>JAGFNQ010001782.1:0-88248 GCA_024364735.1 Boesenbergia rotunda
CTAAGGCAATCGCCTTATGATGTAAACATTTTTTTAATAAATGATAATTCACTATTTGAGTATACATGTTTGTGTATTTGATTGGGATCTTAAACTCATCTACTGAATGTCCGCAATACAACTCACAGCATAAGAGAATTTGTGATGGGATCACAACTAGTGATTATCTCTAATGTGCAATTGTGAAGTATTGAAATTATCCCTAGTCGATGAATTGATAAAAACGGACACTATCAATTCTGTTGAGACTAGCATGGGTTATTCTCTAATCAGCTGATTCTCACTGGCTGGTGACATTGGGATGTCCGGAGATAAACATGGATGCTAGTTAAGGGAACTAGTTCATTGGAGTGACTAGCTGTAAAACTTCATATGGTTATCTATATAGATATGTCAATGAAGTTCTTACTGCAGCTTAAGTGCGATGTTCCTTTGACTTGCGGTGTTCAAGTCATCTTGGTCATGGAGACTTATACTTTAACATCTTAAGCAAGCATCTCCAAGGAGGTGTGGACCCAGGATGATTGGGTATAAGCCGAAGTGCCCGAAGATGTTTGAACAGCCTACAAAGGATTCACCACTCCTTGCGAGGAGATGTATACCCAGGCCTATCGTCGGATTGTTACTCAAAACCTCTGGCCAGAGTATATCATGTTTAGAGTGCGAGTCTCTAAATACATGAGAGTAATTAGAAATCCAAAGGACGAGAAAGACACTACTTGGGCTAGGTGTGACGTAGTCAGCCTAGTGGGGACTGACACATAGACCGTGTCCTGAACCAAGTGGGTATAAGATGGTGAAGGGAATGGGGCACGATTCATTAGAGCTGCTGAAGGGTTTCAGAATAATTTCTTCTGAGGTCAAACCGTTGATCTTTCGATTAATTGGGGATCATGATGTACTACTAGGTGCCACTCATGATCGTTCTATAATTGGTTGATTATAGACGGCCAACATAAATCGAAAGCCTATTTAGTCACACGCACTACGAGTAATCCGAGGGATTTAAAACGAGTTGAAAATTGGATTTTCCGATCAAGAGAAATAAGTCGAATCTGAGTTAATCAGAGGCGCAATGGAAGCTAAAAATGGCTAAGTCTTTTGAAGGCTTTTGGGCGAATTAAATGAGTTTAATTCGCGACCGGTTCGGGTTGGTTTGGCCGGCCAAAGAGGGTGCTAACCCTCCTTGTTGGCCGGCCATTAAAGGGAAAAACCAATTTAATTGGTTTAATTAATAAAATAAATCTAGTGTGATTGTTTTATAAATTATGGATAAATAAATTTGTATAAAGAAATTTATATAAATAAATTTGTAGAAATTTATTTTTTATGGAAGTTAAAATAATCCATGAATTGGTTTATTTTAATTTTATAAAATCAATTATGAATTGATTTTTCCATAATAAGAAAGTTTATAAATTTCTTATAAAATTTATTCCATAATTTAAAGAGAAGAAGAATTTGTTTTATTATAAATTAGTTATAATAAGACTCGGCTTAAACGGAAAATTAATAAGAGAATTTATAAGATAAATTTCTTATAACTAACGTTAATTCCGTTAATTCGTTAGAGGAGACTTAGCAAAGGAGTTGCTACTATATAAAGGAACCAAAGGCAAGCCCTTATTCCAATCAACAATCAAGTTGTGAAGAGCTCTCCTCTCTCTCTCTTCTCTCTTCCCTCCCTCTCCTTCCTTAGGGCCGGCGCCCTTGGTGATTAGGGCCGCCCTTCCTCCATCTAGGGCCGGCGCACCTCATCCACCCAAGGTTGCCGTGAGCTTCAAGAAGAAGGAGAACCCGAACAAGAAGAAGAAGAAGCGGATAGCGACTCCTCTCTTCTCGGAATTCGATTCCGTTACTTCTTGGTTAGTTTCCATTTTTCTCTTGATCTTCTAGTTGTGCCTAGAGAATCTAGTAGTTCTCGTCGGCACAAAACTCGTGACTTTGCGAAGTCATCCCGAAGAGAACTCGGCGTGGACGCGAATAGAGGCGGAGCTTCCAAGGGACGCTACGGTTGGATCTCGTCCCTTCTTCGAGTTACGAGGTATAAAGTAAATTAGTTTACTTTTCCGCAAAGTTTTATTTTATGATTATGTCAACACCATAAGGTTGCATGCTAGATACGAAGTTAAAATAATTTAGGAAATTATTTTATGCAAATTCTTCCGCTGCACGTAAAAATTTAAAATTTTACGAACTCGTATCCTTGTCAACATGCACCCGGTCCCAACAGTGGTATCAGAGCCGATTAGTGTTCGACATTATCATATAATTGTTTTGCGGAACACTTTGTCATGATCTCAATTTCGGAAAAAATTTTCAATTATGGAAACTTTCAAATTATAATAGATTTTAGATTTAGAAATTTCAAAGTTTGGAAATCTTCATGAAATTTCGCAAACGTTTGGAATTTTCTAGTTTCTAAAATTTTTTGATAATTGTGAAAACTTTCCATCTTTGGAAACTTTCCAAATTTTGGAAATTTTTCTATTTTAGAAATTTTCCAATTTTTGGAAATATGTAAGTTTTCTTTTTACCAGAAACTTACAATTATTCTGAAAAATTATTTTTGAAATCTCGCAATTTTGGGCACTTTATTTTGAGAAAGTCTAGACAAATTCATGGATAGTTAATTGACAATTAAATTTGAATTGGTTTTTAAATTGACAACAAAATTCTTTATTTTGGATTGAGCCTCGAGGAGCCGTCCAATTTAAAGTTAGTTGTTGTAATTTAATTTCCCAATTTTTAATTGAAATTGTCATGTTTGATTTGGATTGAGCCTCGGGGAGCCGTCCAATTAGATTTACAACACATTACTTTTCTTTAGGTATCTGAGCCTCGGGGAGCCACCCTTAGAAAATAATTTGTTGTAATTAATTAAATCCATGAATAAAATATGTTGAAGAGGTGATGCTCTTACATATTGTTGTCTCCAAAATTAATTAGGAAAATGGTTTCCTATAGAGTATTCTTAAATAAGATTTTCATGAAAATAATATGTAGTTGAATTAAGGGATTTATCTCTTAATTTAATGAGATTTGATTTAGAGAAATCAAAGTCTTGAACATATTATTTCCGAAATTAATTATGACAATTTAGGAAATGTTTCCCAAAACAAATTCCTTTAATATAGTATGAGATTAGAATTAGGAAATCCGGTTCCTAATTCAATTATGAGACTTGATAACTTAAGTCACATACATACTTTATTAAGGAAATCGTTAGTCATGACAAATGTCATGAATGTGCTTAGAAAAGATGAGACCCAAAACCCCTTACAAAATATTAAGGCCAACACCTTCCTTAATATGGTTAGAATCGGAGTTTTGTTTCTCGTTTGGGTTGATGGACACATCCATGCCCGACTTGAACCTCAACATGTTCAAACCATGAATTAGTTTATGAATAATATAGTTGGAGTCAGAGGTCAATCCTTAGTTTTGGTTGTTGGACACATCCAAGCCTGACTAAACGGTTGAATGAGCTCCAACCATATTAAAACTATTTCTTGATTAATGGGTCAGCCTTAAGCTTGGAGCATCGATTTGTTGTGCCACAGCCAAGGTCGATGTAAAGAGAGGTGCAGTTGGGTGCTATGTAAAATGTTACATACTTGTTAATGAGTTAACAACCCAATGATTTATGCAAACATTCAATTAGTTGATAGCATAAAGTGATAGTTACATATATGTGATATGTAATCGGTGTAATTACCTACCTTCATAGCTAAGAAAAAACTTGATGGCCACAGTCATGGTTGTTCTTATCTATGGTTGGATATCAACCTATTTGGAGATGTTCCTACGATCTCCCGAATTGATAAAAAGGGTTATTCAATTTGAAAAATAAATAGGATTTTATTTATGTATGTTGATACATTCTTTAATCATTCTTCTCACATAATCTCAATTTGTATTTCTAGAATAATCACTCGATCATGTCTTCCCTAAACTTGCGTTCCATTTTGGACACCAATAAACTGACTGGGCCGAACTTCATGGACTGGCTTCGAAACCTAAGGATAGTCCTCAAGGCGGAAAAGCTTGCTTATGTCATTGAAAATCAACTTCCCAACCATCCTCCAGAGAATGCAACTCCAGACCAATTGTTGGCCTATCAGAAACATGTGACCGATTCTGAAATGACGGGTTGCATCATGCTAGCATCTATGGTACCTGAGCTGCAAAAGCAGCATGAGCATATGGATGCTTATACCATCATCTTCCATCTTCATGAGTTATTTGAAGAGCAGGCGAGATCCGAAAGGTTCGAGGTCTCCAGACTCCTCTTCACCTCAAAGATGCAGGATGGCACTTCTGCCTCACAATTTGTGTTAAAAATGTTGGGGTACATTGAGCGACTGGGCACACTCGACTTTGCAATGGATCATGAACTAAGTATTGACTTAATTCTGAATTGTCTGCCCAAAAGTTGTTCACAATTTGTAATGAACTATCGGATGAACAAACTGGAGACTACCATTCCTGAGTTAATCAACATGCTGAAGGCTGTTGAGCCCGCTGTAAAGCAGGATCAAAAGGCGGTACTGTTAGTTGGTTCCTCAAAGAAAGGTTCTAAGAGGAAGGCCAAAGAACAGAATAAAGGGAAGAAGAAAAAGGCCAAGAAGACTGAAAAGAAACCAAAAGGAACTTGCCATCATTGTGGCAAAGAGGGTCACTGGCGAAGAAACTGCAAGGCTTATCTTGTGTCCTTGAAGAATAAGGCATCCGATGTCCCTTCCTCTTCAGGTATCTTCGTTATTGAATGTCACTCTATTTTCTCAAATACCTGGGTACTTGATACTGGGTGTAGCTCACATATATGTAATGACATACAGGGGCTAAGGAATTGAAGAAGACTCGTCAAAGGAAAAGCAGATTTGCGAGTTGGAAATGGAGCAAAGATTGCTGCTGTTGCCATCGGAACCTATTTGTTAAAGCTCCCGACTGGACGTGTCTTAGAATTGGATAATTGTTATTTAGTTCCTTCGTTAATAAAGAACATTGTATCTATTTCATGTTTGAATGAAAAGGGTTATCATTTAACTTTTAGTAACAATTGTTGTTACATAATTTTAAATGATGTTCTTTATGGGAATGGAACTTTGTGCAATGGCATCTACACGTTAGATTTATCCAGTGACGTTTTCAATATCGAAGATAGCAACAAACGTGCTCGAACAGATAATCGAATAGACTCCTATACGTGGCACTGTCGTCTTGGCCATATAAGTAAGAAACGCATGACCGAATTACACCGATGTGGAATTTTGGAATCATTTGAACCTGGTTCATTTGATACATGCGAATCATGCTTAAAAGGCAAGATGACCAAATTACCCTTTTCCGGAAAAGGTAACCTAGTGGGAGAATTGCTTGGTCTAATACATACTGATGTATGTGGACCAATGTCAACTCTAGCACAAGGAGGCTATAGCTACTTCATCACCTTTATCGATGATCACTCACGATTCGGGTATGTGTTCTTGATGAAACACAAATCTGAAGCTTTTGAGAAATTCAAAGAGTTCAGAAATGAAGTACAGAAACAACTTGGCAAAAGTATTAAAATACTTCGATCCGATCGGGGTGGTGAATACTTGAGTCAAGAATTTCAAGATTATCTTAGGGACAATGGGATATTGTCCCAATGGACTCCGCCATATACACCACAGCATAATGGTGTATCTGAGAGGCGCAACCGAACCTTGATGGACATGGTTAGATCCATGATGAACCATGCAACTCTTCCAAAATCCTTTTGGGGCTATGCATTTAAGACAGCTGTTTACATGCTAAACAGAGTCCCGACCAAGGTAGTCTCTACTACTCCATATGAGATTTGGAATAGTAAGAAACCTCACTTAACTCACCTTAAGATATGGGGTTGTCCTGCTTATGTGAAGCGGGTTATATCAGACAAATTGGATGCTAAGTCTGATAAATGTCTATTTATTGGGTATCCTAAGGAAACGAAGGGTTACCAATTCTATCATCACTTGGAAAAAAAGGTGTTTGTTTCAAGGCATGCTGTATTTCTAGAAAAAGAGTTTCTTTTACAAGAAAACAGTGGGAGTGGCATTGAACTTGATGAAGTTCAAGAAACTCCAATAGACATTACAGAGACACCTGGTCTAGACCCACAACCGATAACTCATAGTGATGAACTATCAGTTGAACCTAAAACTACACCACCTCTTCGTAGGTCTGATAGGGCACGCAATATTCCAGAGAGATATGGATTTCTCGTAAGTGAATCGAACGACGTGTTACTCATAAGCGATGATGAACCTATCAGTTATGAAGATGTTCTGAAAAGTTCAGAAAGGGACAAATGGCTTGAAGCCATGAAGTCGGAAATGGATTCCATGTATGAAAACCAAGTATGGGACTTGGTTAACCCACCTGAAGGGATTAAGCCCATAGGGTGCAAGTGGGTTTTCAAGAAGAAAACCGACATGGAAGGTAATTATGCTTAAATCCATTCGGATGCTCCTAGCCATAGCAGCTCATTATGATTATGAGATATGACAAATGGATGTGAAAACAGCTTTCCTTAATGGAAACCTGCTTGAGGATGTATACATGATACAACCTGAAGGTTTCACATCGGTTGATAAAACCAAAGTATGCAAGCTTCGACAATCCATATATGGACTGAAGCAAGCATCCAGGAGCTGGAACATCCGTTTTGATGAGACAATCAAAGAGTTTGATTTCTCACAAAATCCTGACGAACCTTGTGTGTACAAGAAGGTTAGTGGGAGTGCAGTCGTATTCCTAGTATTATATGTCGATGACATTTTACTTATAGGAAACGATATATCAGTTTTACAGACAGTTAAAATTTGGTTGTCCAAAACTTTCTCCATGAAAGACCTGGGAGAAGCAACCTATATCCTTGGGATTAGAATCTATAGAGATAGATCAAAACGGTTGCTTGGTCTTTCGCAGTCTACATATATAGACCGAGTACTAAAAAGGTTTAGCATGTCAGAATCCAAGAAAGGTTACCTTCCCATCAGGCATGGGATCAACCTTTCAAAGTCTATGTGTCCGCGCACAGAAGACGAGAGGATTTGCATGAATAAGATTCCCTATGCATCCGCAATAGGATCTATCATGTATGCTATGTTATGTACAAGGCCCGATGTATCGTATGCTTTGAGCGTCACAAGCAGATACCAGTCGGATCTGAGAATGGATCATTGGGCGGCTGTAAAGTCAATCCTTAAGTACTTAAGAAGAAGTAAGGATGTGTTCCTAATATATGGAGAAGGAGATATGGTAATACGTGGGTATACAGATGCCAGTTTCCAGACAGATAAGGATGACTCCAAATCACAGTCTAGATATGTATTTACTTTGAATGGAGGCGCAGTAAGTTGGAAAAGTTCCAAACAAGACACCGTAGCGGATTCTACCACGGAGGCGGAATATATCGCAGCTTCGGAAGCAGCAAAGGAAGCGGTCTGGATCAAGAAGTTTGTCTCCGAACTTGGTGTAGTTCCAACCATTGATGAAGCAGTGCCGGTTTACTGCGACAACAATGGAGCTATTGCACAAGCAAAGGAACCAAGGTCTCATCAACGATCCAAACACGTGCTTCGACGCTATCATCTGATCAGAGAGATTATAAGTAGGAATGACATACAAATTGAGAGAGTTCCCACTGAAAGGAATATAGCGGATCCTTTAACTAAGGCCTTGCCTCAAAACAAGTTTGAGGGTCATGTTAGAGCCTGTGGTATTGGATACCGTAGCGATTGGCATTAGGCCAAGTGGGAGTTTGTTAGTGATATGAGAGAAGTGTCCTAAGGCAATCGCCTTATGGTTGTAAATATTTATTTTAATAAATGATAATTCACTATTTGAGTATACATGTTTGTGTATTTGATTGGGATCTTAAACTCATCTACTGAATGTCCGCAATACAGCTCACAGCATAAGAGAATTTGTGATGGGATCACAACTTGTGATTATCTCTATATGTGCAAATGTGAAGTATTGAAAATATCCCTAGTCGATGAATTGATAAAAACGGACACTATCAATTCTGTTGAGACTAGCATGGGTTATTCTCTAATCAGCTGATTCTCACTGGCTGGTGACATTGGGATGTCCGGAGATAAACATGGATGCTAGTTAAGGGAACTAGTTCATTGGAGTGACTAGCTGTAAAACTTCATATGGTTATCTATATAGATATGTCAATGAAGTTCTTACTGCAGCTTAAGTGCGATGTTCCTTTGACTTGCGGTGTTCAAGTCATCTTGGTCATGAAGACTTATACTTTAACATCTTAAGCAAGCATCTCCAAGGAGGTGTGGACCCAGGATGATTGGGTATAAGCCGAAGTGCCCGAAGATGTTTGAACAGCCTACAAAGGATTCACCACTCCTTGCGAGGAGACGTATACCCAGGCCTATCGTCGGATTGTTACTCAAAACCTCTGGCCAGAGTATATCATGTTTAGAGTGCGAGTCTCTTACATGAGAGTAATTAGAAATCCAAAGGACGAGAAAGACACTACTTGGGCTAGGTGTGACGTAGTCAGCCTAGTGGGGACTGACACCATAGACCGTGTCCTAAACCAAGTGGGTATAAGGTGGTGAAGGGAATGGGGCACGATTTAGTAGAGCTGCTGAAGGGTTTCAGAATAATTTCTTCTGAGGTTAAACCGTTGATCTTTCGATTAATTGGGGATCATGATGTACTACTAGGTGCCACTCATGATCGTTCTATAATTAGTTGATTATAGACGGCCAACATAAATCGAAAGCCTATTTAGTCACACGCACTACGAGTAATGCGAGGGATTTAAAATGAGTTGAAAATTGGATTTTTCGATCAAGAGAATTAAGTCGAATCTGAGTTAATCAGAGGCGCAATGGAAGCTAAAAATGGCTAAGTCTTTTGAAGGCTTATTGGGCGAATTAAATGAGTTTAATTCGTGACCGGTTCGGGTTGGTTTGGCCGGCCAAAGAGGGTGCTAACCCTCCTTGTGGTGGTCGGCCATTAAAGGGAATTAAATCAATTTATTTGGTTTAATTAATAAAATAAATCTAGTGTGATTTGTTTTATAAATTATGGATAAATAAATTTGTATAAAGAAATTTATATAAATAAATTTGTAGAAATTTATTCCTTTTATGGAAGTTAAAATAATCCATGAATTGGTTTATTTTAATTTTATAAAATCAATTAAGAATTGATTTTTTCATAATAAGAAAGTTTATAAATTTCTTATAAAATTTATTCCATAATTTAAAGAGAAGAAGAATTTGTTTTATTATAAATTAGTTATAATAAGACTCGGCTTAAACGGAATAATTAATAAGAGAATTTATAAGATAAATTTCTTATAACTAATTCCGTTAATTCCGTTAATTCGGTTTAGAGGGAGACTTAGCAAAGGAGTTGCTACTATATAAAGGAACCAAAGGCAAGCCCTTATTCCCAATCAACTAATCAAGTTGTGAAGAGCTCTCCCTCTCTCTCTCTTCTCTTCTCCCTCCCCTCTCCTCCATTAGGGCCGGCGCCCACTTGGTGACCTAGGGCCGGCGCCCTTCCTCCATCTAGGGCCGGCGCACCTCATCCACTTCCTTAGGTTGTGGCGTGAGCATTCAAGAAGAAGGAGAACCCGAACAAGAAGAAGAAGAAGCGGATAGCGACTCCTCTCTTCTCGGAATTCGATTCCGTTACTTCATTGGTTAGTTTCCTAATTTTTCTCTTGATCTTCTAAGTTGTGCCCATAGAGAATCTAGTAGTTCTCGTCGGCGCAAAACTCGTGACTTTGCGAAGTCATCCCGAAGAGAACTCGGCGTGGACGCGAATAGAGGCGGAGCTTCCAAGGGACGCTACGGTTGGATCTCGTCCCTTTTCTTCGAGTTACGAAAGGTATAAAGTAAATTAGTTTACTTTTCCACAATGTTTTATTTTATGATTATGTCGAAACACCATAAGGTTGCATTAGAGATACGAAGTTAAAATAATTTAGGAAATTATTTTATGCAAATTCTTCCGCTGCACGTAAAAATTTAAAATTTTACGAACTCGTATCCTTGTCAACATGCACCCGGTCCCAACACCATCAACCCTCTGTGCTAGAACAGCTCCCACTGCAAAATTAGAAGCATCACACATTAATTCAAATGGTAGAGTCCAGTCAGGTGATGTAATAATAGGAGCTGAGGTAAGAGCCTCCCTGAGTCTATGAAAAGCTTCCTTGCATTTCTCATCAAAATGAAACTCAACATCCTTCTGCAAAAGTCGTGTCAAGGGTCTAGCAATCAAGCTGAAATCTCTAATAAATCTGCGATAAAATCCTGCATGTCCAAGAAAAGCACGAATATCCCGTACGCATACGGGGTAAGATAAAGAAGAAATAACACTGATTTTCGCAGGATCTACCTCAATACCTTTCCGAGAGACTATGTGTCCAAGTACTATCCCATGCTCTACCATAAAATGACATTTCTCAAAATTAAGAACAAGGTTAGTTTCAATGCAGCGATGTAAAACCCTAGACAAATTATTTAAGCATGAATCGAAAGACGTGCCATAAACTGAAAAATCATCCATGAATACCTCCATACAGTCCTCTAGCAACTCACCAAATATACTCACCATGCATCTCTGAAATGTACCGGGTGCATTGCAGAGTCCGAAGGGCATACGTCTGTAAGCAAAAGTGCCAAAGGGGCAAGTGAAGGTAGTCTTCTCCTGGTCCTCTGGATCTATGCAAATCTGAAAATAGCCTGAAAATCCATCCAAGAAACAATAATGCGACTTCCCTGCCATTTTCTCAAGCATCTGATCAATGAAGGGTAAAGGGAAGTGATCTTTCCTTGTGACCTTGTTGAGCTTCCTGTAATCAATGCAGACTCTCCAGGAATTCTTAACTTTGGTGGGTACTAATTCATTGCTTTCATCTGCCACCACGGTCACTCCAGATTTCTTGGGCACCACGTGAATAGGACTAACCCACTGACTGTCAAAAATAGAGTAAATGATACCTGCCTGTAGAAGTCTAGTCACCTCTTTCTTTACAACATCCAAAATAAGTGGGTTGAGCCTCCTTTGTGGTTGCCTCACAGGTTTGACATTTTCCTCCAAAAATATCCTGTGCATACAGATAGCTGGGTTGATACCTGGTATATCTGATAATGTCCACCCAATTGCTTTCTTGTAGTGCCTCAGGACTTGTAATAATTTTTCCTCTTGTTCTGACTCCAAATGTTGTGCAATAATCACAGAAAAAATCTGCTCCTCTCCTAGGTATGCATACTTCAAATGGCTTGGTAATGGCTTCAGTTCACTCTGGTCTTCCTCCGTAAAAGTGGGTGATCCTTGGGGCTTTGTCCAATCCCCTACACTTTGAATCTCAACAGAAATAGGTGATCCTTGGGCCTTTGTGCAATCCCCTACACCTAGAAAAATCTCTCTAGCTGGAAATGTGTCTGAAAAATCTTCTGAAAAATCCTCAATCTCAGCAGTAAGTACTCTCTCAGGCTCCTCTGAATCAATAGCTCCTCCAGAAAAATCAGATAAAAATCCCTCAGCCTCTAACTCTATCTACTCCAGCTCCTCAAGAATGTCCATGCTCATAACGGAGTGGTCCTCCCTCGGGTGCTTCATAGCATCGAAAAGGGTAAACTGAACCACCGTGTCTCCAATCTCCATGGAAAGTGTACCGGCATATACATCAATCTTTGTTCTGGCCGTCTTCAAAAAAGGTCTGCCTAGAATAAGTGGAGAACGGTGCGCCAAATAATCTCCCTCCATATCCAAAATATAAAAATCTGCAGGAAATATTAGCTCCTTTACCATCACCAAAACATCTTCAATCATACCTGCTGGGTGGGTCTGACTCCTGTCTGCTAGCTGTATCACCACACCAGTGGGCTGTAAAGGCCTATGCCGAGCATCTGAAATACTGACCTGGGCATCACATTTATGGAAGCTCCTAAATCAAGCATAGCATCATGGAATATGGTGCTCCCTATCTCACAAGAAATAGTAAATACCCCTGGGTCTTCACACTTCTGAGGAATGGTGTGGATAAGTGCTGAGATATTCTTCCCAAAGCTGACCAACTCATTTTCCTTAAGTTTCTTTTTGTGAACACAAAGATCCTTCAAAAACTTAGCATACTTTGAAATTTGTTTGATCATGGTCAACAAAGGTACATTGATCTCTACATTGCTAAAAAGTTCCACTAGTTCATTGAATTCCTTAGCCTTCTCCTCCTCTACTTGCTTTTTGGCTAGTGTTTTCCGCTGTGGAAAGGGTAAGGGAACCCTAAAATCATCTTCCTTGGCCGGAGGTGGAGAGGCTGAAATTTTGGTTGCTGTCCCCTGCGAAGTGGCTGGTGTACCTTGCGTCTCGGCACTGATTTCTTCTCCGTTTTCCACCAAATTTGGAGGATTACTTGAGGAAGGGGTTGGGAACGGGCTAGGGGTGGAATCAGCTGAATTTGAAGTCGTTTCATGGCTGTTTTGAGCTGGAATTGAAGGTGCTGTCCAGTTTTCTGAAATTTCAGCTCTTGGACCCTTTGGAGATGAAGTAACCTTCCCACTCCTCAAAGTTACAGCACTCACATTTCCTTTAGGATTAGGAACAGTTTGGGAAAGGAGTTGACTTGATCCTTGAGCTTGATTTTAATTAATCCCACTAGCCAATTGACCCATTTGCCTGTCAATGTTTTGATTGTGTTGTTGTTGTTGTTGTTGCCAAGCTTGTTGTTGTTGTTGTGTTTGTACAACTTGTTGTAGCATCTCCATCATTTATTATTGCTGAGAATTTCCTCCACTTGAGCTCCCATAGCCTCCTTGGTTAGCATAGCTCCTTGACTGACCATGAAATGATGAAGTAGTCAGCTGAAATGGTTGTGCTTGCTGAGATCCTTGAAAACATGGCTGTTGGGGCTGATAGGAGGATGAAAATTGCTGTTGGTAGGGTTGATTAGCGGGCTGACATGCTTGGAATCCTTGCTGGGAGTTGTAGCTTTGAAAGTTCTGATTTTGAAATGGAAAATTCTGTTGTGAGGGCTGATTTTGCATAGGCTGAAACCCTTGATTGTAAGGCTGAAAATTTTGATTATAGGGCTGGAAAGGCTGGAAATTTTGTTGGTTTTGAGTTTGGAAAGCTAGAAATGATTGATAACCGTGCTGCCCTTGATGATATGGCTGAAATTGAGGCTGAAATAGGGGCTGCGGTTGCTGAAATGCAGGCTGAAAATTCGAATCCGAAGGCTGAAAAGCTTGCTTTGGCTGCTGCAATAGTGGCTGTGCTTGCTGGAAATTATGGTGAGGCTGCTGCAAATGCTGCATTTGAGGGTTTTGTTGGCAGAAAGAGTTCCCATATTTTAGATTTGGGTGATCCCTCCAACCGGGGTTGTAAGTAGAGGAGTAAGGATTGTTTCTTGCTTGAAATTGTCCTCTCACCAACGCCGCTACTGTCTCGTCTTGTTGGAGGGTGGGACATGAATCTGAAGTGTGCTCTTGACTAGAGCAAATGCTACACACACTCATCACTGGATCAGCTTGTGGAGGAACCGAAATATTTGAACCTTGATTTGCATTATTAACCTTCAATTGCTTAATGAGTGATGTGATCTCTGCCAATGAATTCCTTATCTCTTTCTGATCAGTAGGAACTACCTGAACTTCACCAACTCCTCTGGTGGTCAAGGCTCTGCTTCTAAATTGTTGGGAATTCTCAGCCATATTAGAAATGAGCTCCCTAGCTTGAAATGGCGTTTTGTTCACTAGGGCCCCTCCAGCTGCAGCATCTATCATTATTCTATCCATCTGCAGCAATCCCTCATAAAAGTATTGAATCAAAAGTTGCTCGCTGATTTGATGCTGGGGGCAACTTGAACACAACTTATTGAATCTCTCCCAGTTATCATAGAGCGTCTCACCCACTACTTGCTGAATTCCACAGATGCTTTTTCTGATTATTGCTGTTCTGGAGGCTGGGAAGTATTTTTCCAAAAATGCTTTCTTCATGGAGATCCAACTAGACACGTGCCCCGTGGGTAGATAGTAAAACCAGGCTTTTGCTGCTCCTGTCAGTGTAAAGGGAAAAGCTCTCAGCTTGATATCCTCTTCAGAAATGCCCTGAGGCTTCATAGTAGAGCATACAACATGGAATTCGTGTAGGTCTCTATTGGGATCCTCTCCAGTTATTCCCTGAAACTTGGGCAGCAAATTGATGAGTCCAGATCTTAGCTCAAAATCTCCCGCCAGCTCTGGATAAGCCATGCTGGAGTACTGAAATGAAGCATCTGGTGCTGCAAGCTCCTTCTAGTTCTCTGGTGATCTGCCATGTTACTCCCTGAGTGAGTGAAAATAGTCTGAATAGGAGGGATATCTGTAGTCTCAGAAAGGATGCCCTGGCTCCTCCTAGCTCTGAAAGTCCTCTCAATCTCAGGGTCGAATTCTTCTAAATCACCACCTGAAGACCTGGTCATAAAACAAAACAAATCGCAGTAAAAGTAGATAGAGAGATAAAACAAATTAAATCAAATCAAAAGATATAGCAATAAGCATAAAAATAAATCAAGAAAGATATGAAATAAATGCACAAGCAAAAATCAAACAAATCAACTAGTAGTCCCCGGCAACGGCGCCAAAAATTTGACGGCCCCGAAATACTAGGTTAAAGTTGTCACGAATTGTGGGACGATTAGAATTTAGAAATTATAAATGTTGGAAACCCTTTTTGCAATCAAAATATGAAAAGTGTAGTACAGGGGCCACAGGTCGTATTTTTCCTCGGGACTAGTTGATATAGTTTGATTCTAACTTGGTTTATGTGTCATTTGTGTTTTTGGGTTTCAAATAAGTAATTGGGTTTTGGGTTGTAAATTCGGAATGGAAATGGCAATAAAAATAAAAACAAACTAAACAAAGGAACTAAACAACGATAGTGAATGATAACTCAACTCGAAGTGAACCAACTCAACCAAGGGAACTAAATTGATATTAAAAAGGGGACACAATGGATATTAAATGTAATCTTATTGCTGAGCAACTGAATAAACACAGTGATGGCAGATTTTGGAAACAAACAAGCTTGATACAAATTAAAGCATGCGAAATTCAGAAATTGAACAAGCACTAAACTTAACTCAACTTTGAAGTTTTTAAAGCTAACTAATGCAGGGAAAATTCAGAATAGCTAAAGGTGATATCAATAGATTTCAAGAGCTATCCTACACCAAAAGATAAGTGAAAAATTGATGCAAGCTAATATCCCAATCAACTTGGCACGCAAGGGAGATCCTTGTGTGCAAAAAACTATCCCTTTTGTGCCAAAACTGATTCAAACAGTTCAGATTGAGATTTATTGATCAGACTGAGAAAATGGAAACTGTAAATGCAAGGAAATGCAGAGATAATTGAAAGGATAACTCCAAGTAAATGACTGAACAAATTTGATTGTTGAAAGAACTTGACACAACAAAAACTTGCAGAATATCAGAATTAACTATAGAATTCAGAAACTTTAATGGCAGTATATGCAGCTACGAACTGAGCAAAACTCAATCAGCAGCTGAAATGAAACAATTAGATGTGAAACAACAAATCAAATACAGACTTCTCAAGCAATTCGAATTGCAGAAGCTGTAATTGGATTCACAGAAATGAAATCTGAATGAAGGCAGAAATCAGAACAAGAATTGCAAGATTTAAAACCGAATGGAAAACTAATCCAAACTAAGCAACTGAGATCGAAATTACCAAACTAATATAAGAAACGATTCAGCAACAAACTAAACTAGCTGATATGAGAATGCAGAAATTAAAGGACTGATACGCAGAGTTGAAATGCAGAAGGAAACTTCTGATACGCAGCTACAGAAATGAACGCAAGCAATTAAACATTAAATGAACTGAAATTAAATACTATTGTTCACTAAACAAATTCCTAGCTGATTACTTGCAGAATTCAAAACCTAATTAAGGGCAAAATCGAAGTGAAAAGGAAAGCTACAGTAACCGAACGAAATCAGAATGGGAACAATATTTAGAAATGAAAATTACAGCTAAACAATGAAAATTAGCTAACTAAACTACTCCTCAACCCTTTCCCAACTCAAGAGCTCCTTGTTCGTCACACAAGGGAGAACCTCGGACTCGCAAGCTCAGCAAATCAGTGGAAGACCTGTCTCTGCTGCCGAATCAACTCAGACCCTGCTCAAGCTGAAATCTGCTTCCGAATTCTTCAAACTCGCTGTGGTGGCTTGCGATTGGGATTAGGGAATGATCGAAACCTTCCAGGGAACCCCTATGGATAGCTCGGATGCAATGGCGATGGTGTGCAGCTAAGTTTGCTGAAATCGGATAACAGAGCTGCTGAAACCTCACGCAGCCCTGTTATTGAGCAAAATCCACTCTGAAAACCTCACAGAGAACTCTCTCCACTGACCTAGCCCTTGCTCTAGTGAAGGATTGAGTGATCACGCCTTCGATTGGATGAAAACTTAAAGAACACGAAGAAGAAAACGGATGAAGCTACTATTGCGGCGAAGACGCGATCATGAGAAGCTGCGTAGGATTTTTGATTAAATACTTAAGCATGGATGGCCCAGATTGATTTGAGGAAATCCAACGGCTGATCTTGCTCTGATTTAATCCAAACTTTGATGATGATGATCTGGGGTCAGGATCTGCCTCGTGGTTGCTCGGATCCTCCAGATGTGTAACGGATGGTCCAGATCACTCTAATCTTTGAATGGACGATTTAGAGCCCTCCGAGCTTGATCCAACGGTTGATTTAGCTCTAATTGGGATGAAACATTCAGATCATGATCAGAATGCTTGATCAACCCTAACCCTAGCTCGGATTGCTTCAGATGGTCCCGGATGACTCAGATCTCGCCGCTTTAGAATCGGATGGCCCAGATTTAATCCTAATCTTGATAACTCGATCCGGGTCACTTCCGACTCAAGTTTGACCCAATATGCCCTAGGTCCATGAACCTTTCTGCCTACAAAAATAGATCAAAAATTTAGTGGTCAAATAATCCAAATATGTATAAATTTGCAATTAAGTCCAAAATAGAGGTAAGTTCTAAAACCTAGGGCAATTTCACAATTAAGCAATAAAAACATAGGTCAAACACGGATTTTAGCAACTCAAATAATCCATAAAATGGTACTTATCAAGTGCCTTCCTGCATCTTAGGTGAAGAGGAGTCTGGAGACCTCAAATTTTTCGGATCTCGCCTGCTCGTCAAACAACTCATGAAGATGGAAGACGATGGTATGAGCATCCATATGCTCATGCTGCTTTTGTAGCTCAGGTACCATAGCGGCCAGCATGATGCAACTCACAAGTTCAGAATCGGCCACATGCATCTGATAGGCCACTAACTGGTCTGGAGTTGCATCTTCAGCAGGATAGTTGAGAAGTTGTTCTTCAAGGACATAAGCAAGCTTTTCTGCCTTGAGTACTATCCTTAGGTTTCGAAGCCAGTCCATGAAGTTTGTCCCAGTTAGCTTATTGGTGTCCAAAGTCGAATGCAAATTCAGAGAAGACATGATCAGGTGATTATCCTATAAATACAAACTGAGGTTATGTGATGAGAATGATAAAGAATGCATCAATATACATTAATTAAATCCTATTTATTTTTCGAATTGAATAACTCTTTTTATCAATTTGGGAGATCGTAGGAACATCTCCAAATAGGTTGATATCCAACCATAGATAAGAACAACCATGGCTAGAGTCCATCAAGTTATTCTTAGCTATGAAGGTAGGTAATTATATCGATTACATATTATACATATGTAACTATCACATTATGCTATCAACTAATTGAATGTTTGCATAAATCATTGGGTTGTTAACTCATTAACAAGTATGCAACAATATACATAGCACCCAACTGCACCTCTCTTTACATCGACCTTGGCTGTGGCACAACAAATCGATGCTCCAAGCTTAAGGCTGACCCATTAATCAAGAAATAGTTTTAATATGGTTGGAGCTCATTCAACCGTTTAGTCAGGCTTGGATGTGTCCAACAATCAAAACTAAGGATTGACCTCTGACTCCAACTATATTAATCATAAACTAATTCCATAGTTTGAACATGTTGAGGTTCAAGCCGGGCATGGATGTGACCATCAACCCAAACGAGAAACAAAACTTCGGTTCTAACCATATTAATGGAAGGTGTTGGCCTTAATATTTTGTAAGGGGTTTTGGGTCTCATCCTTTTCTTTTATGCACATTCATGACATATGATAATGTCATGTTCTATCGATTTCCTTAATAAAGTATGTATGTGACTTAATTTATCAAGTCTCATTAATTGAATTAGGAACCGGATTTCCTAATTCTAATTTCATACTTTATTCAAGGATTTGTTTGGGAAATAATTTCCTGAATTATCATAATCAATTTCGGAAATAATATGTTTAAGACTTTGATTTCTCTAAATCAAATCTTAATAAATTAAGAGACAGATTCCCTTAATTCAACCATATATTATTTTCATGAAAATCTTATTTAAGGAAATATGCTCTATAGGAAACAATTTTCCTAATTAATTTTGGAGACAATAATATGTAAGAGCATCACCTCATAAATCAAATAAGGAAATTATCATTTGAGAATCACCTCCAAAATTTCCAAGATTTGATTACATATTTTATTTATAGAAAATTAATATCAATAACTTAATTTGAACGGCTCCCTAAGTCTCAATTCAAATTAAACATTTGACAGCTTAAATTCAATTTAGGAAATTTAATTATAACAACTAACTTTAAATTGGACGGCTCCCTTAGGCTCAATCCAAAATAAAAAATTTTGTAAATAATTTAATTTCTAATTATAAATTTAAATGTCAATTAATATTCTCATAATTTGTCTAGACTTTCTTGAAAGAAAGTGCCCAAAATTGCGAGCTTTCCATAAATGGAAAGTTTTCAAAAATAAAAGGTTTTCAGAATAATTGTAAGTTTCTGGTACAAAGAAAATTTACGTTTTTTCAAAATTGGAAAATTTCCAAAATAAGAAATTTCCAAAATTGGAAAGCTTCCAAAAATGGAAAGTTTTCACAATTATCATAAAATTTTAAAAACAGAGATATTTCAAAAGTTTGCGAAATTTCATGAGGATTTTCAAACTTTGAAATTTCTAAATCGAAAATTTACCATAATTGGAAAGTTTCCATAATTGAAAATTTTCCCTAATTGAGATCATGATAAAACTTTCCACAAAACAATTATATTATTATGTCGAACACAAACCTCGGCTCTGATATCACTGTTGGGACCGGGTGCAAGTTGACATGGATGCGGGTTCGTAATTTTAAAATTAATTACGTGCAGCGGAAGGTTTAGCATAAATAATTTCTCAAATTATTTAACTACACATCTAAGCATGCAATTTTATCTTATGTAAACATGATCATTTATTTAAAATTTTGCAAAAACGTAAACTAATTTACGTATTACCTCGCGTAACTCGAAGGAAGGGACGAGATCCAACCGTAAGCGTCCCTTGGAAGCTCCGCCTCTATTCGCGTCCACGCCGAGTATCTTCAAGATGACTTCGCAAAGCCACGAGTTTCATGTTCTCGAGAACTACTAGATTCTCCGTGAATGCGACAAAAAAAAACCAAGAGAGAAGTCGGAAGACTAACCACAAAAGGATGGCCGGAATCAAAATTCCGGCGAAGCAAAAGAAGAGGCTTGCGACAAAAAGATCCCTGCGGCAAACTCTAATTCCGGCAGCACCTTCTTCCGGCCAAGAGATGACCGGAGCTTCCTTCTCCGGCAGCAGGTGGTGGTCGGTAGGGAAAGGGCAGGGGCAGCTGGCTGCTGCTCCTTCTTGGGGCTGGTTGGCGCACGGCAAGAAGGGGAGAAGAGAAGGAGAGAAAGAGAGGGAGAGAGTCTATGCCTTCATCTCTATGATTCACACCCAAGCCTTGCCTTGGGTCCTTTATATAGTGGCCTCTCAACCATCAAGCCTCTCAAATATGGAATAACTTATTCCATTATGCCAAGTTTGATTTTATATCATGGTTAAAATCATATTTTAATTCATGATAAAAATCTTCTCTCCTATGGAATAAATTTCCTTATCATGGTAAATCAATTCATGATTGATTTTATAAAATAAATCAATCTATGGTTCATTTTAATTTCCATGAAAAATAAACCAAACCTTGGTTTATTATATAAAAATTTATATCATCCATAATTTTATAAAACAAACCACACTTGGTTTATTTTATAAATTGAACCAAAAACTTGGTTCTCTCCCTTTGTTGTGGCCGACCAAGCAATGAGGATGGAGGCCCTCTTTGGCCGGCACATCCAAGCCAAGCCCCAATAAATTAAACATATTTAATTCATCTATTAAGTCTTCAAAAGACTTTAGCCATTTTATGCTTCCGATGCGTCTCTGAAAAATTCAGATTCGACTTATCGTTTGGCTCAACCAAACTTAATCTCTCTTGATTGGAAAATCTAATTTTCAACTCGTTTTAAATCCCTCAGATTACTCGTAGTGTGTGTGACTAAATAGGCTTTTGATTTATTTTGGCTGTCTATAATTAATTAATTAATTATAGAATGATCATGAGTGACACCTAGTAGTACATCATGATCCCCAATTAATCGAAAGATCAACGGTTGACCTCAGAAACAATTCTGAAACCTTTCAGCAGCTATAATGAATCGTGTCCCATTCCCTTCACCATCTTATACCCACTTGGTTCAGGACATGGTCTATGTGTGTCAGTCCCCACTAGGCTGACTACGTCACACCTAGCCCAAGTAACGTTTTCTCGTCCTACGGATTCTAATTACTCTCATGTATTTAAGAGATTCATACTCTGAACATGTCATGCTCTGGCTAGAGGCTTCGAGTAACAATATGACGATAGGCCTCTGGTATACATATCCTCGCAAGGAGTGGTGAATCCTTTGTAGGCTGTTCAAATATCTTCGGACACTTCGGCTTATACCCAATCTTGTTGGGTCCACACCTCCTTGGAGATGCTTGCTTAAGATGTCAAAGTATAAGACTCCATGACCAAGATGACTTGAACACCGCAAGTCAAAGGAACATCGCACTTATGCTGCAGTAAGAACTTCACTGACATATCTATATGTAGACTACCATATGAAGTTTTACAGTCAGTCACTCTAATGAACTAGTTCCCTTAACTAGCATTCATGTTTATCTCCGGACATCTCAATGTCACCAGCCAGTGAGAATCAGCTGATTAGAGAATAACCCATGCTAGTCTCAACAGAATTGATAGTGTCCGTATTTATCAATTCATCGACTAGGGACAATTTCAATACTTCACAATTGCACATGTAGAGATAATCACTAATTGTGAATTCATCACAAATTCTCTCATGCTGTGAATTGTATTGCGGACATTCAGTAAATGAGTTTAAGATCTCAATCAAATACACAAACATGTATACTCAAATAGTGAATATTCATTTATTTAAATAAATGATTACAATCATAAGGCGATTGCCTTAGGACACTTCTCTCATATCACTAGTGCTGTGTGATCATACTCGGGAAAGTCCTAGGGTCGAGTGCTAAGAGAAGTGTACTCGGGAAGGGAAACTCTAGGTGTGTGAGTAGGGCAGTCGACTACCATTGGGGCAATCGACTAGTAAAACTCACAGAAAGGGTCTGGCCATTGGACCAGTCGACTGGTAGCGCCTGGTGAGTTGGCTGAGAATTCGAACGTTGGGGTGCAACGGTCGAATTTCAATGGCACCAGTCGACTGCCCTGGGGGCAGTCGACTGGTGGCGAGGGTTTCAACCCGAGTCCTATTTAAAGAGGACTTCGTGGTGGCTGAGATTTTTGACGAATCTTGTCTTGGTTAAAGGCAAGATAGTAGTCTTTGTGCTCAGAGGTTTCCTTAAGATTGTGGCGAGGTTTCTCCACCCACAAGGAGGGACGAGAGCTAGCCGGAGGTTATCTGGGGATTGATCCACCAACGGATTCTTGGATTAGTCACCCATCCGGGGTGGATACCAAGTACATCTTCCGTGTTAGCATTGGTTAGTATTTATTTTATTGTTTATTGTATATTCCACTGTGCAACTAACCGTGTAGGAAGAAAGGGGTTCGAAAATAGCTATTCACCCCCCTCTAGCGTACGGAATCAATCCTAACAGTTGGTATCAGAGCAAGGACCGCTCTTGATCGGACTAACCGCCAAGGGAGCACACGCTAGAGGGAAAAGAAAATGGATGATAAGTTGGGGGACGACATCTATACTCCGTCGGCCTACGACCATGAGAATTTCGGATATTGGAAAGCAAGGATAGAGACATGGTTCTGGATGGAGTGGGACCTTCGAATTGCGCTTGAAGAGACCTTCAAAGTTCCAAAGGACAAGCACGGAAAGAGGATTCGTCCTAGATATTGGGACAAAGATTAACAAGAACAATTTCGGGCCAATGAGAAGGTAATTAGTATTTTCAAAAATATTTTGCCTAATAAAATTTTGAGTGATGTAGGCGAATACCAAAACGCATGTGAATTATGGGATAAGTTGAAAAGATATCATGAGAACCCTACATCAATTCAAAGAGTTGAAGAGCCCGGAGAAGTAGGTCAATAGTCCAAGAAGACCAAGAGGAGGAAGAAGTGTCAACTTCATCAAGTAAAGAGGAGGAATTAAGCGAAAGATCATCAACCTCCTCAAGGGAAAAAGGGGAAGAGGTCACCACCTCAAGGATTAAGGGAGAGGAGAGACCCACTTCAATGCCGGATCAAGAGGAAGCATCCACTTCATCCAAGGTTGATGAAGAAGCTTCCATCTCCACCAAAGCCAAATCAAAGGACCATATAACATGCTTTGGGTGCAACGAAAAGGGGCACTACAAGGACAAGTGCCCGAAAGGTAAAATGGAGGTAAAATCTAGACCCATTTCAATTCATTTAAATTCTAACAAGGGTTGTAGGATTGGGGAAGCCAAGAGAAGAAGAAAAGAATTAGATGCTTCACGTGTGGTGAGCTAGGGCACTACCACACCAAGTGTCCAAGGAAGAAGGAGCTCAAGAAAATGGGACACTTGAGGAGATGGGAGAAAGAGCAAAGAAAGAAGAGGAGCTCACATCAAGGAAGAACTACAAGGGTAAGGGAGGTAATCCCTAACCGTAAATTAGAATGCAATTCAAATATTAGTTCCTCTATAAATGTTGAAATAGTGTAAATCATTCATCCATGCATGCTAGGCTTAATGAAAACTGCTTAATTGTGCATAACTATGGTTTTAGGTATAATGATAGGACTAGGGTTAACAAGGTAGATCAAAACTCTAGAAAGGTCATGCATCATGAAAAATCAAAGATCTCTAGACATAAGGATCAAGGCACTAATCCCAAAAAGGGAAGGAATGTGCCTAGAAAGGAGGGTAGGTCTAGGAATGTTCAATGTGGACCTATGGACTCTAAGGTTAAAGGTCTAGAAAGGGAAAATCAAGCCTTGAGGGCAAGACTTAATAAATTAGAGAAAACCCTAGAGAGATTCACGGTTGGATCTAAGGGTTTGGATATGATGTTGGGTGGCCTAAACCGCACCAATGATAGATCGGGTCTAGGATACCGATCTGAGGTCTCGCATGCCAAGGGAAAGAGATATGCTAGGGTAGCATATGATTATGGCAAGAAGGGGGAGTCCAAAAATAGCAAGGGGATGTCATATAAAGGGAAAAAGAAGGTCTTAACCAAAGACGAGGTGTCTAAGATTAAGAGTGTCAAGTTTGTAGGTCAAGAGTCATCGGTGGAACACCGATGTGGCCTAGTGTTTGTTGAGTCACCTAGGAAGGTGGCTAGGGCTAAGAGCTCAAGAGGGAGCTCTAGAAGCCTTTGGGATATATGGTGAATGGACCTTGGGAGAGTTGCTCCTAGAGGTCTAGATGGACCATGGAGTGTGCCAAAAGAATTGGAGACGGACTTGAGTCTCAATTCTTGGGTTTTGGCACGGTGTTTTTTAGTTTCATGCATGAAAATATGACATTGAGGTCATATTGCATGAAAATTAGTTTTTGGTGTGTAATTGTCATGTAAATCAATGCTAGGGACGCATTGTGGGTTGGCATGGGAAGAGACATCAAGGGGAAACCAAAACCAGGACTTTTGGTTAAGGTTTGAGTGAACCTTTTTGCTAGTTTTGAGTTTTTTGTCAAACATGGGAATGGTGATAGATACATTTTGGAATGTATTTTTCCCAAGTAGGTATGGGTACAACAAATATCTTCACAAAATTTGAAAATTTTTGGAGATTTGTAGAATTTCTGGCGCATTTCTGAATTTCGTCAGAAAGGTTGAAATTCTGATTTTCAAAGTATCAGTCGACTGCCCCCTAGGGGGCAGTCGACTGGTAATTGCTGAATTTTCTATTAACAACTGGGTATGTGTCCAAATGATGCAAAGCAAGTGTATGGGGGGCTAGTACACATTGTTTATGGTCATTGGAGATTAAAAGAACCAATAATTGGGTTATTATTGGGGTCTTTTTGATGTATGGCAAAGGGGGAGAAGTTTGGGTTTAAGTTGGGAAGCCAAACTTACCTTTGCATGAAACCCTAGGTTTAGGGGGAGTTGAGATTAAGGGTGAACATGGTTGCTCCATTCTTTGCTTAAGGGGAACCTTGGAGAGGTTCTTAAAAAGCCCTTGTAAGTCCAGTATAGGGGGAGCATGGGAAAAGCTTTAAAAAGCCCGTTTTGGTGGAAATTCCTAACTTTGGGAAGTTAGGTGTGAAAAGTTCTAGCTTGGAGGGTTAAGTGTGAAAAATTCCTAACCTGGAGGGTTAGGTGTAGGATGCCTTGGGATAGGATCCATCCATGCATTGCATATGCATTATTTTTGCCATTGACTACTGTAATGCCCGTCTTTTTCCAGACCTTACGGTGTGGTGAGAGACGGCGTTACGCTAACATACATCTAGGCATATGAACATCGTAATGCAGCGGAATAATTTAAAACTTTTATACCAACATGCCTAACACTTGAATTATGTATACATGCCTTAACTATCATTCCTAAACATGGTGACATGGTAACTTAGCATATTAACATCATATGTAGCATCATGATATAAAATCACATAAGTCATCCATAAGGAACATAAGTAGCAAGTGTATCCAACCATTATAAGTATAGCATGAGACTTAAGAGGACAATGCAAAATATAGAACAGGTGACAAAGTATAAATATTAAAACTTTTCTTTTTCTTCTGCCATGTCACTGCCACACACACACTCTTGCCCCTCCTGCTGCTTCCCTTAATATCCTCTTGCTTAATCTGCGGTATAAGGAAGTAAAACTATAAGCACATAAGCTTAGTAAGACTCTTTCCTACTCACTAAAACCATACATCGCATATATAAAACTTATAACATGCTTAACAAATAGAAGTTCTTGGTACAAAACATAGGCATATATAATACTTAACATAGCATGGTCCTTGGCTTAAACATAAACATAACATGGTATGGTTCTTGACATACACATAAACATAACATGGCATGGTTCCGGACATAAACATAAACATAACATGGCATGGTTCCTTGATATAAACATAAACATAACATGGCATGGTTCTTGACATAAACATAAACATAACATGGCATGGGAAATACTTAACGTGGAGTAGATGCATATCATGAATGGATGCATGAGTCAAATGCATATAACATAAGGATGCTTATTTGAAAACCATAATTATAAATACTTAAACATAATCATAACATCATTGGGATCCCCGGCTTGTACCACATACATACATCATGTGCGCGCATCCCTAAGTAAATACGAGGTAGTTAGTCTCGACCTACTAGAGTAGGAACAGCTACGGTAGTTCCAAAAACCGAGGCATTCTTAAGGTGCCCATCCCTGTTGGACAGTTACGGTAGTCCCAGAACCGTGGACAGCTACGGTAATCCAGAACCGAGGCGTTCTTAAGGTGCCCATCCCTTGGAGCCTTACTTCGGTCCGGTACAAGCTCATTCATAAAGTAAAATAACTTTGCATGCTTCATCATTCATAGACATACATAACATATCTTAAGACATAAACATAATCTTGTTACATGAAGCATGACATAAAGCATACTTGGTATTTCCTCATTCATACTTGATACATAACATCATTATGCCTTGAAGGCATAAACATTATCTTCATTCATCATCTTCATTCATAAAACATGACATACATACATAATTATCCCTCCAGGCATAAACATTATCTTGGTTCATAAAGCTTGCATGGTCATGGTACATAAGGTAAACATGCATTTCATACATGATACATATCATCTAGCATACATAATCATAGTATCCTTCATAGAGTATGCATGGGTAAGATTCATATGAATATGATACATACTACTTAGGTTCATGGCATTCATCATAGAACATGCATAGACCTTCATAATCATATATCTATTATAGGCATTTAACATCCTACATGCATTATTCTATATAACATGAAGCCTACATCAATTACATATGTTCATGGTATATGGTCTAAAACATTCATGAATAAACATAACACATAACCTAAACATACAAAGTCATGATACCTAACACATAAAGCTAGGGTTTAAGGTAACATAAAAATTCTTACAACATGCTTAAACATATACATACATCATAGTAACCTATAAACAAGTATCCTTAAGACCTTAACCCAACCCAAACCCTAGATCATGGACTTGGCCGAAAGTTCAATAGGAGGAGGCTCCATTATTCAATCAACATGAAAGGTTCCATAAGTAAAAGAAAGCTCATACATTACATACAATGTCATAGGGAGCCATTAGACCCCATGATTAGGGCTAACTCTAGGTTTTTAGCCCCACTAATTGACCTTGGCCGAAACCCTATAGGGTCCCAAGTACATAGAAAAATTCATACAATTCCCAATTTACATCTAACACCTTACATACAACCCCATAGGAACCATTAGAACCTTTGCTTGAAGTTAGCCCTAACCCCTTGCCCCATAACCTACCTTGGCCGAAACTTACAAGGGTCATAAGGCATGTAAAAGTTCACATAAATCACCATTAACATTTCTTGCATCATGAGAAACATAGGAAATATTATTAGAGGGTTAGATCTAATCCCAACCCTAGGAATAGGGAGGTGGCCGAAAACCCTAGAGGGTCTTAGGGTGTTACAAAATTTTCCAAAATCATAATTTCTACTTTACTTATCATAAGAAAATATTAGGAAACATAAGTGGGGTTTTTAACATCATCTTAGACCCAAAAACATGCCTTGGCTAAAAGTTTAAGAGACCCTAATCCATAGTTTTCTCAATACAAATCCTAAACAATCATCTTAAATCATGATAAACCCATAAACTATTATACCACAGGTGAGGGAGTCTTATCTTGGTTTATCTTGGTTATAACCTTGAATAGAGAAGCAAAAGAAAACCTCCTTGACCTTAGACCACCCCTAGCCCTTGTAGCCTTGTAGGAAGCCCTTAGATCTTGAAGAAGAAGCCTTCTTGTGAAGCTTTTCCAAAGGAGAAACCCCCTTGTGGGTTTCGGCTAGAAGGAGAAAGGAGAGGAAAAGAGAGAGCTTTAATGGAAGAAGAAACAAAGACTTAAGTGCTAAGTTGTCTCTTCCCTTCCCCTCTCTTTTATACTACATGAAGGGGCAAGTGAAGGGGCATAGTGCCTTTTCTCTTGATGACTCTTCACTTCCTTTAGCCTCAATTGAAATCCTCTTCCTTTTCCACTAGCACTCCCTTGCTAGGTGAATTGGTTAGTACATGCATGGTGATACACTAGGTCCAAGGTTCAATCTTAGGTGCATGCACTTCTTTTTATTACTTTTATAATTATTCTTGCCAAGGCCCATATAAGAGCCCACTAAGGTTTATGTTAATATTTCTAATTGAAATCCATTTCCCTTCATGATAAAATTTTTACCTAAGGTCCCTTAATGGCCATGGTATTAGAAGGGCCCATGTAAGGTTCATTATTACTTAGCTTCTTAATCTATATGGAAAATCATGGATAATCATGCTAAGGTTCATACTAGTGTCCCTATGTTTCTCGAGAATCTATCTAGGCATGATCAATATTTTAAAGAAAAATATTGAGAAAATTTTACGGGTCGTTACAATCCCCCATACCTCATGAAAGTTCATCCTCGAACTTAGAATAGCTCCGGGTACTTGCGTCTCATCTCGTCCTCGCGTTCTCGGGGAGTGGTTTAGTGAAAATGTCTGCTAGATTTGATTTGGACTCTACCTGTGAGAGTACAATGTCTCCTCTAGCAACATGATCTCTAATAAGTTGTGACACACTTCAATATGCTTGGTCCTAGAGTGGTGGACTGGATTCTTGGTTAGGTTTATTGTGCTTATGTTGTCACACAACACTTGCACACCCTTGTAGCATAATCCATAGTCCTCTAGTGTATGCATCATCTACAACAATTGCGATACACTCTCTCGCATAGCGATATATTCTGCCTCGGTCGTGGAGAGAGTAACACAATGTTGCTTCCAACTTGACCAACTAACTAGTGATGATCCTAAGAATTGGCAACTCCCACTTGTGCTTTTCCGATCCAACTTACACCCAGCATAGTCAGAATCGGTGTAGCCAATTAGGTCAAATGATTCGGTACGGGGGTACCAAAGACCAACTCCAATTGTGCCCTTAAGGTATCTCAAAATTCTCTTGACAGCAATTAAATGAGATTCCTTGACACAGACTTGATGCCTAGCGCACATATCCACAGAAAAAAGTATATCAGGTGTAACGACCCGGAAAATTTTCTTAATATTTTATTTAAAATATTAAGCATGTCTAGATAATTTTCCGAAGGATCTAGAAATATTAGTACGAACCTTAGCCTAGAACCCCATGGTTTTCTCATTTAAATTGAGAAAACTAAGTACAAATGGGCCTTATATGGGCTTCCTAGTACCATGATTATTGGTGGATTTTAGGTAGAATTTAATATAAAAATAAATGGATTTTAATAAGAAATATTAACATAATTATGGGGGAATTTTTAAGGAAATTTCGAAATGGTAGGAAATAAAATAAAAATAAAATAGGAAATTAGTGCATGCACCAAGGATTGAACCTTAAACCTCTTGTACAACCAAGCATGCACTAACCAATTCACCTAGCAAGGGATTGCTATGAGGGAATGAAGTGGATCTTAGTTAAGGCTTGGGAAAAATGAAGAGTCATCAAGGGAAGAGACACCATGACTCTTCACTTGCCTCTTTTAATGTGGTATAAAGGTGGTTAGGAAGTTACAATTTCCCTTCTTCTCTTCATTTCTTCTTCCTCCTTTCTCTAGCCGAAACTTCAAGGTGATCTACCCCTTAGGAAAAGTTCCACCAAGGGCTCTATTTTGGAATATCTAGGTTCTCTTCCAAGGTTACAAGGGCAAGAAGGGTTCAAGTATCAAAGGGATTTCCATTTTTTCCTTCTCTTTTAAGGTCTAAAAACCAAGGACAACCCAAGGTAAGACCCTTCTCACATGTGGTATGATTGTTCATTGATGCTTAACAAGATTTAGAATTTTTGTTTAAGATTTAAGTAGAGGAAACCATGAAGAGGACCCTTAGGGTTTTCGGCCAAGGATGTTTTGTGGGGTTAGGGATGATGTAAATTCTCTTTTGTGCTCTTGAAAGTTTTATGATAGTATGTAGGATATAACTTATGATTTAGAGAAGTTTTTGGCACCCTAAAACCCCTTGAGGGTTTCGGCCACATCAAGTATAGGGCTAGGTTTAACTTTCAAACCTCCAACCATGATTAGTATGTTTTGCTATGATATGTTATTAATGAAAATGGTGACTTAAATGAATTTTCCATGGGCCTATTACTCTCTTAGGGTTTCGGCCAAAGCATGAATAAGGTCTAGGACTTAGGGTTAAAACCAATCAAGGGTCACAATGGGTTCCTATGACATAATATGCAAGGGATTGGATGTTGACTATGACTATGCAAATTTTTCTAAGGACCCATGGCCCCTTAAGGTTTCGGCCAAGACCCAAACCTAGGGTTTGGTTTGGGTTAAGATCTCAAGAATGCATGTTTATAAGTCACCATGATAATAGTAGATAGTTAAAGCATGAGGTAAGGACCTTTATGTACAAAAATCTTTGTTTATGTGTAATATCACATGATTATGCATGTTAGATTTTATGTTATGTTTCATCCATGAATATTTAAATCATATACCATGACTATATGTAATTAAGATAGGAATATGTTATGATAATTAGAATGATGCATGTATGATGATAAATGATTATAATAGATTTATGGTTTATGAAAGTATGTGCATGTTTTAGAATGAATGTCATGAACCCTAGTAGTATACATCCTATTTATACGTGGCTTATCATCCATGCTTTATGATGAATACTAGGATTATGTATGCTAGATGAAATGTATCATGTCTGAAGTGCATGTTCATTTATGTATCAAGATCATGCAAGCTTTAGGAACCAAGGTAATGTTTATGGCTAGAAACATGATTATGTATGTATGTCCTATTTTGTGAATAAAGAATGATAAGTATGAATTAAGATGATGGTTATGCCTTAAGTATGAATGATAAGTATGAATGATGAAGACATAACGATGATATGAAATAAATATGAATGATAAGTATGAATGACAAGTATGAATGATGAAGCATGCATGGTTATTTTATTTTATGAATGGGGCTTGTACCGGACCGAAGTAAGGGTCCAAGGGATGGGAACCTTAAGAACGCCCCGGTTCTGGACTACCAAAGCTGTCCACGGTTCTGGCACTACCGAAGCTGTGCAACAGGGATGGGCACCTTAAGAACGCCCCGGTTCTGGGACTACCGACTATGCTGTCCTTACCCTAGTAGGTCGAGGCTAGCTACCTTGTATTTACTTAGAGATGCGCGCTTATGATGTATGTATGTGGTACAAGCCGGGGACCCCAATGATGTTATGTTTATGCTAAGCATTTAAAAGTATGGTTTTAAAGCTAAGTATCCTTATGTAGTAAATGCATTTGACTCATGCATAAATCCATACTATGCATCGCGCCAGGGTAAGTATGTTTTATGTTATGCTTATGCTTATATATCATGCTACGTTCCATGTTCATGTATGCCGAGAAATTATGTCATGTATAAGTATGTCTCATGCTCATGTATGTTAAGAAGTATATCATGCTATGTTTCATGTTCATGTATGTCAAGATTTATGCTATGCTAAGTATATTGTAGATTTATGGTTATGTTAGGAATCATGCTATGTAGCTGTTCATATGCTTATGACTTATGCCATGACTATGTTTATGTTTATGTTCAGAGTTATGTTATGACAAGATACTTGATATGCTTATGTTTATGTGACGTATGATTTTAGTGAGTAGGAAAGGGTCTTACTAAGCCTGTGTGCTTATAGTCTTATCTTCCTCGTACCGCAGATCAAGCAAGAGGTAACTAAGGGAAGCAGCAGGAGGGGCAAAAGCATGTGTGTGTGTGGTGGTGACTTGGCAAGAAGGATTCCTCTTATTTACACATATTACATGTCTTGAGTTTTGGGAATGCCTCCCTTAGATTTTATGCTACGTTTATAATGGTTATGTCTAGTGAATGACTTAAGACTCATGATGCTATGTTACGGATAAGTTACTTGCTACTTATGATGATGATGAATAAGTTATGGAACGGTTAGGTTATGATGCTATGCATGTAAGTTTATGAATGACAAGTTTAGGCATATATAGATATTCCATGTAAGCATGTTTAAAAAAAAATTGATTCCGCTGCATTAAGATGTTCTATAAGTTCATGTATGTTGAGCGTAACGACGCCTTTCTCGCCACACCACAAGGTGGGGGAAAAAGGCGGGCGTTACATCAGGTTCCGGCTGATCTATGGGTTGTCTAGGCTCACCATCATCAGACTCATCACCACCATCTACAACACTTGGATTCCCATCCAAACTTAGTTTCCTAAGTTCGAGTTGAACTCCTTCGACATCTTCTGGTTGATCATTTGCTTTTGGAATTTCTTCAAAAACAACATCAGAAAACTCTTCAACTATTCTAGACTTCTTGTTATAGACTCGGTAAGCTTTGCTAACGAGGTAGTACCCGACCAGTATCCCTTCATCAGCTTTTGCTGTGAACTTTCCAAGATGGTCCTTGGTGTTTAGAATAAATACCTTACAACCAAACACCCTAAGGTGTTTAACTGTAGGTGGTTTCCCAAACCATAGTTCATGAGGAGTCTTTCCTAGAAATCTGTGAATGAGGACTCGATTTTGCACATAGCAAGCGGTATTCACAACTTCAGCCCATAAGTAACTCGGTAAGGAGTACTCATTGAGCATGCTTCGTGCAACCTCTTGTAAGACCCGGTTCTTCCTCTCTACAACACCATTTTGTTGTGGTGTTCTAGGAGTGGAGAACTCGTGTCTATACCCTCTATCTTGACAAAACTCTAAAAATCTTTGATTTTGAAATTCACCTCCATGATCACTTCTTATTGTTTTAATTGTTGATGATTTTTCGTTTTCAACTCTTCTACAAAATGAAATAAAAAACATCTAAGGTTGGTCCTTATATTTTAGAAAATACGTCCATGTATATCTAGTAAAATCATCAATGATAACAAAACAATATCTACTACCATTCAGGGATATAATAGTGCTACAATCAAACAAGTCCATGTGAAGTAAATCCAATGCAGTAGAGGTACTTACAGTGCTTTTACCTTTATGTGCAGATTTTGTTTGCTTACCCATTTGACATGCATCACAAAGTTTGTCCTTTTCATACTTGATGCTTGGTAAGCCACGAACTAGTCCCTTGTTGGCCAATTTCTAGATATTCTTCATGTTCACGTATACTAGTCTCCGGTGCCAAAGGGTAGACTCATCTTCTCTTGACATGAAACACTTAACAAAAGCATTAGTAGCACTTTTAAATGAAACTTGATAAATGTTATCTATCCTTGTGCCTACTAGTACCGTGTCAAAGGTGTCATGTTGTCTAACTAGACATTGACTTGATTGAAAATCAATTATGTAACCCGCATCACACAATTGACTAACACTTAGGAGATTAAATGTTATCCCCTTGACTAGAAGAACATTCTTAATCCTAAGACATTCGGATATTTGAATATCTCCTATCCCTATAACCTTAAGACTACCATTGTTACCAAATGAAACATTACCTCTATTTTTTCTTTGAAGGGTAGTAAATAAGGTTCTATCACCGGTCATATGTTTGGAGTACCCACTATCAACGAACCAAGTTGATAGATGCTCCCCCTCAATCATGACCTACACAATTCGAAAAATAGAAGATTTAGGTACTCAAATCTTGGGACCTAAAGCACCTACTAAGCAAGACTTAGGTACCCATACCTTAACTACTTTTCTTTGAACCCTAAGAGTCTTAACTTGTCTAACATCAGTCCTAGACATTAAGGAAACAAAAGATGTTTCTTTGGGTCGGTAACCAATACCGGCCCTATTGTAGACCGCCCTTTGTGAATTTAGAATCATGTCTAGAGTCTATGAGCTAGTTGAGAATTTCTCAAGAACACTCATGAGTCTCTCAACTTCACTATTTTACATCCTCTAACATTTCTAAATGTAAATCATCAACATCCTCATCCTTAGAAGATTTCAAATGTTCAACCTCTACTTTTAATGATTTAACTTTTGCTTTTGACTTTTTCAACAAATCGGTTAAACATGCAATGGTCCTATAGCATTTATCTAGTTAGGGAGTGATTACCTCTTCATCATCTGAAGATGATGAAGCCACGTTTGAGGAGTCCGTTGATTCATCACTGCTTTCTTGGTCTTCCATGGCCATGAGTGTCACATGCCGTGTACTATTCTCCTCCTTCTCCTCTTCGGATGAACTTGAGGAGGATTCATCCCATGTGGCCTTCAAGGCCTTCTTCTTCTTCTTGGATTTATCCTCCTTCTTCTTGAGCATTAGGCAGTCCTTCTTGAAGTGCCCTTTCTTGCTACACTCATAGCAAGTAATATTAGACTTATCAATCTTAACTTTACTAGGGTTACCTTTACCCTTGAAGCGTCGACTCTTCCTCATCATCCTTCTAACAAAATTGGCCATCTCGGAGGAAGAAGACCCACTGTCATCCTCCTCAGAATCAGACTCAGACTCGGATGAGGATGAAAATAAAGAGACTTCCTTCTCCTTCTTCTTCTCCTTTTTCTTCTTGTTGGTCTTTTCCCCTGCAACAAGGCAATCCCCTTCTCCTTGGGGCCTTTGTTAGCCATTTCATGAAGCTCCATTTCACAAAATAAATCATCTAACTTTATAATTGACAAATCCTTAGAAACCTTGTAGGCATCCACCATGGATGACCACAAGGCATTCCTTGGAAAAGCTTTTAACACATACCTTACAAGGTCAAGGTTCTCGACCTTTTCGTCAATGGAGTGGAGACCATTCAATACCTCTTTGAATCTACTATGAAGTTCGCTTACCGTTTCACTCTCCTTCATGGAGAGATTTTGTAGTTGGTTAAGGAACAAGTCCCTCTTGGCTATTCTTGAATCTCGAGTACCCTCATGGAGTTCGATGAGTTTGTCCACAAATCCTTTGCACTCAAAAGGGACCAACCTTGATTAGTTAGTCTTTGTTCATGCCACATTGCAAAGTCACCACCGCCTTCGCATCGGCTTCTCCTTTTCGTGTTTGCTCAGCCGACCACCATGAGGACTTCATTGCTTTTCCCTCCACGTCTCTTGGGTGTGGGGGCTGAAGCCTTCCTTCACGGAGAACCACATTCCGATGTCGGTCTTGAGATAGTATTCCATGCGAGACCTCCAATATTGAAAATCGGAACCATCGAAGAAGGGAAGTCGGGTGGTGCTAAATCCTTCTGTCAAAGCCATCGTTGATAGCTCTCGGTTGTTAATCCACTTGAACAGAGCCCCAAGCTCTGATACCACTTGTTGGAACTTGGATGGCTAGAGAGGGGCGGGGGGGTGAATGTAGCCAGACACTTAAAACGTAGCAGTTTTTGAGATTTCTCTGCACTTCAGTGGTTAGGTAGCGGAAACAAAGAAAACAAACAGAAATGTGCAGAAATGAGGAGCAAACCAAAACGCTAACAAGGATCGTTTACAAGGTTGGGGGATAACTTGCCCCTACTCCTTGGCGTGCCCTTAAGGTGGGCGATCCGTTGATCGTTGGCAGATCAAGTCCCGGAAAAATCCGGATAGAATGCAACCTCCTTCTTGGTGGTGTAACCTCTCCACAGCGTTTCAAGATGAATGAAGTATTAAGTACAGGAAACACAAGAAGGAATCTTACTGAGCACTAAGAACCGCAAGAACACAAGCGAACTCCTCACCGAGCTCCACTCAGTACAGATCTCACGCAAGAACTCCCTTCTTCGTGTCTTCTCGCTGATGGACTCGCCAAGCTCCTTGTTTCTTCCCAGGTGCTCAAGTAACAAAAGGTTGCTTCAGATTCACAGTTGCTTGCTCAAGAGATGGAACAAAGTTGTCGCAAGATCACAGAAGTTGTAGCCAAAAACCGAGACTACTCTTCTTCTCCACTTCTCAACACTTTTAAGCATCTGGCTTCTCCAGCTCACATCGCCAGCCACCAGACGCTCTACTGCTGCTTACCAGCTGCTCAGCTGCAACTGGCCACCTACCACTGAGCTCTCCTGGACTCCCTGAGCTTCCCTTAGCCAAGCCCCAGTCAGCAGCTCCAGCAGTGCCAGCATCCGTTGCAACCTGAGATGGAAAACGGACAAACCTGCTCCAAAGAAAGACTCCCATTGACCCTCCATGAGTGTTTGAATTCATCCCTGTCATCTGCACAGTAGATCAGATCATAAGCATAGCAAATCAAGCAGAGGATCAAATATCAGAAGACTCTGAACAAGTATCGGTAGCATATCAGTAGTAATAAGAACGCGATAAGAGCTCTGAGAGCGCTTTTGAATTAAAGTTGTCAGCTGCTAATCGGTCGCCAGATCGATCAGAGGGACTCCTGATCGGTCACCAGACCGATCAGGATGGGTTCAGACCGATCAGGCTCCACCCTGATCGGTCCCCAACGTGTAATCAGAAATCGCGACTTCTCCAGGATCGATCACTAGACCGTTCCCAAGTCGTGGATCGGTCACCAGACCAATCCACCCTTTTGCAGGGTGATTTCCCAGCTTCGCAGTCCAATCCTCTTGATCGGTCTCCAGACCGATCAGGGTGTGGCCTGATCGGACTGGTGACCGATCAGGCCACCCTCCGATCGATCAGGCTCCAACCTGATCGGTTATAGTGAGAAGTCCATGATGTTTGATTGTTCACCAGAACGATCCGAACAATTGGTCACCAGACCGATCAGGAGCCAAGCAGTAAGGTTCCCAAACTCACTGTATGCTCCCTGATCGGTCACCAGACCGATCAGGAGCACAGCAGTAAGTGAATTGTATGCTCCCTAATCGGTCACCAGACCGATCAGGAGCCGAGCAGTAAGGTTTCCAAACTCACTGTATGCTCCCTGATCGGTCACCAGACCTATCAGGAGCACAGTAGTAAGTGAACTGTATGCTCCCTGATCGGTCACCAGACCGATCAGGAGCCGAGCAGTAAGCTTTCCAAACTCACTGTATGCTTCCTGATCGGTCACCAGACCGATCAGACATAGCTGGATCGGTCACCAGACCGATCCACGAGGGAACTCCGTGCCAAACACCCTGATCGGTCACCAGACCGATCCAGGCAATGTCAAATCCACTCTAAGTCAAGAGAACAAGCCTCCAGCCCTTCTCTGATTCGTGCTTGGTCCCTTGGACCAAGACTCCATGCCCAGTCTCACTCACCGGGACTTCAACCTAGCCTTCCAAGCTAGGACCTGGCCCTCCAAGCCGGGATTTCATCAACCTAGCCCTCTAGGCTAGGACCTGACCCTCCAAGCCAGGATTTCATCCACCTAGCCCTCCAAGCCAGGATTTCATCCACCTAGCCCTCCAGGCTAGGACCTGACCCTCCAAGCCAGGATTTCATCCACCTAGACCTCCAGGCTAGGACCTGACCCTCCAAGCCAGGACTTTTCACCCCTAACCCTCCAAGTTAGGACTTTTCACACCTAGCCATCCAAGCTAGGACTTTTCACACCTAACCCTCCAAGTTAGGACTTTTCACACCTAGCCCTCCAAGATAGGACTTTTCCATCCAACTCCGTGCCCCTTAATCTCAATCATCTCATCAACCTAAACTAAAATCGGTGTCAACACCAAAACAACAATCAGGGTCAGACTGCATCAATACAACGTATGTGAAAATAATCGAAGAAACGTTATTCACCCCCTCTAGCTACCAGATCGATCTAACAATTGGTATTAGAGCGAAGGACCACTCTCGATTTGACTAACCGCCGAGGGATCACACGCTAGAGAGAAGAAAATGGAAGATAAGTTGAGGGACGACATCTACACTCCGCCGGCCTACGACCATGAGGATTTCGACTATTGGAAAGCAAGAATGGAAACGTGGTTAGGCATGGAGTGGTAGTGATTGATGATGATAAACAAGCCCTTCGATGTTCCAAAGGACAAGCACGGAAAGAAGCTTCGTGCTAGATATTGGACTCAAGAGCAACAAGCCTATTCTACGGTAAATGAAAAGGTAATGGGTATATTGATTAATATTTTGCCTACTAATGTGTTAAATGGTGTAGGAAAATATACAAATGCATATGAGTTGTGGAATAAATTGGAAAAAGTACATAAGACTCCTACACAAGCTCAACTAGTAGAAGAGCCCGAAAATATAAGGTCAAGTATCCAAGAAGACCAAAGAGAAAAAGAATTATCAACATCTTCAAGTGAGGTAGAGGAATTGAGTAAGAGATCATCAACCTCAACAAGGGAAGAGGAGGTGTCAAGTTCAAGAACTGAGGGTCAGAAGAGACCCTCATCTATACCGGAACAAGAGCAAGCCTCCACTTCATCCAAGGTTGAAGAAGGAGTCAACTTAGCCTCCACCTCCGCCAAGGCTAAATCAAAAGAGCATATTATATATTTTGGTTGCAACGAAAAGGGACACTACAAGGATAAGTGTCCAAATGGTAAAATGGAGGTAAAATCTAAACCAAGTTCAATTCCTTTTAAGTCTAACATGAATTGTAGCAATGGAGAAGCTCGAGAGAAGAAAATGAAGATTCGATGCTTTACGTGTGGTGAACTAGGACACTACCACACGAAGTGCCCAAAGAGTGGAGAGCTTAAGAAAATGGAGCACTTGAGAAGATGGGAGAAGGAGGAAAGAAAGAAGCAAAGATCACATCAAGGGGGAATTTCAAGGGTAAGGGAGGTAATTCCTAACCCTAGATTAAAATGTAATTTAATTTCAAGTTCCTCATTGCATATTGAAAATAATGTTAATCATCCCTCCATGCATGCTAGTTTTAATGAAAAATGCTTAATGGTGCATAATTTTGGATTTAGATATAATGATAGGACTAGGGTCAACATGGTAGATCAAAACCCTAGGAAAAACATGCATAATGATAGACACAAGACCTCTAGACCTAAGGAACATGGTACTTATCCCAAGAATAAATTTAGTTATAATAAAACTTGACATAACAGAATAATTCATAAGAAAATTTATAAGATAAATTTCTTATGTAAATTTATTCCGTTAAAAGGGAGACTTGACAATGGAGAGGCTACTATATAAAGGAACCAAAGGCAAGCCTTGAATTCTAATTAATCAAGAGATTAAGAAGCACTCTCTCTCTCCCTTATTCTCTCCCTCTCTCTCTCTAGGGCCGGCGCCCCTTTCTCTCTCTAGGGCCGGCGCACCGCCTAGGGTTCCCGAGAGCCTCCTCCACCAAGAATGTGACAAAGAAGAAGAAGAAGCGGATCACAACTCCTTCCTCTCCCGGATCTTGATTCCGTTACTTGGTGGTTAGTCTTCCATCTTTCTCTCTTGATATTCTAGTTGTGCCTTTGGAGAATCTAGTAGTTCTTGTCGGTACAAAACTCGTGGCTTTGCGAAGTCATCCCAAAGAAAACTCGGCGTGGACGCGAATAGAGGCGGAGCTTCCAAGGGACGCTTACGGTTGGATCTCATCCCTTCCTTCGAGTTACGCGAGGTAATGAGTAAATTAGTTTACTTTCCGCAAAATTTTAAATGTATGATCATGTCTACACAATATAAGGTTGCATGCTTAGATGTGTGGTTAAATAATTTGGAAAATTATTTATGCTAAACCTTCCGCTGCACGTAATTAATTTTAAAATTACGAACCCGCATCCATGTCAACATGCACCCGGTCCCAACAGTGGTATCAGAGCCGGTTAGTGTTCGACATAATCATATAATTGTTTTGCGGAAAACTTTATCATGATCTCAATTTTGGAAAATTTTTCAATTATGGAAACTTTTCAATTATGATAAATTTTAGATTTAGGACTTTCAAAGTTTGGAAATCCTCATGAAATTTCGCAAACTTTTGAAATATCTCAGTTTCTGAAATTTTATGATAATTGTGAAAACTTCCCATTTTTGGAAACTTTCCAATTTTGGAAATTTCCTATTTTGGAAATTTTCCATTTTTGGAAATATGTAAGTTTTCTTCGTACCACTTACAAATATTCTGAAAGCCTTTTATTTTTGGAATCTTTCCATTTATGGAAAGCTCGCAATTTTGGGCACTTTCTTTTAAGAAAGTCTAGACAAATTTATGGAACATTAATTGACAATTAAATTCGAATTGGTTTTTAAATTATTAACAAAATTCTTTACTTTGGGGAGTGCCTCGGGGAGCCACCCAAATTAAAGTTAGTTGTTGTAATTTAATTTTCTATTTTGAATAAGAATTGCCAAGTTTAATTTGGCTACGCCTCGGGGAGTGGGCCAAATTAGATTTACGACAAATTTCTTTTCTTTGGGTATCTGTGTCTCGGGGAGCCACTCAAAGAAAATAATTTGTTGTAATTAATTAGTCCATAAATAAAATATGTGATCAAATCTTGAAAATTTTTGAGGTGATTCTCAAACGATAATTTCCTTATTTGATTTCTTACATATTATTGTCTTCAAAATTAATTAGGAAAATTGTTTCCTATAGAGTTTATTTCCTTAAATAAGATTTTCATGAAAATAATATATGGTTGAATTAAGGAAATCTGTCTCTTAATTTAATAAGATTTGATTTAGAGAAATCAAAGTCTTAAACATATTATTTCCGAAATTGATTATGACAATTTAGGAAATTGTTTCCCAAAACAATTTCTTAAATAAAGTATGAAATTAGAATTAGGAAATCTGGTTCCTAATTCAATTAATGAGGCTTGATAAATTAAGTCACATACATACTTTATTAAGAAAATCGTTAGTACATGACATAATTATATGTCATGAATGTGCTTAGAAAGAAAAGGATGAGACCCAAAACCCCTTACAAAATATTAAGGCCAACACCTTCCATTAATATGGTTAGAACCGGAGTTTTGTTTCTCGTTTGGGTTGATGGACACATCCATGCCCGGCTTGAACCTCAACATGTTCAAACCATGGAATTAGTTTATGATTAATATAGTTGGAGTCAGAGGTCAATCCTTAGTTTTGGTTGTTGGACACATCCAAGCCTGACTAAACGGTTGAATGAGATCCAACCATATTAAAACTATTTCTTGATTAATGGGTCAGCCTTAAGCTTGGAGCATCGATTTGTTGTGTCATAGCCAAGGTCGATGTAAAGAGAGGTGCAGTTGGGTGCTATGTATATTGTTATTGTTGCATACTTGTTAATGAGTTAACAACCCAATGATTTATGCAAACATTCAATTAGTTGATAGCATAAAGTGATAGTTACATATATGTGATATGTAATCGGTATAATTACCTATCTTAATAGCTAAGAATAACTTGATGGTCACAGCCATGGTTGTTCATATCTGTGGTTGGATATCAACCTATTTGGAGATATTCCTACGATCTCCCGAATTGATAAAAAGAGTTATTCAATTCGAAAAATAAATAGGATTTAATTAATGCATATTGATGCATTCTTTGTCATTCTTCTCACAAAAGCTCAATTTGTATTTCTAGGATAATCACTCGATCATGTCTTCTCTGAATTTGCGTTCTATTTTGGACACCAATAAGCTGACTGGGCCAAACTTCATGGACTGGCTTAGAAACCTAAGGATAGTCCTCAAGGCAGAAAAGCTTGCTTATGTCCTTGAAGAACAACCTCCCAACCGTCCTCCTGAAGATGCAACTCCAGAACAGGTTCCTGAGTTGTTCAACCTGCTGAAGACTGTAGAGCCTTCTGTAAAGCTGGATCAGAAGACGATACTATTAGTTGGTTCCTCAAAGAAAGGTTCTAAGAGGAAGCCCAAAGAATAAAATAAGGGAAAGAAGAAAAAGGCCAAAAAGACTGAAAAGACCCCAAAAGGCACTTGCCATCACTGTGGCAAGGAGGGTCACTGGAGAAGAAACTGCAAGGTTTATCTTGAGTCCTTGAAGAAGAAGACATCCGATGCCCCATCCTCTTCAGGTATCTTCGTTATTGAATGTCACTCTATTTCCTCAACCACCTGGGTACTTGATACAGGGTGTAGCTCACATATATGTAATGACATACAGGGGCTAAGGAATAGAAGAAGACTCATCAAGGGAGAAGCGAATTTGCGAGTTGGAAATGGAGCAAAGATTGCTGCTGTTGCCATCGGAACATATTTGCTAAAGCTCCCTACTGGACTTGTCTTAGAGTTGGATAATTGTTATTTTGTTCCTTCGTTAATAAAGAACATTGTATCTATTTCATGCTTGAATGAAAAGGGTTATCATTTAACTTTTGGTAACAATTGTTGTTACATAACTTTAAATGGTGTTTTTATGGGATCAGAACTTTGTGCAATGATATGTACACGTTAGATTTATCCGGTGACATTTTCAATATCGAGGTTAGCAACAAACGTGCTCGAATAGATAATCAAATAGACTCCTATACGTGACATTGTCGTCTTGGCCATGTAAGTAAGAAATGCATGACCAAATTACACCGATGTGGAATTCTGGAATCATTTGAACCCGGTTCATTTGATACATGCGAATCATGCTTAAAAGGCAAGATGACCAAATTACCCTTTTCCGGAAAGGGTAAACCAGTGGGAGAATTGCTTGGTCTTATACATACTGATGTATGTGGACCAATGTCAACTCTTGCACCAGGAGGCTATAGCTACTTCATTAGCTTTATCGATGATTACTCACGATTCGGGTATGTGTTCTTGATGAAACACAAATCTGAAGCTTTTGAGAAATTCAAAGAGTTCAGAAATGAAGTAGAGAAACAGCTTGGCAAAAGTATTAAGATACTTCGATCCGATCGGGGTGGTGAATACTTAAGTCAAGAGTTCCAAGATTATCTTAGGGACAATGGGATATTGTCTCAATGGACTCCACCGTATACACCACAGCATAATGGTGTATCTGAGAGGCGTAACCGAACCTTGATGGTCATGGTTAGATCTATGATGAATCATGCAACTCTTCCAAAATCCTTTTGGGGCTATGCGCATAAGACAGCTGTTGTTAAACAGAGTCCCGACCAAGGTAGTCTCTACTACTCCATATGAGACGTGGAATAGTAAGAAACCTCACTTAACTCACCTTAAGATATGGGGTTGTCTCGCTTATGTGAAGCGGATTGTATCAGATAAATTGGATGCTAAGTCTGATAAATGTCTATTTATTGGATACCCTAAGGAAACAAAGGGTTACCAATTCTATCATCCCTTGGAACAAAAGGTGTTTGTTTCAAGGCATGCTGTATTTCTGGAAAAAGAATTTCTTTTACAAGAAAACAGTGGGAGTAGTATTGAATTTGAAGAAGTTCAAGAAACTCCAATATACATTACAGAGACACCTAGTCTAGACCCACAACCAATAACTCATAATGATGAGCTATCAGTTGAACCTAAAACAACACCACTTCTTCGTAAATCTGATAGGACACGCAATATTCAAGAGAGATACGGATTTCTCGTAAGTGAATCGAACGACGTGGTGCTCATTAGCGATGACGAACCTATCAGTTATGATGATGTTCTGAAAAGTTCAGAAAGGGACAAATGGCTTGAAGCCATGAAGTCGAAAATGGATTCCATGTACGAAAATCAAGTATGGGACTTGGTTAACCCACCTGAAGGGATTAAGCCCATAGGGTGCAAGTGAGTTTTCAAGAAGAAAATCGACATGGAAGGTAATGTTGTTACCTTTAAGGCTAGATTAGTGGCAAAAGGATATCGTCAGAAACAAGGAATTGATTATGACGAAACCTATTCGCCAGTAGCTATGCTTAAATCCATTCGGATGCTCTTGGTCATAGCAGCTCATTATGATTATGAGCTATGACAAATGGATGTGAAAACAACTTTCCTTAATGGAAACCTGCTTGAGGATGTATACATGATACAACCTGAAGGTTTCACATCGGTTGATAAAACCAAAATATGCAAGCTTCGACGATCCATATATGGACTGAAGCAAGCATCCAGGAGCTGGAACATCCGTTTTGATGAGACAATCAAAGAGTTTGATTTCTCACAAAATCTTGACGAACCTTGTGTGTACAAGAAGGTTAGTGGGAGTGCAGTCGTATTCCTAGTATTATATGTCGATGACATATTGCTTATAGGAAACGATATATCAGTCTTACAGTCGGTTAAAATTTGGTTGTCCAAAACTTTCTCCATGAAAGACCTGGGAGAAGCAACCTATATCCTTGGGATTAGAATCTATAGAGATAGATCAAAACGATTTCTTGGTCTTTCGCAGTCTACATATATAGACCGAGTGCTAAAATGGTTTAGTATGTCGGAATCCAAGAAAGGTTACCTTCCCATCAGGCATGAGATCCACCTTTCAAAGTCTATGTGTCCGCGCACAGAAGACGAGAGGATTTGCATGAATGAGATTGCTTATGCATCCGCGATAGGATCTATCATGTATGCTATGTTATGTACTAGGCCCGATGTATCGTATGCTTTGAGCGTCACAAGCAGATACCAGTCTGATCCAGGAATAGATCATTGGGCGGCTGTCAAGACAATCCTTAAGTACTTAAGAAGAACTAAGGATGTGTTCCTAATATATGGAGAAGGAGATATGATAATATGTGGGTATACAGATGCCAGTTTCCAGACAGATAAGGATGACTCCAAATCTCAGTCCGGATACATATTTATCTTGAATGGAGGCGCAATAAGTTGGAAAAGTTCCAAACAAGACACCGTAGCGGATTCTACCACGGAAGCGAAATATATTGCAGCTTCGGAAGCAGCAAAGGAAGCAGTCTGGATCAAGAAGTTTGTCTCAGAACTTGGTGTGGTTCCAACCATTGATGAAGCAGTGCCGGTTTACTGCGACAACAATAGAGCTATTGCACAAGCAAAGGAACCAAGGTCTCATCAGCGATCCAAACATGTGCTTCACCGCTATCATCTGATCAGAGAGATTATAAGTAGGAATGATATACAAATTGAGAAAATTCCCACTGAAAGGAATTTAGCGGATCCTTTAACTAAGGCCTTGCCTCAAAGCAAGTTTGAGGGTCATGTTAGAGCTTGTGGTATTGGATACCGTAGCGATTGACATTAGGCCAAGTGGGAGTTTGTTAGTATTATGAGAGAAGTGTCCTAAGGCAATCGCCTTATGATTGTAATCATTTATTTTAATAAATGAATATTCACTATTTGAGTATACATGTTTGTATATTTGATTGAGATCTTAAACTCATTTACTGAATGTCCGCAATACAATTCACAGCATGAGAGAATTTGTGATGAATTCACAACTAGTGATTATCTCTACATGTGCAATTGTGAAGTATTGAAATTGTCCCTAGTTGATGAATTGATAAATACGGACACTATCAATTCTGTTGAGACTAGCATGGGTTATTCTTTAATCAGCTGATTCTCACGGGCTGGAGACATTGGGATGTCCGGAGATAAACATGAATGCTAGTTAAAGGAACTAGTTCATTGGAGTGATTGACTGTAAAACTTCATATGGTAATCTACATATAGATATGTCAATGAAGTTCTTACTGCATCTTAAGTGCGATGTTACTTTGACTTGCGGTGTTCAAGTCATCTTGGTCATGGAGACTTATACTTTGACATCTTAAGCAAGCATCTCTAAGGAGGTGTGGACCTAGGATGGTTGGGTATAAGCTGAAGTGTCCGAAGATGTTTGAACAGCCTACAAAGGATTCACCACTCCTTGCGAGGAGATGTATATCCGAGGCCTATCGTCGGATTGTTACTCGAAGCCTCTGGCCAGAGCATGACATGTTCAGAGTATGAATCTCTTATACACATGTGAGTAATTAGAATCCATTGGACGAGAAAGACATTACTTGGGCTAGGTGTGACGTAGTCAGCCTAGTGGGGACTGACACACATAGACCGTGTCCTGAACCAAGTGGGTATAAGATGGTGAAGGGAATGAGGCACGATTCATTATAGCTGCTGAAAGGTTTCAGAATTCTTTCTGAGGTCAACCGTAGATCTTTCGATTAATTGGGGGTCATGATGTACTACTAGGTGTCACTCATGATCGTTCTATAATTGGTTAATTATAGACAGCCAACATAAATCGAAAGTCTATTTAGTCACACGCACAATGAGTAATCCGAGGGATTTAAAACGAGTTGGAAATTGGATTTTCCGATCAAGAGAAATAAGTCGAATCTGAATTTATCAGAGGCGCATCGGAAGCCTAAAACGGCTAAGTCTTTTGAAGGCTTATTAGGCGAATTAAATGAGTTTAATTCGCGAGGAGGCGGCTCGGTTTGGCCGGCCAAAGAGGGTCCCCACCCTCTTTGGTTTGGCCGGCCACCACATGGAGAGAAAACCAATTTATTTGGTTTAAATTATAAAATAAATCAAGCGCGATTTGTTTTATAAAATTATGGATAAATAAATTTATATAAAGAAATTTATGTAAAGAAATTTATATAAATAAATTTATTTTCATGGAGATTAAAATAAACTTTAAATGGTTTATTTTATTTTATAAAATCTATTGTGAATTGATTTTTCCATGATAAGAAAAATTTATATAATAAATTTCTTGTAAAAATTTATTCCATAATAAATTGGGAGATGTGTTTGTTTTATTATAAATTTAGTTATAATAAAACTTGGCATAACAGAATAATTCATAAGAAAATTTATAAGATAAATTTCTTATGTAAATTTATTCCGTTAAAAGGGAGACTTGGCAATGGAGATACTACTATATAAAGGAACCAAAGGCAAGCCTTGAATTCCAATTAATCAAGAGATTAAGAAGCTCTCTCTCTCCCCCTTATTCTCTCCCTCTCTCTCTCTAGGGTCGGCGCCCCTTTCTCTCTCTAGGGCCGGCGCCCGTTTCTCTCTCTAGGGCCGGTGCACCGCCTAGGGTTCCCGAGAGCCTCCTCCACCAAGAAGGTGACAAAGAAGAAGATGAAGCGGATCGCAACTCCTTCCTCTCCCGGATCTTGATTCCGTTACTTGGTGGTTAGTCTTCCATCTTTCACTCTTGATATTCTAGTTGTGCCTTTGGAGAATCTAGTAGTTCTTGTCGGCACAAAACTCGTGGCTTTGCGAAGTCATCCCGAAGAAAACTCGGCGTAGACGCGAATAGAGGCGGAGCTTCCAAGGGACGCTTACAGTTGGATCTCGTCCCTTCCTTCGAGTTACGCGAGGTAATGAGTAAATTAGTTTACTTTCCGCAAAATTTTAAATGTATGATCATGTCTACACAATATAAGGTTGCATGCTTAGATGTGTGGTTAAATAATTTAGAAAATTATTTATGCTAAACCTTTCGCTGCACGTAATTAATTTTAAAATTACGAACCCGCATCCATGTCAACATGCACCCGGTCCCAACAATGAGAAGATACATTGAAGAGAAGTCAAAATTAGAACTTTTGAGAAGAGTTTTAATGATACAATTTAAAGAAATTAGAATTTCACACCAATCGTGGGATTTGGAGGACATTTGTTCAGAAATATAATTTTCCCAAGTAGACTTAGAGTTCACAAATCTCCCCATGAAATTTCATAATTTTTGGAGGTTTATGGAATTAACTAGGCATTACTGAAATTGGGCTGAAAACCTGAAATTCAGGTATCAGTCGACTGTCCTGGGGGCAGTCGACTGATCCAAGTGAATTTCAGCCCAGAAACATTGTGTAAGTTTTGGCAGTCGACTGCCATATGGGCAATCGACTGATCAGTGAGAGTAAGGAAAAAGGCCTGTTAGATGAGTTGGGAAGATAGGAAAGAATTATATTATCTTGTGAGATCTTATGGGTTGATATTAGTGATTTGAAGTTCATAGATAGGATGATATTGGATGTTAAGCTTTTGATGAATCAAAGGATATGGATATCTCACATATGTATCCAGGATTAAGAAATAAAAAGGGGGAAAGTTGAGGATAATTCCTTATGTAAATTGATAATTGTTAGAATTGGCAAACACAAGGAATCATGAATTGAGTTCAAAATTGATATAAAGTGTCCATCTTTAAGGAAATTAGAGAATTGTATCAAAGTCAAGCAGATTTGATAATCATAATCAAATCATACTTTTCTAGGATAGGTTATATCCTAGCAAATGTGCTTGCAAACCTTTTAGACTTTTCTAAGTGTGGTTGAGTTCTGCACTAGGGATAAGGTTGCTTGGGAGCAATCCTTTAATGGTGTCCAAGGGGGAGGAACTTGGAAGTTGAGTTGGGTAGAACTTGACTAGGTGTTATGGTGTTAAGTTGGGTAGAACATCACCATGGTAAATGAAAAATTGGGAGAAGGCATAGGTTAAGGGGGAAGTTGCCTCATAGTTGCCTTAATTTTCATAAGAAAACTTATGGGTTTTGTGTCCAACTTGGGAATGGTGATAGATACATGGTTGGATGTATTTTTCTCAAGTAGGTATAGGTACCACAATATTCTCCAAAAAATTTTGAAATTTTTGGAGATTTGTGAAATTTCTGACGTAATTCTGAAATTGTCTAGAAAACTGATATTCAGAGTATCAGTCGACTGCCATGGGGGGTAGTCGACTGGCCAGGGCTGATTTGTGTATTATCAGCTGGTTTTGTGTCCAAATGATAAGAAACAAGTGTATGGGGGTCTAGTACACTGTGTTTAGAATCATTAGGGATTAAAAGAACCGATAATTGAGATATTATTAGGGTCTTTTTGATGTATGGCAAAGGGGAGAAATGTTGGGTTTAAGTGGGAAACCAAACACACCTTTGCTAGAAACCCTAGGTTTAGGGGGAGCTGAGATTATGGGGGAGCTTGATTGCTCCATTCTTGTCGTAAGGGGAACCTTGGAGAGGTTCTTAAAAAGCCTTTGTAAGTCCAGTGTTGGGGGAGCTTTGGAGAAGCTTTAAAAAGCCCGTTGTGGAAAAGTCCTTGCTTGGGAGCAAGGTGTGAAAATTCCTAACTTGGAGGGTTAGGTGTGAAAAGTCCTAGCTTGGAGGGGTAGGTGTGGAAAAGTCCTAGCTTGGAGGGCTAGGTGTGGAAAAGTCCTAGCTTGGAGAGCTAGGTGTGAAAATTCCTAACTTGGATGGTTAGGTGAGAAAAAGTCCTAACTTAGAGGATTAGGTGTAGGATGCCTTGGGATAGGATCCATGTATGCATTGTATACGCATTTGTTTATCATTGTTTTCGCTATCTATTACTCTTTGTTTTCCCCAACTTAAACGTATTGTCAAACATCAAAAAGGGAAAAATTGTTGAGGCAATCTGTTATCCAGAGTGATCATGAGTTTTGATAATTGTGCAAAGGGTTTAGGTTTGGTTTACCCTTGTGTTCTAATATGTGTATGTTGAGTGTGCAGGTTGTACAGGTTACACATATAGACTTGACTGGACGGCCTCGGTATGGTGAAGGGTGGCATGGAGACAAGCTGGAGGCTTGTGGGCACCCGAGGGACCTTGGTATGGCAGGGACGATGAGCTGAGGGGTGCGGACATCGAGGCATGCGTGAAGGATAGCATGGAGGCAAGAGCATGGAGGCAAGCTGGAGGCTTGCGTGCATCCGAGGGACGGGAGCCAAAGATGAAGAGGGCGCGAAGGCAATAGTCGAGGCTGCTTAGGAGGAGTCAGTCGAGTCGTGAGGGTACGAGTGTTGTGTGATTGTACTCGAGAAATCCTAGGGTTCGAGTGCGGAGTGAAATGTACTCGAGAAGGGTAACCTTAGGTGTGTGAGTAGACCAGTCGACTACCCTGAAAGGGAGTCGACTGATGAAATTCACAGAATGGTCTCAGGCCTGGACCAGTCGACTGCCCTGGGAGCAGTCGTCTGGTAGCTGCTGGTGAGCTGGCAGAATTCGAACGTTGGGGTGTCAATGGTCAAATTCTAAGTGGGGCAGTCGACTGCCTTGGGAGCAGTCGACTGCCAGCGAGGGTTTCCAGCCCGAGTTCTATTTAAAGCGAACTCGATTTGGGCTGGGACTCTTGACGAAACACGCTTGAGTAAAGTGAGTTAGTAGTCTTTTGTGCCCAGATAGTGTCCAAGGTGTTGTGGCGAGGTTTCTCCACCCACAAGGAGCGATAAGGGCAAGCCGGAGGTTATCCGGGGAGTGATCCACTAACGGATTCTTGGATTAGTCACCCGTCCAGGGTGGATACCAAGTAAATCTAGTTTGTTAGCATTGTCTTTGTTGTTAGTTTCATTTTTGTTTGTATTTCCGCTGCGCAACTAAAAACGTAGGTGAAAAGAATCAAAGAAACGCTATTCACCCCCCGCTCTAACAACCAAATCGATCTAACACATTAGGCATCGGTTCAACCTATGGTTCCATTGGGAAGCTCAAAGTCAGAACTAAGATAGCTCAGGCTGTTAATCATGCTTACATGATATTATATTGTTATTATTTGTGTTTTGGAACTGACCCTGGTTGCAGGAACGAAGGGTGAAAGTTTTCTGCTCCCAGGAAACTCAATGGTGTCAGACGCCTATTTGACCAGGCACCTGTGTTGATACAGGTGCCACAGTCAAGGGTCTTTCCAAGCCAATCGAAACAAGCTGCCACATCATCAATTGAGGCGCCTGTGTTCATACAGGCGCCCTAGTCAGCTTATGCGCCCCAGTTGATGGGATAAGCGTTGGCTAAGTCTGCGGATTGAGTTTCGGGCAGGGAAGGCCACGTGTTAGGCACCCCCTTCAACACAGGTGCCCCAGTATCTGTTAGTAATATGAGAGAAGTGTCCTAAGGCAATCGCCTTATGATTGTAAACATTTATTGTAATAAATGATAATTCACTATTTGAGTATACATGTTTGTGTATTTGATTGAGATCTTAAACTCATCTACTGAATGTCCGCAATACAATTCACAGCATAAGAGAATTTGTGATGGGATCACAACTAGTGATTATCTCTAAATGTGCAATTGTGAAGTATTGAAATTATCCCTAGTCGATGAATTGATAAAAACGGACACTATCAATTCTGTTGAGACTAGCATGGGTTATTCTCTAATCAGCTGATTCTCACTGGCTGGTGACATTGGGATGTCCGGAGATAAACATGGATGCTAGTTAAGGGAACTAGTTCATTGGAGTGACTAGCTGTAAGACTTCATATGGGAATCTACATGTAGATATGTCAATGAAGTTCTTACTGCAGCATAAGTGCGATGTTCCTTTGACTTGCGGTGTTCAAGTCATCTTGGTCATGGAGACTTATACTTTAACATCTTAAGCAAGCATCTCCAAGGAGGTGTGGACCCAGGATGATTGGGTATAAGCCGAAGTGCCCGAAGATGTTTGAACAGCCTACAAAGGATTCATCACTCCTTGCGAGGAGATGTATATCCAGGCCTATCGTCAGATTGTTACTCAAAACCTCTGGCCAGAGTATATCATGTTTAGAGTGCGAGTCTCTTAAATACATGAGAGTAATTAGAAATCCAAAGGACGAGAAAGACACTACTTGTGCTAGGTGTGACGTAGTCAGTCTAGTGGGGACTGACACAAACAGACCATGTCCTGAACCAAGTGGGTATAAGGTGGTGAAGGGAATGGGGCACGATTCATTAGAGCTGCTGAAGGGTTTCAGAATTACTTCTGAGGTCAACCGTTGATCTTTCGATTAATTGGGGGTCATGATGTACTACTAGGTGCCACTCATGACCGTTCTATAATTGGTTAATTATAGACGGCCAACATAAATCGAAAGTCTATTTAGTCACACGCACTACGAGTAATCCGAGAGATTTAAAACGAATTGAAAATTAGATTTTCCAATCAAGAGAAATAAGTCGAATCTGAGTTAATCAGAGGCGCAACGGAAACCTAAAATTGGCTAAGTCTTTTGAAGGCTTGTTGGGCGAATTAAATGAGTTTAATTCGCGATTGGTCGGGCTTGAAGTGGCCGGCCAAAGAGGGTGCCCACCCTCTTTGGTTTGGCCGGCCACATTAAAGGGAGAAAACCATTTTATTTGGTTTAATTAATAAAATAGATCTAGCACGATTTATTTTATAAATTATGGATAAATAAATTTGTATAAAGAAATTTATATAAATAAATTTATAGAAATTTATTCTTTTATGGAATTAAAATAATCCATGAATTGTTTTATTTTAATTTTATAAAATCAATTATGAATTGATTTTTCCATAATAAGAAAGTTTATAAATTTCTTATAAAATTTATTCCATAATAAAAGGAGAGAAGGTATTTGTTTTATTATAAAGTTAGTTATAATAAAACTTGGTTTAACCGGAATAATTAATAAGAGAATTTATAGGATAAATTTCTTATGTAAAATTCCGTTAAAGAGGAGACTTAGCAAGGGAGAAGCAACTATATATGGAACCAAAGGCAAGCCTTTAATTCCGAATTGATAATTGAGTTATCAAAAGATTGGAAGCTCCCTCTCTCTCTTATTCTCTTCTCTTCTCTTCTCTCTTCCCCATTAGGGCCGGCGCCCGTTAATAGGATTAGGGCCGGCTTCCCTTCATCCCACCTAGGGCCGGCACCCCTAGCACACCCTAGGGTGGTTGCCGTGAGCTATCAAGAAGAAGGAGTAGCCAACCAAGAAGAAGAAGAAGCGGATCACATCTCCTTCCTTCTCAGAATTCGATTCCGATTCTTGGTGGTTAGTTTTCATTCTTTTCTCTTGTTGTTCTAGTTGTGCTTTTAGAGAATCTAGTAGTTCTCGTCAGCACAAAACTCGTGGCTTTGCGAAGTCATCCCGAAGAGAACTCGGCGTGGACGCGAATAGAGGCGAAGCTTCCAAGGGACACTACGGTTGGATCTCGTCCCTTACTTCGAGTTACGAGAGGTACATAGTAAATTAGTTTACTTTTCCGCAATGTTTTAATTTATGATTATGTCAACACATCATAAGGTTGCATGCTAGATACGTGGTTAAAATAATTTAGGAAATTATTTTATGCTAATTCTTCCGCTGCACGTAAAAATTTAAAATTTTACGAACCCGTATCCTTGTCGACATGCACCCGGTCACAACAGTGGTATCAGAGCCGGTTAGTGTTCGACATAATCATATAATTGTTTTGCGGAACACTTTTTCATGATCTCAATTTTGGAAAAATTTTCAATTATGGAAACTTTCCAATTATGATAAATTTTAGATTTAGGAATTTCAAAGTTTGGAAATCCTCATGAAATTTCGCAAACTTTTGAAATTTTCTAGTTTCTGAAATTTTATAATAATTGTGAAAACTTCCCATCTTTGGAAACTTTTCAATTTTTGAAATTTTTCTAATTTTAGAAATTTTCCAATTTTGGAAATATGTAAGTTTTCTTTGTAACAGAAACTTACAATTATTCTAAAAACCAATTTATGAAATCTCGCAATATTGGGCACTTTCTTTTAAGAAAGTCTAGACAAATTCATGGATAGTTAATTGACAATTAAATTTGAATTGGTCTTTAAATTGACAACAAAATTCTTTATTTTGGATTGAGCCTCGGGGAGCCGTCCAATTTAAAGCTAGTTGTTGTAATTTAATTTCCCAATTTTTAATTGAAATTGTCATGTTTGATTTGGATTGAGCCTCGGGGAGCCGTCCAATTGGATTTACAACAAATTATTTTTCTTTGGGTATCTGAGCCTCGGGGAGCCACCCTTAGAAAATGATTTGTTGTAATTAATTAAATCCATGAATAAAATATGATTTAAGAGGTGATGCTCTTACATATTGTTGTCTCCAAAATTAATTAGGAAATCGTTTCCTATAGAGTTTTCTTAAATGAGATTTTCATGAAAATAATATGTCGTTGAATTAAGGGAATTGCCTCTTAAATTAATAAGATTTGATTTAGAGAAATCAAAGTCTTAAACATATTATTTCCGAAATTGATTATGACAATTTAGGAAATTGTTTCCCAAAACAATTCATTTAATAAAGTATGAAATTAGAATGAGGAAATCCGGTTCCTAATTCAATTCATGAGACTTGATAAATTAAGTCACATACATACTTTACTAAGGAAATCGTTAGTCATGACATAATCATATGTCATGAATGTGCTTAGAAAAGATGAGACCCAAAACTCCTTACAAAATATTAAGGCTAACACCTTCCATTAATATGGTTAGAACCAGAGTTTTGTTTCTCGTTTGGGTTGATGGACACATCTATGCCCAACTTGAACCTCAACATATTCAAACCATGGAATTAGTTTATGAATAATATAGTTGGAGTCAGAGGTCAATCCTTAGTTTTGGTTGTTGGACACATCCAAGCCTGACTAAACGGTTGAATGAGCTCCAACTATATTAAAACTATTTCTTGATTAATGGGTCAGCCTTAAGCTTGGAGCATCGATTTGTTGTGCCACAGCCAAGGTCGATGCAAAGAGAGGTGCAATTGGGTGCTATGTATAATGTCGCATACTTGTTAATGAGTTAACAACCCAATGATTTATGCAAACATTCAATTTGTTAATAGCATAAAGTGATAGTTACAAATATGTGATATGTAATCGGTATAATTACCTACCTTCATAGCTAAGAATAACTTGATGGCCACAGCCATGGTGGTTCTTATCTATGGTTGGATATCAACCTATTTGGAGATGTTCCTACGATCTCCCGAATTGATAAAAAAGGTTATTCAATTTGAAAAATAAATAGGATTTTATTTATGTATGTTGATACATTATTTAATCATTCTTCTCACATAAACTCAATTTGTATTTCTAGGATAATCACTCGATCATGTCTTCTCTAAATTTGCGTTCCATTTTGGACACCAATAAACTGACTAGGCCGAACTACATGGACTGGCTTCGAAACCTAAGGATAGTCCTTAAGGCAGAGAAGCTTGCTTATGTCCTTGAAGATCAACTTCCCACCCATCCTCCAGAGAATGCAACTCCAGACCAATTGTTGGCCTATCAGAAACATGTGACCGATTCTGAACTTGCGAGTTGCATCATGCTAGCCTCTATGGTACCTGAGCTGCAAAAGCAGCATGAGCATATGGATGCTTATACCATCATCTTCCATCTTCATGAGTTGTTTGAAGAGCAGGCGAGATCCTAAAGATTCGAAGTCTCCAGACTCCTCTTCACCACTAAGATGCAGGAAGGCACTTCTGCCTCGCAGTTTGTGTTAAAGATGTTGGGGTACATTTAGCGACTGAGCGCACTCGGTTTTGTAATGGACCATGAAAAAGGTTATCATTTAACTTTTAGTAACAATTGTTGTTACATAACTTTAAATGGCGTTCTTTATGGGAATGAAACTTTGTGCAATGGCATCTACACGTTAGATTTATCCAGTGACGTTTTCAATATCGAAGTTAGCAACAAACGTGCTAGAATAGATAATCGAATAGACTCCTACACTTGGCATTGCCGTCTTGGCCATATAAGTAAGAAACGCATGACCGAATACACCGATGTGGAATTCTGGAATCATTTGAACCCGGTTCATTTGATACATGCGAATCATGCTTAAAAGGCAAGATGACCAAATTACCCTTTTCCGAAAAAGGTAATCCAGTGGGAGAATTGCTTGGTCTAATACATACCGATGTATGTGGACCAATGTCAACTCTTGCACAAGGAGGCTATAGCTACTTCATCACCTTTATCGATGATCACTCACGATTTGGGTAGGTGTTCTTGATGAAACACAAATCTGAAGCCTTTGAGAAATTCAAAGAGTTCAGAAATGACGTAGAGAAACAGCTTGCCAAAAGTATTAAGATACTTCGATCCGATCGGGGTGGTGAATACTTAAGTCAAGAGTTTCAAGATTATCTTAGGGACAACGGGATATTGTCCCAATGGACTCCGCCGTATACACCACAGCATAATGGTGTATCTGAGAAGCGCAACCGAACCTTGATGGACATGGTTAGGTCGATGATGAATCATGCAACTCTTCCTAAATCCTTTTGGGGCTATGCACTTAAGACAGCTGTTTACTTGCTAAACAGAGTCCCGACCAAAGTAGTCTCTACTACTCCATATGAGGCATGGAATAGTAAGAAACCCCACTTAACTCACCTTAAGATATGGGATTGTCCTGCTTATGTGAAGCGGATTGTATCAGACAAATTGGATGCTAAGTCTGATAAATGTCTATTTATTGGATACCTTAAGGAAACGAAGGGTTACCAATTCTATCATCCCTTGGAACAAAAGGTGTTTGTTTCAAGGCATGCTGTATTTCTGGAAAAGGAATTTCTTTTACAAGAAAACAGTGGGAGTGGCATTGAACTTGATGAAGTTCAAGAAACTCCAATAGACATTACAGAGACACCTAGTCTAGGCCCACAACCGATAATTCATAGTGATGAGCTATCAGTTGAACCTAAAACAACACCACCTCTTAGTAGGTCTGATAGGGCACGCACTATTCCAGAGAGATACGGATTTCTCGTAAGTGAATCGAACGACGTGTTACTCATAAGCGATGATGAACCTATCAGTTATGAAGATGTCCTGAAAAGTTCAGAAAGGGACAAATGGCTTGAGGCCATGAAGTCGGAAATGGATTCCATGTACGAAAATCAAGTATGGGACTTGGTTAACCCACCTGAAGGGATTAAGCCCATAGGGTGCAAGTGGGTTTTCAAGAAGAAAACCGACATGGAAGGTAATGTAGTTACCTTTAAGGCTAGATTAGTGGCAAAAGGATATCGTCAAAAACAAGGAATTGATTATGACGAAACCTATTCGCCAGTAGCTATGCTTAAATCCATTCGGATGCTCCTAGCCATAGCAGCTCATTATGATTATGAGATATGGCAAATGGATGTGAAAACAGCTTTCCTTAATGGAAACCTGCTTGAGGATGTATACATGATACAACCTGAAGGTTTCACATCGGTTGATAAAACCAAGGTATGCAAGCTTCGACGATCCATATATGGACTGAAGCAAGCATCTAGGAGCTGGAACATCCGTTTTGATGAGACAATCAAAAAGTTTGATTTCTCACAAAATCCTGACGAACCTTGTGTGTACAAGAAGGTTAGTGGGAGTGCAGTTGTATTCCTAGTATTATATGTCGATGACATATTACTTATAGGAAACGATATATCAGTCTTACAGACAGTTAAAATTTGGTTGTCCAAAACTTTCTCCATGAAAGACCTGGGAGAAGCAACCTATATCCTTGGGATTAGAATCTATAGAAATAGATCAAAACGGTTGCTTGGTCTTTCGCAGTCTACATATATAGACCGAGTGCTAAAAAGGTTTAGCATGTCGGAATCCAAGAAAGGTTACCTTCCCATCAGGCATGGGATCAACCTTTCAAAGTCTATGTGTCCGCGCACAGAAGACGAGAGGATTTGCATGAATAAGATTCCCTATGCATCCGCGATAGGATCTATCATGTATGCTATGTTATGTACATGGCCCGATGTATCGTATGCTTTGAGCGTCACAAGCAGATACCAGTCGGATCCAGGAATGGATCATTGGGCGGCTGTCAAGACAATCCTTAAGTACTTAAGAAGAACTAAGGATGTGTTCCTAATATATGGAGAAGGAGATATGGTAATACGTGGGTATACAGATGCCAGTTTCCAGACAGATAAGGATGACTCCAAATCGCAGTCTGGATACGTATTTACTTTGAATGGAGGCGCAGTAAGTTGGAAAAGTTCCAAACAAGACACCGTAGAGGATTCTACCACGGAAGCGGAATATATCGCAGTTTCGGAAGCAGCAAAGGAAGCAGTTTGGATCAAGAAGTTTGTCTCAGAACTTGGTGTGGTTCCAACCATTGATGAAGCAGTGCCGGTTTACTGCGACAACAATGGAGCTATTGCACAAGCGAAGGAACCAAGGTCTCATCAGCGATCCAAACACGTGCTTCGACGCTATAATCTGATCAGAGAGATTATAAGTAGGAATGACATACAAATTGAGAGAGTTCCCACTGAAAGGAATATAGCGGATCCTTTAACTAAGGCCTTGCCTCAAAGCAAGTTTGAGGGTCATGTTAGGGACTATGGTATTGGATACCGTAGCGATTGGCATTAGGCCAAGTGGGAGTTTGTTAGTAATATGAGAGAAGTATCCTAAGGCAATCGCCTTATGATTGTAAACATTTATTTAATAAATGATAATTCACTATTTGAGTATACATATTTGTGTATTTGATTGAGATCTTAAACTCATCTACTGAATGTCCGCAATACAATTCACAGCATAAGAGAATTTGTGATGGGATCACAACTAGTGATTATCTCTAAATGTGCAATTGTGAAGTATTGAAATTATCCCTAGTCGATGAATTGATAAAAACGGACACTATCAATTCTGTTGAGACTAGCATGAGTTATTCTCTAATCAGCTGATTCTCACTGGCTGGTGACATTGGGATGTCCAGAGATAAACATAGATGCTATTTAAGGGAACTAGTTCATTGGAGTGACTAGCTGTAAGACTTCATATGGGAATCTACATGTAGATATGTCAATGAAGTTCTTACTGCAGCTTAAGTGCGATGTTCCTTTGACATGCGGTGTTCAAGTCATCTTGGTCATGGAGACTTATACTTTAACATCTTAAGCAAGCATCTCCAAGGAGGTGTGGACCCAGGATGATTGGGTATAAGCCGAAGTGCCCAAAGACGTTTGAACAGCCTACAAAGGATTCACAACTCCTTGCGAGGAGATGTATACCCAGGCCTATCGTCGGATTGTTACTCAAAACCTCTGGCCAGAGTATAACATGTTTAGAGTGCGAGTCTCTTAAATACATGAGAGTAATTAGAAATCCAAAGGACGAGAAAGACACTACTTGGGCTAGATGTGACGTAGTCAGTCTAGTGGGGACTGACACAAACAGACCATGTCCTGAACCAAGTGGGTATAAGGTGGTGAAGGGAATGGGGCACGATTCATTAGAGCTGCTGAAGGGTTTCAGAATTACTTCTGAGGTCAACCGTTGATCTTTCGATTAATTGGGGGTCATGATGTACTACTAGGTGTCACTCATGACCGTTCTATAATTGGTTAATTATAGACGGCCAACATAAATCGAAAGCCTATTTAGTCACACGCACTACGAGTAATCCGAGGGATTTAAAACGAGTTGAAAATTAGATTTTCCAATCAAGAGAAATAAGTCGAATCTGAGTTAATCAGAGGCGCAACGGAAACCTAAAATTGGCTAAGTCTTTTGAAGGCTTGTTGGGCGAATTAAATGAGTTTAATTCGCAATTGGTGGGGCTTGAAGTGGCCGGCCAAAGAGGGTGCGCACCCTCTTTGGTTTGGCCAGCCACATTAAAGGGAGAAAACCATTTTATTTGGTTTAATTAATAAAATAGATCTAGCACGATTTATTTTATAAATTATGGATAAATAAATTTGTATAAAGAAATTTATATAAATAAATTTATAGAAATTTATTCTTTTATGGAATTAAAATAATCCATTAATTGGTTTATTTTAATTTTATAAAATCAATTATGAATTGATTTTTCCATAATAAGAAAGTTTATAAATTTCTTATAAAATTTATTCCATAATAAAAGGAGAGAAGGTATTTGTTTTATTATAAAGTTAGTTATAATAAAACTTGGTTTAAACGGAATAATTAATAAGAGAATTTATAGGATAAATTTCTTATGTAAAATTCTGTTAAAGAGGAGACTTAGCAAGGGAGAAGCAACTATATATGGAACCAAAGGCAAGTCTTTAATTCCGAATTGATAATTGAGTTATCAAAAGATTGGAAGCTCCCTCTCTCTCTTATTCTCTTCTCTTCTCTTCTCTCTTCCCCATTAGGGCCGACGCCCCTTAATAGGATTAGGGCCGGCTCCCCTTCATCCCACCTAGGGCCGGCGCCCCTAGCACACCCTAGGGTGGTTGCCGTGAGCTATCAAGAAGAAGGAGAAGCCAACCAAGAAGAAGAAGAAGCGGATCACATCTCCTTCCTTCTCGGAATTCGATTCCGATTCTTGGTGGTTAGTTTCCATTCTTTTCTCTTGTTGTTCTAGTTGTGCTTTTAGAGAATCTAGTAGTTCTCGTCGGCACAAAACTCGTGGCTTTGCGAAGTCATCCCGAAGAGAACTCGGCGTGGACGCGAATAGAGGTGAAGCTTCCAAGGGACGCTACGGTTGGATCTCGTCCCTTACTTCGAGTTACGAGAGGTACTTAGTAAATTAGTTTACTTTTCCGCAATGTTTTAATTTATGATTATGTCAACACATCATAAGGTTGCATGCTAGATACGTGGTTAAAATAATTTAGAAAATTATTTTATGCTAATTCTTCCGCTGCACGTAAAAATTTAAAATTTTACGAACCCGTATCCTTGTCGACATGCACCCGGTCACAACAGTATCGACTATATAAAGGGGTTCACCCCCTTGGCTTCAAACACAACTTCTTTCTACGCATTCATTCAAGTGCTCTGCTCCAAACACTCCGTGCTCATGACTCAAGCGCTAACGACGACCCGCGGCTCCGACATTCAACTATCTCTGGTCGTCGGTATAATAATCTTTTTATTAAAGTGTTGCATTTTAATGTGGGGACCGGTGCCGTCGAGGGGAGGAGGGGGGTGAATATCGACTCGTTAAAACTTTGGGGGAACTCATGGAAAACTCATCTTCCAATGTTTGTTCTAATCACAGAGTTAGTAGCACAGTGGAAAATAAATAGGAACGAAAATAAAAGATAACATAGAATGCACACGGGATTTTTTACTTGGTTCTCAACCCCCCAGGGTCAGTACGTCCAAGGCCTAAGAACGGGAATCACCCGTCCACTAATGGTCTCCTTTCCGGACTTTCTGGAGGCAGAGAAACTCATCTTACAGTGCAAGATTTACAATCAAAAATATAAAAGAAATTGAGTGCAGAAAGTAAATCAAATCAAACAAAAGAGTAGAGGACTCGACCGATCTGGAACTCCGATGTGTCGTGCACTTCCTCGTGGAGATTCCTTGGTCGTAGAGCTTCATCGTTAGTGTGCTCAGAATGGTCTTGGAATTGTTGTCCTGAGTTGAGGGTTGAAGCCCCTTTTATAGCTTTGTCTGGGGCGCCTGTGATGAAGGAGGCGCCTCAGTTGCCTTGGTCAAAGCATATCCAGGGAACCTGTGTTGAAGGAGGCGCCTGATTCATTCTGGCGCCTGACTTAATGGGGCGCCTATATCAATGGGGGCGCCTAGTAGCCTGTTTTCCAGCCATGTTGTGTGTTTGTTTGCCTGCTTTGTCATCAATTTTAGGTACCTGCAAGATACATAAATACAAGCCAAACACATATACAATTTTAGCCTTAACGAATTGATTCTGACTTCAGGCTACCCACGAAACCCTAGGTCGAACCGACGCCTTTGTTCTCATCCCGGGGGAGCACTCCTTTCACCTACTCCTCTCAGGAGGCGGTTGCCACCCGACCCACAAATCCGGTTGGACTTTTGCCCAACTTTACACACCAGGACTTTTGCCCAATCTCACTACCTGGACATCGTGCCCAGTCCACGACCAGGACTTATTGCCCAACCCTATGTCAGGACTTCGGTGCCCAGCCCTCGGCCAGGACTTAGTGCCAATTCCATGAACTAGGACTTCGTGCCCAACCCTCGCTCAGATCTGAGGTGCCCAGCCCGTGGCAAGGACTTAGTGCCAAATCCATGATTAGGACTTAGTGGCTAATTCTTCAAACCAGGACTTCGTACCTAGGTTAACTAGGACTTTTCTTCACTTTGTTACTCCTTTCTTGACTAACCCTTCCTTGTTCAATGTATCACTAATTAAGCATATTGTTAAACATTGAAACACTTAGAAGAGGACATCACTGATGCTTCTTGCATAAATATTTAATTCTATATTCGAACTTCCAATTGTAATAATTTTACGCAATATAGAATTGCCCATCGTAAACGGTCAAGGACCGTGGGCCTTAGAGTAGGAGCCAACCGCGACTCCGAACCAAGTAAAACAAACGTGTTAGCATTGATTTATTTTTTCGCAGTGCAATTACTCTATGTTTTTCGAAAAATTGTCGATCAATATTCACCCCTCCTATCGATTCAAACTGATCCCACACATTACTCTTCCTTTTATTGTTGCATCTCTTTTCTTATTTTTATTTCTGCACTTCCTTGTTTTAATTTTACATTTTTATCTCAAACTTTTTCTTATATAATCCAATGAGCTATAACTTGAGTAATAGGTCTTTAAATGATTTATTCAAGCCCATTTCTATAAGATTTCTATCTTTCATTGTACAACCAAAGGTTGAAGTCGATAACTTTTAGCTTGACCCTGAGTTGATCACAATGATACAAGGGCACAAGTTTGGGAGAGAAGTTTCAGAAAATCTTTACCTTCACCAAGATACATTTATGGAGTACTGCAATATAGAGAATTGTGAAGTTCTATTGATGGTGTTTCCCTTCAATATGAAAGACAAAGCAATGAATTAGTTTTATTCACTCTGCCCTCAGAGCATTACAAGTTGGGATCAATTGGAACAGAGGTTTTTGAACCATTTCATCCCTCCTAGTAGGAGGGTGTACATGAGGGCCATAATCACCAAATTTGCAAAGAAGAACCAATCTTTGAAGCATGAGACAGATTCAAAGGTTTATTACACCAGTGTCCTCATCATTGGCTAGAAAGATGGTTGTCAGTGCACATATTTTATTGGGGAATCACTTTGAAAAGTAAGTCACTTTTGGATTCAGCTACAAGAGGGTTTTTTTGGATAAAAGTTTGAATGAAGGATTGAAATTGATTGAGCTAGTGACATTGAACCTCCAAGAATGGGTGACTAAAAATGTGTAGACATCTTCCCCAAAAATCCAAGAAGCACAGGGTATTAATGCAAGTGTGAATGAGATCATCATCAAGTAACAGAATGAGAGGTTCATATAATTGGAGGCTAAGATAGACAAATTAACTTCACAATGCCTCCTACCCACCCAACCAAGGCCTAGTGAGCAATGTCATGCTTTCAAGCTAAGAGGTGGTCAGAGTTCCCAAGAACTTATGTAGAGAGAAGTGTACATTGAATCTAAAAATCTAACTCCTATCCCACTGGTGAAAATCAGTATGCCACCCGAACTATCCTATCAACAGTTGGTGGAGACAAGTCTAGAGAAGAAAGTTGAACCTCTATCACTTAGTCATGTACCATCAGTTCCTTCTCCTCATGGGCAGTGATAATTATGAGCGAAGATAAATTTAGCAAATTTTATGGCATTAATGCATGCCTACATGTTAATTCAATTTAAGATAATTAGTTTTTTGAAAATGAAGAGATAGACACTTGCAATTATGTTGGAATATTTAATGATGAAGAGTGTTTTTTATGAAGACAATCAATCTAAAATTTCTAATGACGTTGTTGATGATATAGATGTTAGTGGACTCTTTATAACTTGTGATGAAGTTGATATGGTGGATATGAGTGTAGGGACACATGATATGGAAGAAAAGTCCCAAGAATCACCATTTTCAAAGGCACCACTGACTGAACCAGAGCTAGAGCCACTACAAGACCACGAGGAAGTCACATCCAAGTGTTTGGAACTTTCAGGTAACTCTCAGCAATGCAAGGTTAGTATTTCTGGTGAACATTTCGGAAACTTCATAGAGGTACCCATAATTGATTTTGTTGGATGTGACTCATTTAAAGTAAATGCTCACTTAAACTTAATATGGTTCTAGTTCTTTTTCATCTAGTGTGCATGTGGGAGACATGCTTTTCCATGGGATACAAAGAATTTTATAGGGCCAAAAATTGGATCCTCCATCTAAATCATCTCCGACCACCTAAAAGAACTTTCAAAGAGACAACAAAGGAGAGAGCTTTAATCCATTAAAGCTCTCTCTCAACCCTGGAGAATTGGAAAGAAAGCCCGATAATATCTCACTCCAGCCAGATTGAGAGTTCGATAAATTCGCCCAGGCGGTTGAGTTAATGACCTAAAATAAGCGATTCATGGGAGGCAACCCAAATTCTTTCTTGTTTTCACTTTAGCTTTTAGTTTTTATCTAGTTCCATAACCCGACCCCTCTACATAATTTTTCTTGTCTATTTTCTTTTTGTAGGACTCAAAGTCAAAGAGGAGTGTGGATACAAGATAGAAATGTATCTTGGAATGATTTAGATTTTCACATTTATCACTTGTTAACAACCTTCACTTTAGAATCTCCTCTATTTTCATTGAGACAATCAAATGATTAAGTCTGGGGGGGGGGGGGGGGGTACATGTATACATTGGGTTATGAGCTAGTTTTAGTTGGGTTTTCCTTTCTTAATAAAATTTCATAGATGCATCATTCATCACATTTTGTTATCTTGCTCTTAAGTGAAAACTGTTAGCATGCTTATTCTTTATCTATGTTGTTAAAGTTTAGTGCTAGTATATTTGGTGGATGATTTTTCTCTATCTTTAGGATCTCTCTTCACTTTGCTTAGTTTGGATAGTAAATAAATCAATAAATAGTCATAATTCATAGAGCTAGTTAGTACTTGTGTTCCTATGGTGATCTCTTAGACTACATCATGGTTACTGAATGAGCCTTAGGTCATGCCAACTCACTTGGAAAAATTAATATCCCTGTATTTGCATTTGTATATGTGTCAAAAAAAAAATCATTTGAATAAGGGATATAAAAATTGGTATCTTGAGTGGAAACTAGCAACTTACCCCTGTTAGTGTTAGCCCTAGAGCCAATTATAAGATAATTGTCTAGGGAATATTTTGATCATATTCTATCTAATAAAGTCAAAGTTTGATTATTATATTTATTTCATGATTATGCCCAATGAATAAGTATAATAATGTCCTTGGGTAGTAAATTCTGATCTACATTATATCAATTAGTTAAATTGATTGTGAGATGTTGTAGAGAGCACTATCCTTAACTATTCTTAGACAAGTATTAATATGCAAGGACAATATTAATACATTAAAACTAGCATGTAGGTGAATTGATGACTTGATCTCACAAATCATGGATATGGGATATCAAGTTGACACATGGGTATACATTAGAGAATGTGTACTAAATTGACCCGTCATGAGAAAGTTTCATGGATCATTATATGAGTGTTCTAATCATTCTCATGTGACTATTAGTATGAATAGTCCTTAGACCTGAATTCACTATGGTTCCCTATATAACGAGTTATGTACTTTAGTATCGTCAAACGTCACCCATAACATGGTGGAGTATAAAGGTGATCACTGAGTATGTAACAAATTATGCGAACGGATATGAGTGAAGTAGATGAGATCTATCCCTCCCATATGACGGGAGTGATATCTGTGAGCTCTTTGATCGAATATGACAACTAAAATGCATGACCATGCTCAAATGAGTCAATATGAGATATTGAGCTCATTGGCATGAGTAAGTCTACTTGGTGATTAAAAAACACAAAGATTAATAAGGGGATCACACGATCTATACTTCATTGATCAATTTAGATATCAAGGATATAAGGACAAAGTCATACATTATAATAGTCACGGAAATGTTATGTCAGATCTCTACATTCTCGTCACTTGGGTAGCAATGATGCATTGCTAGATGTTGCTCATTGTTTATGTATCTAAAGTAGTTTAGAGACATTGCCAACGTTACGAGAACCTATTAGGTCACATAGAAAGGAAATAATGTCTCGGAGATAAGATAATTTTAGTTTGAGTAATATGTGATCCAAAATTGGATTAATTGAGTTAGACTCAAATGAATTCAATTGATTTATGGGATTGAGTCTAATTTGAGTTAGACTCATTTAGATTAGACTCAACCACTTAATTATGGATAATATTCATTAAAAGGTTTAATGAAATATTATTTAAGAGGAAGGTTAAGGGTTGTTCTATTCATTAGATGAATAGAATATTAAAAGTCTCAAGGGATACCAAGAGGCTTTGTATTTATTGGGTTTTATTAGCATTAAAGTGAAAGGAGCTCAATGGGCAAAGACCCTTGATATTAATTGGATGAATATAAATACCCCTCCTTGTCAAAGACTAAGTGTGCATCCCTCTTCTTCCTCTTTCTTCCTCCTTGGGCAAAACTCCCTAGTGGAGGTTTTTGTGTTTTGTGAAACCATCCCAAGTTACAAGCACAACTAAGATAGTTCTTCTCCGAGTCATAGATCATGTTCGTGTGGATACTACTAGAGGCACGGACACTTAAACATGCAAGAGATCCCGTGAACCAAGGACTAGCGAGACATGAGAAGAGCACGCTCCAAAGGTATATCTATTAGATAGATCAAACATCGCACGGATTTTTTGAATGGATCGCTCAAGGGATCTTGTTTTCCGTTGCATTTTTATGTTGTTGTCACATAAAGATCCCTTCAACCCGTTTGAGACTGAGTTATATTACTGGGAAAAAAATGCTAAGTTTCTCTTGATCTTGAGCCTGCATTTGAGACCTTTGTAGTTTAAGAGGGACGAACCGAGTGTGAGGTAGGTAAGTGACTATCGTTGAGAACATAGAGAACATAGTTAGATGACGATTGGACTAGGGATAGAGATTGAAATTTGAAAAATAACCACCTATAGCATTATTTAACCCATACCTACTTGTATTTCACGAACATAATTATTTTATTGCATCGTATTTCTTATGACTTTGCTACTATCATCCCTTTTTGTTCGAAGATCTGCTCTTTACTCGTTTCCATTGACAGGGTGAGAATTGGAGTGAAAATAGAGTGGAACTACAACGAAATGGGAGCGAAAGCCGATGTGGGACTAGTGCCGTCGATAGAGGGAGGGGGGTGAATATCAACTCGTTAAAACTTCTTCGTAAACTTTTCATAAACTTTGAGGTTCGTTTGTTCGTTTTAGACAGAGAGTTAGTAGCAACAGAAAATAGAAAGAACGAAAAACCAAACAACTCAGAGTGCACGCAGGTTTTACTTGGTTTCCAACCCCTAGGGTCAGTACGTCCAAGGCCTAAGCACGGGAAGCGCCCGTCCACTAATGGTCTCCTTTCCAGACTTTTCGAATGCAGAGAAACCAGTCTTACAGTGCAACTTTTACAACCAAAAGATAAAGAAAATTAAATACATAAAGTAAACTTAAACCAAACAAAAATTGAAAACCCAGCCGATCTAGAACTCCAATGTGTAGCGCACTTCCTCCTGGAGTCTCCTTGGTCGCAGAGCTTCGTCTCTAGTGCTTTTTCATTGCTCAGAATGCTTAGAATGTAGTTGTGAATGGTTTTCTGAGTTGAGGGGTCGAACCCCTTTGTATAGCTTCTTCTCGGGCATCCTAGAGCCTCTAGGGCGCCTCATTGGCGGTCAAAGTTTCATCCGGAACGCGAACATCACGAAGCTGATAAGTTGGCTTGTCTTGGGTGCCCAAGAGTTTATTGGGCGCTTGATCCATCCAGGCGACTGGTATCCAGGGCGCCTGAATGCTTGGGGGCGCCTGTATCCATTCAGGCGCCCAGAAGCAGCTTTCCAGGCCGTTTTGTGTGTTTGTTCACATGATTTGCCTCCAATTCTAGGTACCTGCAAGATACACAAACACAAGACAAGCACATATATAATCTTTGCCATAATAAATGGTTCTGATTTTGGATTTCTCATGAAACCCTAGGTCTAACTGATGCCTAGTGTTCCCTTCCCGGAGAACACGACTTTCGCCTACTCCTCTCAGGAGAAGTTTGCCAACTGACTTCTCCGGTTGTACTTATACCCAATCTTCCGGACCAGGACATTGTGCCCAGTCTGCGACCAGGACTTAGTGCCCAGCTTCACTCACGAGGACTTAGTGCCCAGCTTCATTCACCAGGACTTAGTGTCTAACCCTCGGTCAGGTCTTAGGTGCCCAACCCTCGGTCAGGACTTAGTGCCCAATTCCTCGAACCAGGACATCGTGCCCAACCCTCGGTCAGGTTTTAGGTGCCCAGCCCTCAGCTAGGACTTAGTGCCCAATTCCTTGAACCAGGACATTGTGCCCAACCCTCGGTCAGGTCATAAGTGCCCAGCCCTCGGCCAGGACTTAGTGTCCAATTCTTCGAACTAGGACTTATTGCCTAGGATAACTAGGACATTGTTTACCTTGATATCGATTTCTTGACTAACCCTTACCTTGTCTAATATATCACTAACATGAGCATATTGTTAAACATTGAAACACTAGAGGAGGTCATCACTAATGCATCTTGCACCAACAATCTCCCCCTTTATCATGTTTGACAATATCTTAAGTTAGATTGGATTTAAGGGTTATGTTTTGATCCTTGGGAGAAAAAAATTTTGATTTAAGTTTTGATCCTTGGGAGAAAACGAAAAAAAAATTCTAACTTAAGCTCCTCTCTCCCCCTTTGTCACACATCAAAAAAATGATAAAAATCTTGCGCCAACAATGAAAATTTCTCGAAAATGACAAAAAACATGCATTTTGCAAAAGAATTTGTACTTAGAAAAAATATTGTTCACTTAGAAAAAAGTTATTTGCACTTAGAAAAATTTTTTTCACTTAGAAAAAATTTGCAACATAGAAATATTTTGAAAAAATTTTGCACTTAGAAGGATTAAACTATTTTGTTCTTGCAAAACATTTTTCACAAAAAAAATATCAATACTTATGGAAATATTATTAATACATAAAGATTTATTTTTTACATTAAGCAATTAGTATTTTGAAAAATACTTGTAAACTATTGTACACTTAAAAATATTTTGCACTTAGTACTTTAAGAAATATTGTGCACGTAAAAATATTTAAAAAAACTTTAAGACTTTTGAAAGAGGATTTTCAAAATATGTTCTTGACTTGGATTATTTTCCAATTTGACACAATCCATGGAAACCTTGTTAACTATAAGGAAATTTCCCTAAGTGTCCTAAAAATTCTCCAAACTCAAGTAAAATTATTTTCAAAAGTGATTCCATATTCAAAGGATTTTCCAAATAATCTTTTTGAAAATGATAGTATAATATCTTTATAAAGTGATTTTTAAGACCAAAAAAAATATGATTATAAAATGAAAGTGTGTTGAAAAGAGAATACTTATGTTTTCCAAATGATTTTGAGAATATACTGTATGAAAACATAATATTTTGAAATATTTAATCGTTCTATTGATTTGACTTTCCCCTAATCTTGACACGGTCATAGGAAGCTTGTTGAGTACACGTGATCTTCCTCTGAGTCTTAGAGTTTGATTCAAACCAAAAGAATTATCTAGTGATTTTGAAAAGTAATCGTCAGAAAATAGAATTAATTTCTTTTGACTTAGAATCCCCCTAAATCTAACACATCCTAGGAGTTCTTGTAGATCATGGAGAAAACTTCCTATGTGTCTTTAGGGTTTATCAAAATAAAAAGAGTAATTTAAAATAATTTTTGAATGACATTTTGAAATGATATAATAAGCCCAAACAAAATACTTTTGACATGCATATGCATTTTGAAATAGTATGATAATTTTCAAAGAAATGATTTTCGAAAAAGATATTTTGAAGTAAATCATAAGTTTTTGAGGCATTTTTCGAAAATATATTTTGAAATGTTAATAATTTTTAAAGCACCAAATATTTAAAAGGATAAAATTTTTGAAAAGAATAATGAAAAATAACTTTTAAAAGAAAAACACTCCCCTGAACCTGACACAGTCTGACTCTACCTAAGTGTCTTAAGGAACTTTAGTGTTGACCTAAAAGGTTTGTGTCTAATTGTGTAGGTCAACCAAATTTCTGAAAAGATATAATTTTTGAAAATGTATTATATATAAGCAATCAGGCAAGCATGAAATCCATAAAACATTATTATGTTGAAAATATTATTTTGAAAATAGATTTTTAGAAAAATATCCTAAAGATTGTGAAAACATTTTGAAAAACATCTGTCAATTAATTAGTCCTTAACATCTCACCCATTTTAAATGTCTCAATACAAGCAAGCATGGTTGTCTTATGAGTGTATTGTGAGATGCTTGAATAATTTTTCTCAATTTATTTATAGACTGGTTGACCTTGAGTTAGATTCGAGTTTAATCAATTTGTAATTTAAAAGTATATTTCAATAATCAGCTTCCAGATCTTGACGTGACACAGAGGTCTTCTTTGGTCGTAGCCTTATTGGATCATCAACCCCTTTCCTTAGACAAATTCTTTTAAAGAAATAATACCTTTATTTTACTCTTTGAAAAACTCTAGTCTAACTAGTATAGGATGTGGCGAGGTAGCTTCAGCTAGTTCCACTTAGTTAGGCCAAGCTTCCCTAACGTACTATCATCTCGCCCCACCCTGGTACTAGGTTAGGCAAGTATCAACTAATCTTTTTTCTATCTAACCATTCTAATTCATGCAGAAAATTAAACATGTATGACATGGCAGATATATAACAAAAAATTAGCAGATGCATGTACATGCCATTTATGCATAATTCAATCAAGTCAAGATATTTTAATTAAGTTTCTAATAATGTATCAAATTCTCAATTTGATACATATCGTGTGAACCCGCGAATATACCAACCTATTTTGACATATTTAATTTTATTAAATTGATTGTTATAGTTGGGTAAGATTTTATTTAATTTCATAGTTAAGGGTATTTAATTGGAAGTTTTAGTTGGTGAATTGAGTTTGAATTAAGAGTTAATTAAATTAAAAATTAATTAAGGTTGAAATTTATATAAATTAATTAAGGTTTATTAATTGAGGTAAAAATTAATTAAGGTTGACATTATTAAGAATTAATTAATTAAAGTTGAAATCTTTAAAAGTTGAAGTTATTAATTAAAGTTGAGGTTATTTAAGAATTATGGTTTAAAAATTAATTTAACTTGTTAAGATTTAATTTGATTTTATGTTGTTAAGATTTAATTTGAGTTTAAGTTATTAGGTTTTAATTTGAGTTAAATTGTTAAGGATTAATTAGAGGTTAAAATTAATTAAGGATTAATTAGAGTAAAAATAATTAAGGATTATATTGTTAACATAATTAAGGATTAATTTGAGTTGTAATAATTAAGAATTAAATTGTTAACATAATTAAGGATTAATTTGAGTTAAAATAAGTAAGGTTTAATTAAAGTTAAAATAATTCAGGATTAATTAAAGTTAAAATAATTAATGATTAATTAATAATTAAGGATTAATTAATGTTAAAATAATTGAGTATTAAGGTAAAAATTAATTAAGATTTAATTGAGGTTGTTAAGATTTATTTTGATTTAAGTTATCAATTAGATTTCAAAATTTCTGGATTAAATAATAGTTGTGGGTCTAATTGTATTATTTTCATTAATTCAAAAATATCTGAATTATCTACTATTTCTTTTTCATTTAATTTTTCAAGTTTATCAAATACTTCTGCTTTGTTTAAATTTTTGTAGACTTTATTAAGTGTAACCTTGATTCTATGAAATTCTTCTTTCTCCTTATCCTAATCATCAAAGTTATATTCTTTTACATCTCCATAATAGGTAGAATAATTATCAGGGTTATTAATTAATGTTTCATAATTAATTTCACAGTTATCAGTATTATCCAAGAAATCATTAATTAAATCTTCATTATTATCTACAGAGGTTTCTAGATTATCAAGATTATCTTTAGATTTATTCTCAAAAATATCAGAAACAAATTCATCATTATCATTAAAATTATCGTTATTAATATTTTCATTCTTAACATCATCAGAAATATTCGAAATTAAAGGATTATTAATTTAAATTTCATCATTATCAACAATATTATTAGAAATATTAATATTATCAGAAAATCATTATCATCTTTAACATTTTCAATATCATTCTCATCCTTAATATTAGGAATATCAGGTATCAAAGTATGATTATCCTTGACTTTATAAGATTTATTATTAAGTTTGAATATTAAAGAGTTTATATTTGATATTTTAATATTTTCTATGTTTGATAATTTGTTATGTACTACATTAAGCTGATTATACAAAAGATCTAATTTGTCAGAATAACTATCTAAGTTATCAGACTAATCAGAAACATTTTCAGTAATATCAGCATGCTTGAAAAACTGTGCAGGAAATTTAGAATTTTGAAAATTATTGCAAATATTAGTTTTTCATACCTTGGTCGGACACTGGTTCTTGTAGTGTCCGTTCCCTTGACATCAGAAGCATTGGATATAGCTCTTGTCCCTGCGGACTCCTAGCGCTGGTAACTCTTTTGCCGCCGGTGGTGACGACCGAGTCTTATGAGTAGGACACCGATTTTTATAGTGTCCTCTTACCCTGCACTTGAAACATATGATATGGAACTTAAAATTTGACATAATAAAAAAAATATACCTGATTCACCCCTGGCTCCCATTCAACTCCTGGCGTCTTTGCTCCATTGGCAGTTAGTCCGGCTAAGAGCTACCAGGCTCTGATACCACATGTGGGACCGGTGTCGTCGATAGAGGGGGGGTGAAAATCGACTCGTTAAAACTTCTTCGTAAACATGTCGTAAACTTCGAGGTTCGTTTGTTCGTTCAAGACAAAGAGTTAGTAGCAGCGGAAAATAGAAAGAACAAAAAATCAAACATCTCAGAGTGCACACAAGTTTTACTTGGTTCCCAACCCCCCAGGGTTAGTACGTCCAAGGCCTAAGCACGGGAAGCGCCCGTCCACTAATGCTCTCCTTTTTGGACTTTTCGGAGGCGGAAAACCCCGTCTTATAATGAAACTTTTACAACCAAAAGATAAAGAAAATTAAATGCATAAAGTAAACGCAAACCAAACAAAAATCGAAGACCCCGCCGATCTGGAACTCTGAAGTGGAGCGCACATCCTCCTGGAGCCTCCTTGGTTGCAGAGCTTCATCTTTGGCACTTTTTCTTCACTCAGAATGCTTAGAATGCTGATGTGAATGATTATCTGAGCTGAGGGGTCGAACCCCTTTATATAGCTTCTTCTCGGGCGACCTAGATGTTAGTAATATGAGAGAAGTGTCCTAAGGCAATCGCCTTATGATTGTAAACATTTATTTTAATAAATGATAATTCACTATTTGAGTATACATATTTGTGTATTTGATTGGGATCTTAAACTCATCTACTGAATGTCCGCAACACAATTCATAGCATAAGAGAATTTGTGATGGGATCACAACTAGTGATTATCTCTACATGTGCAATTGTGAAGTGTTGAAAATATCCCTAGTCGATGAATTGATAAAAACGAACACTATCAATTCTGTTGAGACTAGCATGGGTTATTCTCTAATCAGCTGATTCTCACAGGCTGGTGACATTGGGATGTCCGGAGATAAACATGGATGCTAGTTAAAGGAACTAGTTCATTGGAGTGACTAGCTGTAAAACTTCATATGGTAATCTATATAGATATGTCAATGAAGTTCTTACTGCAGCTTAAGTGCGATGTTCCTTTGACTTGCGGTGTTCAAGTCATCTTGGTCATGGAGACTTATACTTTAACATCTTAAGCAAGCATCTCCAAGGAGGTGTGGACCCAGGATGATTTGGTATAAGCCGAAGTGCCCAAAGATGTTTGAACAGCCCACAAAGGATTCACCACTCCTTGCGAGGAGATGTATACCCAGGCCTATCATCGGATTGTTACTCAAAGCCTCTGGCCAGAGCATATCATGTTTAGAGTATGAGTCTCGTAAATACATGAGAGTAATTAGAAATCCAAAGGACGAGAAAGACACTACTTGGGCTAGGTGTGACGTAATCAGTCTAGTGGGGACTTACACAAACAGACCATGTCCTGAACCAAGTGGGTATAAGATGGTGAAGGGAATGGGGCACGATTCATTAGAGCTGCTGAAGGGTTTCAGAATTACTTCTGAGGTCAACCGTTGATCTTTCGATTAATTGGGGGTCATGATGTACTACTAGGTGCCACTCATGATCGTTCTATAATTAGTTGATTATAGACGGCCAACATAAATCAAAAGCATATTTAGTCACACGCACTACGAGTAATCTGAGGGATTTAAAACGAGTTGAAAATTAGATTTTCTGATCAAGAGAAATAACTCGAATCTGAGTTAATCAGAGGCGCAACGGAAGCTAAAAATGGCTAAGTCTTTTGAAGGCTTATTGGGCGAATTAAATGAGTTTAATTCGCGATTGGTTCGGCTCGGTTTGGCCGGCCAAAGAGGGTGCGGCCGGCCACCACTTGGGGAGAAAACCAATTTATTTGGTTTAATTAATAAAATAAATCTAGCGCGATTTGTTTTATAAATTATGGATAAATAAATTTATATAAAGAAATTTATAGAAATTTATTCTTTTTATGGAAATTAAAATGATCCATGGAATGGTTTATTTTAATTTTATAAAATCAATTATGAATTGATTTTTCCATAATAAGAAAATTTATAAATTTCTTGTAAAATTTATTCCATAATAAAAGGAGAGATGTATTTGTTTTATTATAAAGTTAGTTATAATAAAACTTGGCTTAAACGGAATAATTCATAAAGAAAATTTATAGGATAAATTTCTTATGAAAAATTCCGTTAAAGGGGAGACTTGGCAAGGGAGAGGCTACTATATAAAGGAACCAAAGGCAAGCCTTGAATTCCTAATTGAGTAATCAAGAGATCTAGTAGTTCTCTCCCTCTCTCTCTTATTCTCTCCCTCCCTCTTCCCCTTAGGGCCGGCGCCCACCTCCTCACCCTAGGGCCGGCGCACCATCCTCACACTACCTAGGGTTGGCGTGAGCAACATCCACCAAGGAGGGGCCAAAGAAGAAGAAGAAGAAGCGGGACGCATCTCCTTCCTTCCCGGAATTTAGATTTCGTTTCTTGGTGGTTAGTTTCTTTCTTCTCTCTTGATCTTCTAGTTGTGCCTTTAGAGAATCTAGTAGTTCTCGTCGGCACAAAACTCGTGGCTTTGCGAAGTCATCCCGAAGAGAACTCGGCGTGGACGCGAATAGAGGCGGAGCTTCCAAGGGACGCTACGGTTGGATCTCGTCCCTTACTTCGAGTTACGCGAGGTACTAAGCAAATTAGTTTACCTTTCCGCAAAGTTTTAATTTATGATCATGTCCACACATCATAAGGTTGCATGCTAGATACGTGGATAAAATAATTTGAGAAATTATTTTATGCTAATTCTTCACCTGCACGTAAAAATTTAAAATTTTACGAACCCGTATCCTTGTCAACATGCACCCGGTCCCAACACTAGAGCCTCTGGGGTGCCTCATTGGCGGTCAAAATTTCATCCAGAACGTGAACTTCGCAAAGTTGATAAGTTGGTCTGTCTTTGGCACCCAAGAGCTTATTGGGCGCCTGATTCATCCAAGCGCCTAAATACTTGGGGGCGCTTGTATCCATTTCGGTGCCCAAGAGCTGCTTTCCAGGCCGTTTTGTGTGTTTGTTAGCCTGCTTTGCCTCCAATTCTAGGTATCTGCAAGATACACAAACACAAGACAAGCACATATATAATCTTAGACTTCACGAATGGTTCTGACTTTGGATTTCACGCGAAACCCTAGGTTGAATCAATACCTAGTGTTCCCTTCCCTGGGAACGTGCCTTTCGCCTACTCCTCTCAAGAGAAGTTTGCCAACCGGCTTCTCCGGTTGGACTTTTGCCCAATGTTCCAGATCAGGACTTCGTGCACAGTCCACGACCAGGACTTAGTGCCCAGCATCACTCACCAAGACTTAGTGTCCAGCTTCACTCACGAGGACTTAGTGCCCAACCCTCGGTCAGGTCTTAGGTGCCCAGCCCTCGGCCCGGACTTAGTGCCCAATTCCTCGAACCAGGACTTCGTGCCCAACCCTCGGTCAGGTCTTAGGTGCCCAGCCCTCGGCCAGGACCTAGTACCCAATTTTTTGAACCAGGACTTATTGCCTAGGTTAACTAGGACTTTGTTTACCTTGATACCGATTTCTTGACTAAACCTTACCTTATCTAATATATCACTTAATTAAGCATATTGTTAAACATCGAAACACTATAGGAGGACATCACTGATGCATCTTGCACCAACATCTGAGCCAGAGATAGAAGCAGCTAGCCAAACAGCTGGGCAGTGTGGCGCCACACAAGCGTGTGGGGTTGGGATGCCCCGCACGACACGACCATGCCCCTTGGTAGGTCATGCCTCCCCTGGCGCAAACCGCATGCCCAGGCCGTACGGGTCACGCCAAAATTGACACGGCATGGTCGTGCCCTTTTTTCGAGGCTAAGGCACAGTACGACTATGTCACCTCTATCACACTCCTCACAGCACGATCGTGTGGAGTTCGCATGGTCGTGGCGTTGCCCGTGTGCCCCCATAAAGGGCTCTCTTCACCCCTTGGGAAGATTCTTTTGCCCAAGGCTTGATCTTATTGTCTTGGGGAAGGGTTCTCCTCCTAGGGGAGACCCTAGAGCCGCCGTCGTTGCCTGCCTCCATGATCCATCCATCTCCGAAACAAGGAGATCCTCCAAGAAGACCTGTGACACCTCAATAAGCATTCTCTTCTCTCTAGGTTTTGAGTTGTAGATGCTTTATTTATTGTCTACTTGTTGTATCTATCTTGTAATTGAGTAGATTATTCGTATTTAGGTTGTAGGGAGTAGTTACTATGTGATGATATTGTATGAACTATGTATTTATGTATTTTCTTATTCAATGAAGTGTTTCTGACTTGTTCTATGTATATTGTGCCTTGTATGTATTTGTTGAAATGCTTGTGTGGTGAATACATATATTTGTGAGGGTTTGACCACCACATAGAGGGAATCTCCGAGATTGTATGACTGGGGAGCATTAGTGACAAAAGCTACCTTTAATCAGACATCTCGGGCGTTGTCTCGAAATGGGAGGTAATCCTTTACAAGAGATTAGCTAACACTACTTAATGAATTTCTACCTATTCCATGTTAGGAAGTGTTTAGCTTAATCTATAGACGTATGACAAGGGACCCTTAGTGACAAAAGGTTACGTATGACTCTCTAGGTTACATAGTCTACGTAATGATATTGGATGCCCAAGTAGGATGTACTTCGGTACACTTCTGCAGGGTTAACACCAATACCTAATTAGGATCTCAACAAGAACATAGACATGGAGATAAGAACATGAACAATCCATAGAGCATCAACTAACATTATAGTGAAACCGAAATCCTAGATTCCACCTATACGCCCTTTCCTAAAGATCAACTCTCTCTCCCTCTCTCTTCTTCTCTTCTCTTCTCTCTTTCTCTCCTCTCTCTAGCAACCTTTCTAAACTAACCCTGCGATCATTTAGATAGTTTACGTTTATAGATTTGACAAGTGCTTAATCAATAGTCCCTATGAATTAATATTTTATTACTTGATGATGTTTCCCTGCACATACGGAATCCTTGATCAACCGTAAACTTATAACAATAAACATTTGCAAATTGGAAACTTCGTTATCGAAGGAGTAGACAAACTTCAAAATATCGAGAGGAAACAAAAAGAGCATCTTTTTTCCTACTCACCATGACAGAAGGCTTCTTGGCACATGCAACACAATCAATACTGTTGGCATAAAAAAGCACATATGTAGTGACTGAAATGATACATCCGCAATGCATTCGCTGGGGAAAAAGAGAAGAAAACAACTAAATTAGTTTATATGTTGCACAGATTAACATAAATCAGTCTTGTGAATGAACACTCATGAGTGAACCCTAATAGTAGACTAAACATTGAGAGATAAAACATTCAACTTAATTCCAATCCTTTCCACAAGTTTTGTATACTATGCCCCGTCATCGGAGTGACACATTTCGCAAATATTTTCCTACTTGAATGTGTAGTTAAAGCAAACAAAAATACATTAGAGAATTATGAAAATCTTAACACAAACACCTCAATACTCGATATTACGTACAAACTCAGTTCACCAGAGATGGAAAAAAAGTCAAAGCTTTGTGAATCCAAAGAGATCGATGAAAGGCAAAATGCAAGCAATTTCCATGTTTAACTGTCAAAATTTTAGATAATAATAATTACCCAAAACTACTATAACCGCTCACAATGATTAACCAACGGTTCCTACTAACAACCACGAAACATGAACTCAAAAAAACTAAAGATGAAGTTAAACAGAACGGCGAAGCAGAGTCACTTGTTTTTATCAGTAGGACCCTCAAAAAATCCAGAAAGCAAATCAAACACTACCAAGCAGGGAAAATGCAATCCTAGAACCACTCTGACATGTAAAGCCAGAAGCAAGAGGGTGTACGTGCATCGTTCGCAGAGATCAACAATCTCGCCAGAGCGGAGGTGCCAACCCTTGCTTCTAGCAAGCGATGGGTTGGGCCGCTCCTTGCATTGGGAGTTGAAGTGGACCCTTACAACGGTCGCCACCATTGTGGAAAACGACATGGGGGGCAGCAGAAGGAGATGAGCGAGGGGGAGAAATCGATCGAAACAGTGGGAGTAGGCGATGAGATCGAATTCAGATCCATGGACAAAACGAGGTTTTGCAAAAAGGATCGGGGGATCGAGATATTTAAAGATGTTGTTGTCTTAGGCCCAAAATAATAGTTTAATATCCCTGGGACTATCATGCAGCGGAAGAGCGACAAGTTGTCATTTCATATTATGTTTTGGAAAAAGCTCGTTAATCAAAATAATAGTTTAATAAAATCATCGGCTATTACCATATAAGCAACAATGATTGATTAAAATAATTGTCATAAATTCAAAAAACAAACTCATAGATAATAGTTTTAAAAAATGATTATTTTTGGCATACATAAGACAACGGTTTCTTAAAAATCATTGTCCTTTTTCAAACAAATTACCAACAAGAACCATTGTTAATAAAACTGTTGTCAAATGGAAAAAAGATAATAGTTTTTTCAAAAAATCATTACCTATTGGGTGTGGTTGAATCCTAAATATCTTATAGTGTCATGAAGAAAATCGACATGGATAGTAATTTGATTACCTACAAAGCAAAATTTATGGCAAAAGACTATCGTCAAAAACATAATTTTGACTATGATGAAACCTTCTCATTAGTAGGTATGCTTAAATCCATTTTGATACTCCTAACTATAGCAGCTCATTATGATTATGAGATATGACAAATGGATGTGAAAAATAGTTTTCCATAATAGAAATTTATTCTCGTATGTGTATGTGATACAACCAAAAGATTTTATACTTCTTGATAAAATAAAGTATTCAAGTTTCAACAATCTATTTATGGATTGAAGCAAGCATCCATGATTGGAATATCCGTTTTGATGAAGTCATCAAAGATTTTGATTTCTCACAAAATCCAAATGAACCCTATGTGTACATGAAGATTAGTGGGAGTACGGTCATATTCCTAGTGTTATATGTTGATGATATATTGCTTATAGGAAACAATGTGTCTATTCTACAGTCAGTTAAATCTTGATGTCCAAAATATTTTTCATGAAAGACATAGGAGAAGAAATCTATATCCTTAGGATTAAGATCTATAGAGATAGATTGAGAAAGTTGCTTGATTTTTCATAGTCTACATACCAAGATAATGTGCGAAAACGGTTTAGCATGAAATTGTCTAATAAAGGTTATCTTCCAATGAGACATGGATTTATCTTTCAAAGTCAATTTGCCCGAGCACACAAGATGAGAGAATTCACATGAGTCAAATCCCATATGCATCAAGTATAGGATTAATCATGTGCGAGACCCGATATATTGTATGCTTTAGGTGTTATGAGTAGATATCAATCAGATCTAGGCATGAGTGATTGTCAAGGTAATTCTTATGTACTTAAACAAAATTAAGGATTTGTTCTTGGTATATAAAAGGGATGATATAATTGTTGGATCGAGAAACACGATAGAGGGGGGGTGAATATCGTGAAAACTTTTCGGATAAGACTAAGAGAAAATACGTAGCAGAATTAAGATAAATGCACAAGGAACACAAGTATTTTTACTTGGTTCGGAGTCGTGGTCGGCTCCTACTCCATGGCCTACGGTCCTTGACCGTTTACTGTGGGCAATTCTATAATAGCGCAAAGATTTACAGAATTTGGTACAAGAGTAGTGCAGTAAATAAACAAATACACTTTTCGTTACTAACGCCCAGTGTGGATCGTACTTCGGAGTAGAGGGTCATTGTCGGCGCTAGAGTCTCGAGATCGGAGTTTGCCGGAGAAGAGTGCTTGAACGAAATGTTTAGAGGCGTTGGAAAATTGTGTTCTTGAAGCCTCGGGGTCGAGCCCCTTTTATAGTGCTCCTGGGGCCGCCTGATTTGTTGGGGGCGCCTGACACGTGCCTTCAGGTCGGAGAACCTTCATCCGTAGCTTGGTCAACGCTTATCCCTTCCGAATCGGCCTCTGGAGCTGACTAGGGCGCCTGGGACCTCCCGGGCGCCCAGCTTGACTTGGTCCGCTGGCTTCGTGGCTGATTTTGCTTCGACTCCTCTTTGGCTTTGACCTTGGGCGCCCGGGACCTCTCGGGCGCCTAGCCCAGTGTTGTTTCGAAGCGATTCTTGCTTTCTTCTTGTTTGTCTTTGACCTTGGGCGCTCGGGACCTCTCGGGCGCCTAGCCCAGCTACCTGCCCATCTCCTTTGGGTCGTTCTAAGCTGCAGAAACACACTCCTTCAGTCCCTACATCCAAGGTTAGTTCCAAAACAAACAAGGCAAGAATATTAGTCCATTTTTATAGTCGTAGCTGTCTTGGTTCTGACTTCGGGTCTCCCAAATGGAACCCTAGGTCAAACTGACGCCTACTGTTCCCTCGATGGGGAACGCGTCCTCACCTACTCCTCTCAAGAGAGTTTACATTTTTGCCAACCGGCTCCTCCGGTTGGACTTTTGCCCGATCAACCTGACCAGGTCTTCGTGCCCAGTCCTCGACCAGGACTTCGGTGCCCACCTTCCGAGCAAGTCTTCGGTGCCCACCTTTCGAGCAGGTCTTCGGTCCCCAGCCCTTTGCCAAGACTTCGTGCCCAGTCCTTGACCAGGACTTCGTGCCCACCTTCCGAGCAGGTCTTCGGTGCCCAGCCCCTTGCCTGGACTTCTATCCCAGTCCTCGACCAGGACTTCTTTGCCTAGTGTACCAAGGGCTTCTTTCCTGCACACTTAGTAAACACATTAGACAATAATAACATCTTAACTCTTGAACCCTTTGCCATTATCAAAACCCAGGTTTGAGTTAGGTGCTACCTGCACCAACAATTTCCCCCTTTTTGATTTATGACAACCCGGTTCAAATAGTTAAGTTAATCATACGGATAAGTAGTACCAAAGTTAATTTTCTCCCCTGGAAGAAATCTCCCCCTAAGTTTTTCAAAAGTTCGTGGGATTTTTTGAAAAAGTTTATAAGTCTTAAAGTGAAACGTTTTTCTGGTTTTCAATACTTAGAAAATTTTCAAGAAAAGGTTTTAAGTTAGAAAACATTTTCCAAAAAAAATATTTTGAGTTCGGCACTTTGGAAAATTTTTAGGAGAATTTGAAATTTACACTTAGAAAATTTTCAACCAAAGATTTAGAGTAGAACAATTTTTGAAAGCAAGTAATTTCAAAAATAACTTCCAAAATACTTAGTTTTTGCATTTTACAAAATTTTCTAAACTTATTCTGAAGTTTTAACACTTAGAAAATTTTCAAGCAGTTTAGTTCTTAGAAAGCTTTTTCAAACAATTTAAGTACTTAGAAAGTTTTTCACACAGTTCAGGTACTTAGAAAGCTTTTCACACAGTTTAAGTACTTAGAAAGTTTTTCAAACAGTTTAAGTACTTAGAATGTTTTTCAAACAGTTTAAGTACTTAGAAAGTTTTTCACACAGTTTAAGTACTTAGAAAGTTTTTTAAATAGTTTAAGTACTTAGAAAGTTTTTCAAACTGTTTAAGTACATAGAAAGTTTTTCACATAGCTTAAGTACTTAGAAAATTACTTTTTGAAAAAGGAGATAAGGGTTTTGAAAAAAAAAATAATTTTGAAAAAAAATAAATTTTGAAACCTTCTTTTCTCTCCTTTCCAATCTCTCCCCCTTTGCCATACATCAAAAAAAAATATAGCAAAAAAATATAGCATTGAAACTGAGTAATCAAAGTAAGATGCTGTACTGAACCAATTCTAAATTTAAACTGGACTAAATCAATTTGAATTTTTGCATTCGGGTCCTGTCAAACCCAATTAGCTACTTACTAACTGTTATAAACAGTAGCTTTCGCTAGGGTTAGTCAAGTTAAGTGATCTGATCGAGTTAGATTTTCTAAGCTTGACACTTAACATGATTACTGTTGATTGGTATTTAGTGCCCCAATTACTGCAGATGCACTGACTTAAAACATCTTGAATCAAGGCAAAGACCTATGCATCTCAACCCATTCAAGGTTATCAATCAAAAGTACCCTAAGGTGCTTGTGAGATGCTGGCTTCTAGATCTATAGGTGCATGCAGTTCTAGGGTTAGGGCCTAGGCTAAGTCCATTTTGTGAAAAAGCCCTAGTTTTGAAGGGGGTAATTTAAAAAAAAACTAAGTCGGAAAACTCATTTTAAATAACATAATGAAAATGATTTTGCGGAAAGTAAAACAGTTTTTGAAAAACATAATATAATTAGTGCAGTCCTATTCTACCAAGCATAACCCTAACTGCCTTCTTAGTGAGCTGAACTCAGACTCAGGTAGGGGTTTGGTGAATATGTCAGCTAAGTTAGATTTTGAGTCTACATGCTAAAGGACTATCTCACCCCTGCTACATAATCTCTTACGAAGTGGTATTTGACTTCTATGTGTTTAGTTCTAGAGTGTTGAATTAGGTTCTTAGTTAGATTAATTGAACTTATATTATCAATGTAGACCTGAGTTTGGGTGTAGTCAAGCTGGAAGTCTTTAAGAGTGTGCATCATCCATAAGAGTTGTGCTACACAATCTCCTAAAGCAACATACTCAGCTTCAGTTGTGGATAGAGCTACACAGTGTTGCTTTCTACTACACCAACTTACTAGACTATTTCCTAAAAGTTGGCAGCTTCCACTTGTACTCTTTCTATCTAGTTTACAACCAGCATAGTCAGAATCCGAGTATCCTGACAAGTCAAAAGTTGAGGTCTTAAGATACCAAATCCCTACATTTAGGGTGCCCTTGATGTATCTAAGTATTCTTTTTAGGGCTGCTAAGTGCGTTTCCTTAGCACAGGTTTGGTATCTAACACACATTCTGTGGCGACCCGCCTTCTTACTGCCTTAGACGGATCGTTACTTTTCTCTACTTCTCAACTTTTATACACGACTAAAAATTGCGGAAATCTTTTTTTTTCTTTTTAATCTATCTAAGAATGATATTCTAATTTAAGTAGTCATGCATGATACCGTATCACACTTTCCTTCTCAAAACTCGTAGTTGATACTTATTGATCAAGCCTCACCCAACTTAAACTGCCCGTACCAGTCGACTGGTGACGTAGCAGTCGACTGGTACGCCTGTAATCAGAATTACAGGTTTTCGGCTCTTGCTTCTTAAGTCCACCATTCATTCAGTTTCGAGTCATATCAAACTACGACACCATTTCTATACTCTATGTCAGTTTCCTAAACAATTTAGCTAATCAAACGAATCCATAAACTTGAATTTAGGACTTTTATGGATGAAAATAAACTAAACAAGTTTATATAAACTTTAACAATAGAGTTTGTACCAATCTTGACTCCTATGCATTCATAACGCCAAATACATGTTCTACAACCTTGCTAATGCATTAGGAAATGTGATTGCAACTTTTCTAAATATTTTTAAGCAATAAAAACTTGATTCAAAGGGAAATTGATACTATCTTGGCACAAACACCTTTTTCTCTAACAAAGTATCAATATCTCTAACTACTTACACTTCTACTCATCCAATGCAATCATAAGGATATGTATGCTAAATGAAATGACATGGAATCTTTACTCTAAGAAATTGAGCATGTAAAACTATCCAAAACTCAAATACTCTATAATCTCCATAAGCAAGAACTTGAAATTTGAATAAACTTAAACATTGCAATTCAAATAACTAAATTGTCTCGTCTCAAAGATCTCTCCATAATCAGCCACCACACACACTCTACTCAGCACCGCCTCGTCGTCTTCCTTCAGAATTGCTTGCCTTTACCTTTATCTGCAATAAGAGGAAATGCAACTAGTAAGCAAAAAGCTTAGTAAGTACTATCTAGCTCACAAAATCTCGAAATGTGCAAACATGCTTCTAGAACAATATGAAAATCATATGAGATACTAATATGCTTGAAAGAAAACTAAGAACATGTATAACTCAAAACATGCATACTCAAGCAATAATAAATCTCAATTTACTTTTCTTGGCTCAACTTGAAACTTTAGCTATTCTTTAACTTTTGAAAACTCTTTAAACTTTAGAAAACTTTGCTAAAGCATATACTTAAAAATAATAATCACTTGGATCCACTGAAGACGTAAGTACCATCTCATGCGCGTTCCCTAAAAGGTTGGGGTAGCGAGCCACCAATCCTAATAGAGCAGACCTTGGTCTACCAGGGCCAAGACCTTGGAATTGGACACCTGGATTTCTTTAACGACGCCCTTGGACGCCGGGTACTGGCCTTAGAAAATAAAATAGCTTTTCTTTCTTTTCTTTCTTATCTGTAAATGCCTTGGCATTTTCTGGAGCACCTTGCGTGCTAAAATCCCTAAGTCTTGACTTTTGGGGATTTCTTAAGGCCTTGGCCTTTTCTTTTCTTATCTTTATCTTCTCTTTTCTTTTCTCATAACTTTCTTAGCCCCTGAACTCATATAGGGTATGTGATTAAACTTATACATAAGCATACAACAACTAATGAACTAAGATCACATGCAAAAACTTAAACAAAAAGGAAATATCTCTTTTTAAAAACTTTTAAAGGAAATTCTCGCGGAAAAACCGCCTCTTACTGCAGGTGAGCAGTACTTACATTGATATCTTGGACTTACAACCAAGATTGACGTCTAGAGCTCGGGAGAAACTTGAGATCTCGGAGAATTCTTCACGCCTACGCGTTCCTCTCGTAGCGGGGATCCCGAATATAGGATTATCTCTTGGAGAAGAGTCTTGGCCGGCCCTCTAGAGCTTGGTGTTGGTCGGCGTCGCCCCAAGAGAGGAGAGGAGGTCGGCGTGAGGGTTTGGAGAGGAGAGAAATAAAACTTCTCTTTTTAATTAGCTATTTATACTTAAGGGTCGGATCAACCTAACTATACCATAAATACCCTTCTCTCCGTCCCTTGTTGTGCTTGATACCCCTAGCCCGGCTGGTTGCGCGCCCGGGCTGTTTCGTGGTGGTCGCGGGTTCAATCCATCGGCTGCCCTTAAACGTTTTTATTTATTTTTCTTTTTCTTTTTCTTTTTCCAAAAATACTAAACGGACTCGGAAAATTCCATAAAAATATTCTAAAAATCCCTAAAAATATCTAGAATATTTTTAAACCATTTCTAACTACTTTCAAGGACTTTATGAACTAAAAATGGAAATTTTGGGGCGTTACAATCCCCCATACCTTATGAAAAGTTCGTCCTCGAACTTAGAATAATTCTGGATATCTCTCTCTCATGCTGTCCTCACGTTCCCAAGTAGCCTCTTCGTGCTTTTGATTCTGCCAGATGACCTTCACTAGTGTCACTTCTTTGTTTCTTAATCTCTTAACTGCTTTGTCCACTATCTGTGTCGGTCTGCTCTCATAACTAAGATCTTCTTGAATCTGTACTGACTGAGGCTGAATCACTTGGCTAGGGTCGTGAATACACTTTTTCAGCATAGAGACATGAAAGGTACTGTGGATAGCTGACATATCCTCTGGTAAGTCCAGCTCATATGCTACCTTACCAACCCTCTTTATGATCTTGTAGGGTCCTATGTAGCGAGGACTTAGCTTGCCCTTCTTGCCAAATCTCACCACTCCCTTCATGGGAGCGACCTTGAGAAATACTGAATCTCCGACTTGGAATTCAAGTGGCCTACGGCGTGTGTCAGCATAACTTTTCTGTCTACTCTGGGCAGTCTCAATCCTCTGGCGGATCGTCTGGATAGCCTGAGCGGTCTCATCTATAAGCTCAGTCTGGCTGCCTAGTCCTGACTCCATCTCTTTCTTCTCACCAGCTTCTTGCCAACATATGGGTGATCTACATTTCCTGCCATATAATACCTCATAAGGTGCCATCCTGATGGTGGCCTGATAGCTATTGTTGTAGGCAAACTCAGCTAAACACAGAAATTTGCACCAACTACCTTTAAAGTCCAATGCACAAGCCCTGAGCATGTCTTCTAAAATCTGATTTACTCTCTCTGTTTGTCCATCTGTCTGGGGATGGAAAGCTGTGCTGAACTGAAGTCTGGTGCCTAGAGCGCCCTGAACACACTTCCAAAAATGGGAGGTGAATCGCCCATCTCTGTCAGAAACGATCGACTTCGGAACTCCGTGAAGCCTGATTACTTCTTTCACGTACAGCTGTGCTAACTGCTCTACCGAATGCGATAACTTGATGGCTAGGAAGTGGGCAGACTTGGTCAATCTATCCACTATCACCCAAATTGCATCATGTCCATGGGTGGTTCTTGGAAGACCTGTGATAAAGTCCATGGATATTTCTTCCCACTTCCACTCTGGAATGGGAAGAGGCTGCAGAACTCCTCCTGGCCTCTGGTGCTCGGCTTTGACCCTCTGGCAGGTCAAGCAGGTACTGATATATCTGGCCACGTCTCGCTTGAGTCCAGACCACCAGAACCTTTGCTTTAAATCTTGGTACATCTTGGTAGAACCAGGATGCATAGAGTACGGGGTACTGTGGGCTTCTTCTAAAATATTCCTTCTTAGTTCCTCATCATTGGGGACGCAAAGGCGGTCTCCAAAATAGAGGATGCCACTATCTGATACTCGAAACTCTGAATTTTCTACCTCTTGGATCCCCTGCTTGATCTTCTGGATCTCTGGGTCTTGATCTTGCTTTTCTTGTATATCTTTAAGCAGGGTTGACTCTAGGGTCAATGCAGAAAATTGCCCAACAATTACTTCGACTCCAAAATCTTTTATTTCTTTCTGAAGTGGTAGAGACAGTGATGAAAGGGACATCAGTGCTGCACAGGATTTTCTACTCAGTGCATCTGCCACTTTATTAGCTTTACCTGGGTGGTAGAGGATTTCACAGTCATAATCTTTGACCAACTCTAGCCACCTGCGCTGCCTCATATTCAGGTCCTTCTGAGTGATGAAGTACTTCAAACTCTGATGGTCTGTGAAGATTCTGCACTGCACTCCATACAGGTAGTGTCTCCAAAGCTTCAGTGCAAAAACCACAGCTGCTAGCTCAAGGTCGTGGGTAGGGTAATTCTTCTCATAGTCCTTGAGCTGTCTGGAGGCATATGCTATTACTTTACCATCTTGCATGAGGACAGCTCCAAGGCCCATCTTGGATGCATCACTGTAGATGTCAAAGGCCTTGTCACTCTCTGGAACAGTCAGGATGGGAGCACTGGTCAGTCTCTTCTTCAGCTCTAGAAAACTGTGCTCGCATTTATCTGACCATTCAAACTTCTGATTCTTTCTGGTCAGGGCTGTGAGAGGAGAGGCTATTCTGGAAAAGTTCTCCACAAATTTTCTGTAATATCCTGCCAGGCCTAAGAAGCTTCTGATCTCACTGGCATTCTTGGGTCTACACCAGTTGCTGACTGCTTCTATCTTAGCTGGATCAACTTGAATACCTTCTTTGGATACAATGTGACCTAGGAAGGTCACCTGATCTAGCCAAAACTCGCACTTTGAGAATTTTGCATAGAGCTTCTCCTGCTGAAGGATCTGCAGCACTATCCTCAAGTGTGTAGCATGGTCCTCTGGAGTCTGTGAGTATATGAGAATATCATCAATAAATACAATGACGAATTTATCGAGATACTCCCTGAAGATGTGGTTCATCAGCTCCATGAAGACTGCTGGAGCATTGGTTACTCCAAAAGGCATTACTACAAATTCATAGTGGCCGTATCTTGTCCTGAAGGCCGTCCTGGGGATGTCACTTTCTTTAACCTTTAGCTGATGATACACAGAACGCAGATCTATCTTCGAGAACACTGTAGCCCCTTTGAGTTGATCAAATAAATCATCTATTCTAGGAAGGGGGTACTTATTCTGATGGTTACCTATTCAGAGCTCTGTAGTCTATGCACAGACGCATAGACCCATCCTTCTTCTTGACGAAAAGTACAGGAGCTCCCCAGGGTGAATGACTCGGGCGAATGAAGCCCTTGTCTAGTAGCTCCTGGAGTTGCTCTTGTAATTCCTTCAACTCTGCTGGAGACATACGATATGGGCCTTCGAGACCGGACCGGTACCGGGCACTAGCTCGATCTCGAATTCCACTTCTCTGTTGGGAGGTAGTCCAGGCAATTCTTCTGGGAACACTTCTGGATATTCACAGACTACCCGTACATTCTCCTGCTTGAGTTCTTCCTTTTGCTTCTGATTCCACTATGTGTGGCTAGAAAACCAGCACACCCTTGCTCTAGCATCTGGTGGGCTGCCAAGGCTGAGAGAAATTTCTGAGTCTTCCTCCTTGGGGCTCCTTGAAACTCGAATGGTGGTTCTCCTTCTGGGCTGAAAACCACCTTCCTTCTACGGCAGTCCACTGAAGCGCTGTACTTACTGAGGAAATCCATGCCCAATATGATGTCGAAGTCCTGCATCGCAAGGACTATCAGATCGACATGTAGCTCTCGGTCTGAAATCTTGATTGGCACAGCCCGAAGCCTCTGGGTGGACTCCATGATTTCCCCTGAAGGGAGAGTTGTCAGGAAT
>JAGFNQ010001782.1:90405-205660 GCA_024364735.1 Boesenbergia rotunda
AATTGATACTATCTTGGCACAAACACCTTTTTCTCTAACAAAGTATCAATATTTCTAACTACTCACTTTTCTACTTATCCAATGCAATCATAAAAGTATATAAGCTAAATGAAATGACATGGAATCTTTACTCTAAGCAATTGAGCATGTAAAACTATCCAAAACTCCAAATACTCTATAATCTCCATAAGCAAGAACTTGAAAATAAATCACTTGGATCCACTGAAGACGTAAGTACCATCTCATGCGCGTTCCCTAAAAGGTTGGGGTAGCGAGCCACCAATCCTAATAGAGCAGACCTTGGTCTACCAGGGCCAAGACCTTGGAATTGGACACCTGGATTTCTTTAACGACGCCCCTTGGACGCCGAGTACTGGCCTTATAAAATAAAATAGCTTTTCTTTCTTTCTTTCTTATCTGTAAATGCCTTGGCATTTTCTGGAGCACCTTGCGTGCTAAAATCCCTAAGTCTTGACTTTTGGGGATTTTCTTAAGGCCTTGGCCTTTTCTTTTTCTTATCTTTATCTTTCTTTTCTTTTCTCATAACTTTCTTGGCCCTAAACTCACATAGGGTGCTTATCAAACATATACAAGCATATAAGAAACTAAGATCACATGCAAAAACTAAAGCAAAAAGGAAAATTCTCTTTTAAAAACTTTTAAAGGAAATTCTCGCGGTAAAACCGCCTCTTACTGCAGGTGAGCAGTACTTACATTGATATCTTGGACTTACAACCAAGATTGAGGTCTAGAACTCGGGAGAAACTCGAGATCTCGAAGAATTCTTCACGTCTACGCGTTCCTCTCGTCGCGGGGGGATCTCGAATATAGTATTATCTCTTGGAGAAAGGGTCTCAGCCGGCCCTCTGGCTTGGTGTTGGTGTCGCCCAAGAGAGGAGAGGGAGAGGAGGGGTCGGCGCAGGTTAGGGGAAGGAGAGGGTCTGAGAGAAAATAAAACTTCTCCCTTTAATTAGCTATTTATACTTAAGGGTCGGATTAATTTAACTGCAGCTTAAGTATTGTCCTTCTTTCCTTTTCTGTGCTTGATACCTAGCCCAGCTGGCCGCGCGCTCCTTGGTCTCGTGGTGGTCGCTGGTTCGAACCCCCGCTGCCCTTATGTATTTTCCTATTTTGGCTCTTTTTCCTTTTTCTTTTTCTTTTCCAAAAATACCAAACGGACTCGGAAAATTCCATAAAAATACTCTAAAAATTCCTAAAAATATCTAGAATATTTCTAAACCATTTCTAAATAATTCTAAGGACTTTAAGAACTAAAAATGGAAATTTTTGGGGCGTTACAATCCCCCATACCTTATAAAAAGTTCGTCCTCGAACTTAGAATAACTCTGGATATCGTTCTCTCATGCTGTCCTCACGTTCCCAAGTAGCCTCTTCATGCTTTTGATTCTGCCAGATGACCTTCACTAGTGGCACTTCTTTGTTTCTTAATCTTTTAACTGCTTTGTCCACTATCTGTGTCGGTCTGCTCTCATAACTAAGATTTTCTTGGATCTGTACTGACTGAGGCTGAATCACTTGGCTAGGGTCGTGAATACACTTCTTTAGCATAGAGACATGAAATGTACTATGGATAGCTGACATATCCTCTGGTAAGTCCAGCTCATAGGCTACCTTCCCAACTCTCTTTATAATATTATAGGGTCCTATGTAGCGAGGACTCAGCTTGCCCTTCTTGCCAAATCTCACCACTCCCTTCATGGGAGCGACCTTGAGAAATACTGAATCTCCAACTTGGAATTCAAGTGGCCTACGGCGTGTGTCAGCATAACTTTTCTGTCTACTCTGGCAGTCTCAATCCTCTGGCGGATCGTCCGGATAGCCTGAGTGGTCTCATCTATAAGCTCAGTCTGGCTGTCTAGTCCTGACTCCATCTTTTTTTCTCACCAACTTCTTGCCAACATATGGGTGATCTACATTTCCGGCCATACAATGCCTCATAAGGTGCCATCCTGATGGTGGCCTGATAGCTATTGTTGTAGGCAAACTCGCTAAGCACAGAAATTTACACCAACTACCTTAAAGTCCAACGCACAAGCCCTGAGCATGTCTTCTAAAATCTGATTTACTCTCTCTGTTGTCCATCTGTCTGGGGATGGAAGCTGTGCTGAACTGAAGTTTGGTGCCTAGGGCGTCCTGAACACACTTCCAAAAATGGGAGATGAATCGCCCATCTCTGTCAGAAACGATCGACTTCGGACTCCGTGAAGCCTGATTACTTCTTCACATACAGCTGTGCTAATTGCTCTACCGAATGCGATAACTTGATGGCTAGGAAGTGGGCAGACTTGGTCAATCTGTCCACTATCACCCAAATTGCATCGTGTCCATGGGTGGTTCTTGGAAGGCCTGTGATAAAGTCCATGGATATTTCTTCCCACTTCCACTCTGGAATGGGAAGTGGCTGTAGAACTCCTCCTGGTCTCTGGTGCTCTGCTTTGACCCTCTGGCAGGTCAAGCAGGTACTGATATATCTGGCCACGTCTCGCTTGAGTCCAGACCACCAGAATCTTTTCTTTAAATCTTGATACATCTTGGTAGAACCAGGATGCATAGAGTACGGGGTACTGTGGGCTTCTTCTAAAATATTCTTTCTTAGTTCTTCATCATCGGGGACGCAAAGGCGGTCTCCAAAATAGAGTATGCCACTATCTGATACTCGAAACTCTGAATTTTCTGCCTCTTGGATCCCCTGCTTGATCTTCTGGATTTCTGGGTCTTGACTTTGCTTTCCTTGTATCTCCATAAGCAGGGTTGACTCTAGAGTCAATGCAGAAAGTTGCCCAATTATTACCTCGACTCCAAAATCCTTTATTTCGTTCTGAAGTGGTAGAGACAGTGATGATAAGGACATCAGTGCCGCACAGGATTTTCTGCTCAGTGCATCTGCCACTTTATTAGCTTTACCTGGGTGGTAGAGGATTTCACAGTCATAATCTTTGACCAACTCTAGCCTCCTGCGCTGCCTCATATTCAGGTCCTTCTGAGTGAAGAAGTACTTCAAACTCTGATGGTCTGTGAAGATTCTGCACTGCACTCCATACAGGTAGTGTCTCCAGAGCTTCAGTGCGAAAACCACAGCTGCTAGCTCAAGGTCGTGGGTAGGGTAATTCTTCTCATAGTCCTTGAGCTGTCTGGAGGCATATGCTATTACTTTACCGTCTTGTATGAGGACAGCTCCAAGGCCCATCTTGGATGCATCACTGTAGATGTCAAAGGCCTTGTCACTCTCTGGAACAGTCAGGATGGGAGCACTAGCCAATCTCTTCTTCAGCTCTAGAAACTGTGCTCGCATCTATCTGACCATTCAAACTTCTTGTTCTTTCTGGTCAAGGCTGTGAGTGGAGAGGCTATTCTGGAAAAGTCCTCCACAAATTTTCTATAATATCCTGCCAAGCCTAAGAAACTTCTGATTTCACTGGCATTATTGGGTCTACACCAGTTGCTGACTGCTTCTATCTTGGCTGGATCAACTTGAATGCCTTCTTTGGATACAATGTGACCTAGGAAGGTCACCTGATCTAGCCAAAACTCACACTTTGAGAATTTTGCATAGAGCTTCTCCTGCTGAAGGATCTGCAGCACTATCCTCAAGTGTGTAGCATGGTCCTCTGGAGTCTGTGAGTATATGAGGATATCATCAATAAATACAATGACGAATTTCTCGAGATACTCCCTGAAGATGTGGTTCATCAGCTCCATGAAGACTGCTGGAGCATTGGTTACTCCAAAAGGCATCACTACAAACTCGTAGTGGCCGTATCTTGTCCTGAAGGCCGTCCTGGGGATGTCACTCTCTTTAACCTTTAGCTGATGATACCCAGAACGCAAATCTATCTTTGAGAACACTGTAGCCCCTTTGAGTTGATCAAATAAATCATCTTTTCTAGGAAGGGGGTACTTGTTCTTGATGGTTACCTTGTTCAGAGCTCTGTAGTCTATGCACAGACGCATAGACCCATCCTTCTTCTTGACGAAAAGTACAGGAGCTCCCCAGGGTGAATGACTCGGGCGGATGAAGCCCTTGTCTAGTAGCTCCTGGAGTTGCTCTTGTAATTCTTTCAGCTCTGCAGGAGACATACGATATGGGGCTTTGAGACCGGACCGGTACCTGGCACCAGCTCAATCTCAAATTCCACCTCCTGTTGGGCGGTAGTCCAGGTAGTTCTTCGGGAATACTTCTGGATATTCGCAGACTACCCGTACATCCTCCTGCTTGAGTTCTTTCTTTGCTTCTAAGTCTACTACGTGTGCAAGAAAACCAGCACACCCTTGCTCTAGCATCTGGTGGGCTGCCAAGGCTGAGAGGAATTTCTGAGTCTTCCTCTTTGGGGCTCTTTGAAATTCGAATGGTGGTTCTCCCTCTGGGCTGAAAACCACCTTCCTTCTACGGCAGTCCACTGAAGCGCTGTACTTACTGAGGAAATCCATGCCCAGTATGATTTCGAAGTCCTGCATCGCAAGAACTATCAGATCGACATATAGCTCTCGGTCTGAAATCTTGATTGGCACAGCCCGGAGCCTCTGGGTGGACTCCATGATTTCCCCTGAAGGGAGAGTTGTCAGGAATCTGGATTCCCAACTCTCTGTAGGCACCTGTAACTTACTAGCGAAAGGTACTGATACGAAAGAATGGGTCGCCCCAGTGTCAAACAGTGTAGTAGCTAAATGCTGTAAAATAACTATTTGACCTGTTACGACCGTGGAGGCGCTGGCAGCTTCTTCCTTCGTGAGGGAAAAGACTCTGGCATTGGTTGGAACTGGTGCTGCTTCCAACCCTCTCTGACTGATCTGAGGTCCCTCCAGTATAGTAGGCATGTAGTGTAACTGAGACTTGCCTCCATGCTGTACGGACTGCGGAGGAAGTACCTTAAACTTGTTTGGGCAGTCTCTGGATCTGTGTCCCTCTTGTCCACATGAGTAGCATCCAGTTGCACCCAAAAGGCACGCTCCTAGATGGGTCCTCCCACACTTAGGACAAGGTGGATACCTAGCTTGCTTGTTCTCTGAGTTTCCTTTTTGGCTGCCAGGCCACTGCTTCCTTTTGTGGTTCTTATTCTTCCAGTTCTGTTTATTTGACTGAGGCTTCTGTCCTCCTATTGTCTTGTTCTCAGTCAGGACTGGCTTCTGTTGTGCTTGCTGTGCCTTGATGCTATTCAGGTAGTGCTCTGAGATTAGGGCACTACTGACCAACTCCTCGCTGGTCTGGGGTCGGTGCATCCCGCTGTTCACGTTGAGTGCTATCTCCGGGTTCAGCATGCGAAGCATCAGTCTGACTCGCTCCTTCTCTGTGCTGACTAGCTCTGGGCAGAGGCGAGCTAGTCTGTTGAACTTTGCAACTGCTTCTCCCACTGGTAGGCTACCCTGTCTGAACTCCATAAAGTCCTCGAAGTGCTTGTTGGTAACCTTCATGTGGAAGAATTCCTCATAGAACTCGTGCTCAAAATCTGCCCAGCTCATCTGGTTGACTATCTTCTTACTCTTGACTCGCTCCCACCACATACGAGCATCTCCAGTTAGGCAGAAGGAGGCACATTTGACCTTCTCAACCTCTGGCCAGTCAAGAAGCTCCATCGTGCTCTCTAAAGTCTTGAACCAAGCCTGGGCATCCCAGGGCTCAGTCGTGCCTGAGAAGCTTTCAGGTTTCAGTCTCTGCCACTGGACGAGGTATGCTTCTGGTCTTCGGTTCACGGCAGGGGTCTCCTGTGGGACGGGTGGAACTTCAGCCACTACTGGAGTTCCCACTCCTGCTGTGGGTGGTGTAGGGGGCACTGGGTGCTGATTCGCCATCAGTGTGGCGATGGTCTTCTGTTGTTCTGTAATCTGAGCTTGCATTTGAGCAATGACTGCCATCAGGTTTGGCTGTTCTGTGCCAGGCTCACTGTTATCTTGAACTGGAGTTCTGTTATTAGCATTAGGAGCTCGGCCTCTTCTTGCCATCTAATAATGCATAAGGGAACAAGAAATCACTATTACATCTCTAGATATAAACTTATCTTCTTACTTAGAAATCTGATATCCATTCTAGGGATTAAACATGATTCCGTGATACTAAGGGATTAAACATGCTTCCTTGTTCTATGCACATGTGAGTAGTACTTAAGCATTTCTCTATACTGCAATTAAATAAAGGAGCAATTTAAAAACTGAAACTTAAAGCTTTCTTACTTGAAGACGGCAAGGTTGATGCTGATGTGTGTGTGATGCTGGAGAATGGAAACTGCTCTGATACCAACTGTAGCGACCCGCCTTCTCTTTACCTTAGACGGATCGTTACTTATCTCTACTTCTTGACTTCTATACATGACTAAAGAAAATTGCGGAAATCTTTTTTTTTTAAACTTTAAAATTCATCTAACAATTATGTTCTAACTTAAGCAATCATGTATAATAATACCATGTCATACTCTCTTCTCAATCCCATAGCCAATACCCATCGAAAACAACCTTACCCCTCTTAAACAGCCTGTATCAGTCGACTGATGACGTGGCAGTCGACTGATACGGCTGTAATCTGTTTTACAGATTTCGGCCCTTGCTGTCCAAGGCCACCATTCCTTCAATTTCGAGCCATATCAAACTACGACATCATTTCTATACTCCATATCAGTTTCCTAAACGATTTAGCCATTCAAACGAATTCATAAACTTGAATTTAGGACTTTTATGGAATAAAACAAACTACACAAGTTTATATAAACTTTAACAATAGAGTTTGTACCAATCTTGACTTCTAACCATTTAAACTCATCATACAAAGTTCTATAACATCACTAAGGCATTATGGAATGAGAAAGCAACTTTTCTAGACATACTTAAGTAATAAAACTTGATTCGAAAGGGAAATTGATACTATCTTGGCACAAACACCTTTTTCTCTAACAAAGTATCAATATTTCTAACTACTCACTTTTCTACTTATCCAATGCAATCATAAAAGTATATAAGCTAAATGAAATGACATGGAATCTTTACTCTAAGCAATTGAGCATGTAAAACTATCCAAAACTCAAATACTCTATAATCTCCATAAGCAAGAACTTGAAAATAATAATCACTTGGATCCACTGAAGACGTAAGTACCATCTCATGCGCGTTCCCTAAAAGGTTGGGGTAGCGAGCCACCAATCCTAATAGAGCAGACCTTGGTCTACCATGGCCAAGACCTTGGAATTGGACACCTGGATTTCTTTAACGACGCCCTTGGACGCCGGGTACTGGCCTTATAAAATAAAATAGCTTTTCTTTCTTTTCTTTCTTATCTGTAAATGCCTTGGCATTTTCTGGAGCACCTTGCGTGCTAAAATCCCTAAGTCTTGACTTTTGGGGATTTTCTTAAGGCCTTGGCCTTTTCTTTTTCTTATCTTTATCTTCTTTTCTTTTTCTCATAACTTTCTTGGCCCTAAACTCACATAGGGTGCTTATCAAACATATACAAGCATATAAGAAACTAAGATCACATGCAAAAACTAAAGCAAAAAGGAAAAATTCTCTTTTAAAAACTTTTAAAGGAAATTCTCGCGGTAAAACCGCCTCTTACTGCAGGTGAGCAGTACTTACATTGATATCTTGGACTTACAACCAAGATTGAGGTCTAGAACTCGGGAGAAACTCGAGATCTCGAAGAATTCTTCACGTCTACGCGTTCCTCTCGTCGCGGGGGGATCTCGAATATAGTATTATCTCTTGGAGAAAGGGTCTCGGCCGGCCCTCTTGGCTTGGTGTTGGTGTCGCCCAAGAGAGGAGAGGGAGAGGAGGGGTCGGCGCAGGTTAGGGGAAGGAGAGGGTTTGAGAGAAAATAAAACTTCTCCCTTTAATTAGCTATTTATACTTAAGGGTCGGATTAACTTAACTACAGCTTAAGTATTTGTCCTTCTTTCCTTTTCTGTGCTTGATACCTAGCCCAGCTGGCCGCGCGCTCCCTTGGTCTTGTGTTGGTCGCTGGTTCGAACCCCCGCTGCCCCTTATGGTATTTTCCTATTTTGGCTTCTTTTTTCTTTTTCTTTTTCTTTTTCCAAAAATACCAAACGGACTCGGAAAATTCCATAAAAATACTCTAAAAATTCCTAAAAATATCTAGAATATTTCTAAACCATTTCTAAATAATTCTAAGGACTTTAAGAACTAAAAATGGAAATTTTGGGGCGTTACATTCTCTGTGTCTTTAGGGTTTATCAAAGTCAAAGAACCGATAATTTTTTAAGTAGATAAATTTTGAAGTCACAATTTGGAAAGAAGATAATTTTGAAAACATATGTAATGCAAATTAAGATGCAGTTTTCGAAAAATATAAAAAGAACAAAACACTCCCCCTGCATCCAACACCATTTGACTCTATCTAAGTGCCTTAAGGAACTTTAGTGTTGTCCTAAGAGGCTTGTGTCTAATTGAGTGAGTCAAACAAATTTTTGAAAAGATATATTTTTGGAAAATGTATAATATATATAATCAAACAGACAAGCATGAATTCCATAAAAACATTATTATGTTGAAGCACTATTTTGAAAATATATTTTTAGGAAAATATTCTTACCATTTTGAAAAATAATTTTGAATAATATTTTTCAATTCATTAGTCCTTAACATCTCACCCATTTTAGATGTATCAATACAACAAACATAGTTACCTTATGGGTGTATTGTGAGATGCTTGGATCATTTTTTATTAATTTATTTTTAATTCTAAGATTTAATTGAAGCTTGTGTTAGATTTGAAATTGACACGAAGTAACTTGAATTTGAATTTCAAAAATTGGCTTCCAGGTCTTGGCGAGGCACTAGGCCTTCTTTGGCCGTAGCCTTATGGGATCATCCACCCTTTCCTTGACAAAGCCTTTTAATGAAATTACATTTTCAAAATTACTTTTTGAAAAATTCTGGTCTAACTAGTTTGGGTCTTGGATCGGTAGCTTCGGCTAGTTCCGCCAAGATGGCTTCCCTAACGTACTATCATCTCACCACCACCCAATACTAGGTTAATCAAGTTTCAATTATTCTTTTTCCTATAGCCAGTCTAATATATGCATAAAATTTAAATATGAATGACATGTCATATATTTTAAAAGCATAGCAAATGCATGTCATGACAGTTATGCATGAGTCAAATAAGTCAAATAATTTTATTTAAGTTTCTAAAATGTATCAAATTCCCGATTTGATACATGTCGAGTGAACCCGCGAATATGTCAACCCACTTTGACATATTTAATGTTATTAATTTTAATTTTAATACTTTGGATAAAATTTTAGTTTAGTTCGAGTTAAGTTATTTAAGGATTAATTGGAGATTATAATGATTAAGGATTAATTAATTGATGTTGAATTAATTAAAGTTGAATTAATATGAATTATTTAGACTTGTTTAATATTTAATTGATTAGAATTTGAATTATTAAGAATTAATTAATTCGAATTAGAATTATTATGAATTAATTAATTCGAATTTGAATTATTAAGATTTGATTTGAATTTAATTAAATTAAGATTTAATTTGAATTTAATTAATATTTAATTAAGATTAATTATTTCGAATTTAATTTGAATTTAAATAATTAAGATTAATTAATTCGAATTTAATTTGAATTTAAATAATTAAGATTTAATTAATTCGAATTTAAATAATTAAGATTAATTAATTCGAATTTAATTTGAATAATTAAGATTAATTATTTCGAATTTAATTTGAATTTAAATAATTAAGATTAATTAATTCGAATTTAAATAATTAAGATTAATTAATTCGAATTTAATTTGAATAATTAAGATTAATTAATTCAAATTTAATTGGAATTTAAATAATTAATATTTAATTAATTCGAATTTAAATAATTAAGATTAATTAATTCGAAATTAATTTGAATTTAAATAATTAAGATTAATTAATTCGAATTTAATTTGAATAATTAAGATTTAATTAATTTGTATTTAATTTTAATTTAAGTAATTAAGATTTAATTAATTCAAATTTAATTTGGATTTAAGTAATTATGATTTAATTAATTCGAATTTAATTTGAATTTAAATAATTAAGATTAATTAATTCGAATTTAATTTGGATTATTTGAGTTAATTTAATTAAGGTTATGATGATTAATTAATAATTGTGGGTTTAAATTCATCATTTTCATTATTTCAAAAATTTCTTCTTCATTCTTATCTTTCTTTTCAAGTTTTTCTAATAATTTTGATTTATTTGAATTTTTATAATTTTCATTAATTAGGGCCTTTATTTTAGAAAATTCTATATCCTCCTTAATATTAGATTTTTTAATATTCTCACAGTAGGTGGAGTAAATTGGGCCACTAGTTAAAGTTTTATAGTAATATTCAATATTATCTATGATTAAGTTATTATCTAGGAGAAGTTTAACTTCAAAATTATCCTCAGATATATTTTCAATATTATCTAGATTATCTTTAAGATTTTCACACTTAATTTCTGAATTAATCTTGAGATTTTCAGAATTAATTTCCGAATTATCCTTAAGATATTCAAATTTGAATTCGGATTTATCCTTAGGATTTTCAAATTTGAATTCGGAATTATCCTTAGGATTTTCAAATTTGAATTCCGAATTATCCTTAGGATTTTCAAATTTGAATTCCGAATTATCCTTAGGATTAATTTTGTCTGAATTAAGATTATCAGAATTAATTTTATCAGAATTAATTTTATCAGATAAATTATCAGAATTAATTTTGTCAGAATTAATATTTTCAGAATTAATATTTTCAGAATTAATATTTTCAGAATTAATATTAGAAATTGCTGAATTGATATTTTGAATTAAACAATTAATTTCTGATATTTTAGTTGTATTCACATTTTGTAATTTATCATGCAAAATATTTAATCTACTATGCAGTAACTTTAATTTTTCAGAAAAATTAACTGAATTATCTAAGGATAGTGCAGGAAATTGTACAACTTTTGGAATGTAAATCTTGCGTACCTTCGCCGGACATTTATTTTTGAAATGCCCGTATTTTTCGCACTTGAAGGATCTGATATGACTTTTGTCCCTCCGATTTCCTGGCGCTAGTGCCTCCTTCGCCACCGGTGATGTAGACCGAATCTTACGAGTAGGGCACTGGTTTTTGTAGTGCCCTCTCTCCCTGCATGTGAAACAGATAATATGGAATTTAAAATTGGACATTTTTAAAATTAAAATATACCTGATTCACCCCTGGGCTTCCCCTCAACTCCTGGCATCTTTGCTCCGTCAGCGGTTAGTCCGGTGAAGAGCGGCTCGGCTCTGATACCAATTGTGGGACCGGTGCCGTCGATAGAAGGGGGGGTGAATATCGACCTTGAAAATCTTTCGCGGAAACCTCGTGAAAAACTCGTTCGTTCTAGACTTAGAAAATTAGTAGCGTAGCGGAAAAGTAAAAGCAGAAAAATAAATGCAGAACAGAAGGACACGCGGGATTTATTTACTTGGTTCCCGACCCCCCTGGGTCAGTACGTCCAAGGCCTATGTACTCGGCGTGAGTTCACTATTGGTCTCCTTTCCGGAATTTCCGGAGGCGGAGAAAACCCGTCTTACAGTTTGCAATTACAAAAAGATATTGAAAATTAAAGTGCGGAATAATTAAAAGCAAACCGAACACAAATATGAAACTTGGCCGATCTGGACCTCCGAAGTGCCCGCACTTCCTCCTGGAGCCTCCCGGTCGTAGAGCCTTGTTTCTAGCGCGTTGTCGTCGGTCGGAATGATCAGAGTCGCTCTTGGAAGTTGTGTTTGAAGCTGAGGGGTCGAAGCCCCTTATATAGGCCTCCTGGGGGCGCCCTGGACGCTGGGGGCGCCCCGGAAGACTCGGTCAAACTTTATCGCTGCGTCTACCTCGCTGCAGCTGATAACAGCTTTGACCAGTTCGCCCCGGATCTTCAGGGCGCCTATCTTGAACCCAGTCAACGCTTATCCACTTGCTTCGGACTCGCAGTAGCGAACCAGGTTGCTGGCCAGGGCGCCCTGGTTAGGGCTTCCAGCAGGCTGCTCCATCTTCCAATCTTGGTACCTGCAAGATATACAACCACAAAGCATAGATACATATAATAGTGGTCTTAAGGACTTGGTTCGGACTTCAGATTTGCACGAAACCCTAGATCGAACCGGCACAAGTTCCCATCCCCGAGAACTCGCCCTTCACCTACTCCTTTCAGGAGACGGTTGCCACCCAGCCCTTCGGGTGGACTTTTACTTAACTTCTGATTACTCCGGATCTCGAGACGCCCAAACCCTGACCCGTCTCTACTCCTGTCCTAAGTCATCGCTCAGCTAAGTTGCTTAGTCCCTTGGACCAAGACTTCATTACCTAACAGTCCTTCGCCAGGTGCCTAGCAGCCCTTCGCTAAGTCTTTGTTACCAAGCGGTCCTTCACCTGGTGCTTAGCAATCCTTCGCTAGGTCTTTTATGCCTAGCAGCCCTTCACTAGGTGCCTAGCAGCCCTTTGCTAGGTCTTCTATGCCTAGTAGTCCTTCACTAGGTGCCTAGCAGCCCTTCGCTAGGTCTTCTATGCCTAGTAGTCCTTCACTAGGTGCCTAGCAGCCCTTCGCTAGGTCTTAGGGTTACGATACCTAGCATCCCTTCGCTAGGTGCCTAATAGCCCTTCGTTAGGTCTTAGGGTTTCGATACCTAGCAGCCCTTCGCTAGGTGCCCAGCATCCCTTCGCTGGGACATAGGGTTTCGATACCTAGCAGTCCTTCGCTAGGTGCCCAACATCCTTTCGCTGGGACTTAGGGTTTCGATGCCTAGATTGACTAGGACTTATCTTTAGTTAAGGTTACTTCTCTCTTACTCCCCTTTGTCTGTTCAATGTATCACTGACTTAAGTGTATTGTCAAACATTAAAATACTTAAAGAGGAATATCATTGATGCAACTTGCACTAACAATCTCCCCCTTTTTGATGTTTGACAATAACTTAAGTTAGATTGGTTTAAGGGGCTACTTTACCATCCTTGGGATCAAACTAAAACATGACCTTAGTTTTGTAAAACATTTTGATCAAATGGTCCTTTAGTAAGAATCCCAAAAAAAATTCTAACTTAAGCACACCTCTCCCCCTTTGCCATACATAAAAAAAACAAAAATACTTGCACCAACAATGAGAGTATTTTGAAAATACTTAGCATAAAATTTTGAAGACATAGCATAAAACAAATACTTAAGTATTATGAGCTCAGAAAACTTTAGACAATATTGAAAAAGAATTTTTGAAGGTACAAATATTTTGAAAGATGATAAGTAATTTTTGAAAAATATTAGTACTTTTGAAAAATGTATTGAGTTTTTGAAAACTAGGTACTTTTGAAAGAATATTAGATTTTACTTGGTTTATTTTCCAGTCTGACACCATCCTGGGAGACCTTGTTGACTACAAGGATATTTCCTAAGTGTCCTGGAAATTTTTCAGCCCAAGTAAATATTATTTCAAGAATTTCATGAGTCACAGAATAATAGTATGTAAGTTAATTTTGAAAAATGAAAAAAACTTTAAAGTTATAATACTTGATTTGGTTTTCTTCCAGTCTGACACAATCATAGGAAACCTTGTTGACTACAAGGACATTTTCCTAAGTGTCCTGGAGGATTTTTCAAACTTAAGATATTATTTCAAATTGATCAAAATCAGATGAATGAATATATATATAATTTTTTTTTAAATTGATGGCATTTAAAAATAATACTTATGTTTTCAACAGGATTTGAAAATACCGCGGATGAAAACATTTGAAATATTTAATAATTCTTTAATTTGACCTCCCCCTAAACTTGACCCAGTCCCGGGAAGCTTGTTGACCATAAGTACTCTTCCTCTGAGTCTTAAGGTTTGATTCAGATCAAAAGAATAATAATTTTCAAGATGATTTAGAACTTGTTAGACTCCCCCTAAATTTGACACGTCCTAGGAGTCCTTGAAGATCATAAAGTGGACCTTTCCTCTGTGTCTTTAGGGTTTATCAAAGTCAAAGAACCGATAATTTTTTAAGTAGATAAATTTTGAAGTCACAATTTGGAAAAATGATAATTTTGAAAACATATGTAATGCAAATTAAGGTGCAGTTTTCGAAAAATATAAAAAGAACAAAACACTCCCCCTGCATCCAACACCATTTGACTCTATCTAAGTGCCTTAAGGAACTTTAGTGTTGTCCTAAGAGGCTTGTGTCTAATTGAGTTAGTCAAACAAATTTTTGAAAAGATATATTTTTGGAAAATGTATAATATATATAATCAAACAGACAAGCATGAATTCCATAAAAATATTATTATGTTGAAGCACTATTTTGAAAATATATTTTTAGGAAAATATTCTTACCATTTTGAAAAACAATTTTGAAAAATATTTTTCAATTCATTAGTCCTTAACATCTCACCCATTTTAGATGTATCAATACAACAAGCATAGTTACCTTATGGGTGTATTGTGAGATGCTTGGATCATTTTTTATTAATTTATTTTTAATTCTAAGATTTAATTGAAGCTTGTGTTAGATTTGAATTTGACACGAAGTAACTTGAATTTGAATTTCAAAAATTGGCTTCCAGGCTTGGCGAGGCACTAGGCCTTCTTTGGCCGTAGCCTTGTGGGATACCTTAAAATCATAAAACATCTTACTACTATAAGATATGTAAAGAGGTACTTACTTGGAAGCGGCAGGAAGAGGGCTTGATATGTGTGTAGTGAGATGGTTACTGCTCTGATACCAACCTGTAACGCCCGCTTTTTTTTTCCCCAAGCGGCGTTACGTTAACATACTTAGGGCATGTAAACATCATAAGGCAGCGGAATAACTTTAACTTATACATGCCCTACTAACATTCTTAACATAATGACATAGGAACCTCGGCATATTGACTTCAAACTTAAGCATCATATCATGTCACACTTAACATCACATCATAGAGTTCCATAAGTCATTATTCAAGCATATAAGTAACCAAAGTAAAGTTCTAGCATAAACGGTAAGCATAGGGTTTCCTGGGCCAAGTCACTACCACACACATGCGTTCTTGCCCTCCTGCTGCTTCCATCATTGTCCACTTGAATGATCTACGGTATAAGGAAATAAGACTATAAGCACACAGGCTTAGTAAGACTCTTTCCTACTCACAAAAACCATTCCTCATCTCATAATGAGCACATGAATCATTAACATACTTGGTGCTCTACTTAGAACATAACATCTTGAATTACATATCATATACATAGCATGGCATGAACATAAACATATGTGAACATTCCTAGCATGGCATGAGACATAGCATAAACGTAAACATAGTAAACATTCTAAGCATGGCATGATACATGGCATAAAATAAACATAGTAAACATTCTAAGCATGGCATGATACATGACATAAACATAAACATAGTAAACATTCTAAGCATGGCATGATACATGGCATAAACATAAACATAGTAAACATTCTACGCATGGCATGATACATGGCATAAACATAAAAATAGTAAACATTCTACGCATGGCATGATACATGGCATAAACATAAACATAGTAAACATTCTACGCAAGGCATAATACATGATATAAACATGTCTATAAGGTGTAAACCAACCTGTATGGCCTAAACATAAGCATACTTCCTATCATAGCATATGAACATCTTCTTAACATAATCATGACATAGATCATTTAATCTCATGCATCTTTCAATTCTTAACATGAAGCGTAAGCATAAAATCTTATTAGCATAGCATAATACATAACATGAATGAATGCATGAGTGGAATGCATATACATAAGGATGCTTAACTTTTAAAACATACTTTTAAATGGTTAACATAATCATCATATCATCATTGGGGTCCCCAGCTTGTACCACATACATACATCATAAGCGCGCATCCCTAGAAAGTCTGAGGTAGCGAGCCCCGACCTACTAGGGTAAGGATAGCATAGTCGGTAGTCCCCGAACCGAGGCGTTCTTAAGGAGCCCATCCCTGTTGCACAGCTCCGGTAGTGCTAGAACCGTGGACAACTTCGGTAGTCCATAACCGGGGCGTTCTTAAGGTGCCCATTCCTTGAACCCATACTTCGGTCCGGTACAAGCCCACTTATAAAGTAAAATACTTTACATGTTTCATCATTCATAAGACATTCATAGCATAACCATGTTACATAAAGCATGACTTAACACATGCTTGTCCCTTCATTGTTCATACTTATTGCATAACATCATGATGCCTGGAAGGCATGAGCATTATCTTCATTCATAAACATGGTATGCATCTTCTTTCATAAACATGGCATGAGTCTTTTTTTTTCATTTAACATGGCAACAGCATTATCTATACAACATGGCATGCATCATTATTCATACAACATGGCATTCATCTTCCTACATAAACATGGCATTCATCTTCCTACATAAACATGGCATGCATACCTACACATCATTCCTATTCCTAGTACTTGCATGATCATAACATAGAAGGTACGCATTGCCTTGAACATGACATGTTTTCATAGATATTTATCCTACTACATAGAGCTTGTATAATCATGATACATACGGTAAACATTGCATTTCTTGCCTAAGCATGATATCTATCTTAAGCATACATAGGTAGGATTTCCATAACATTCTACCTACCATTCAAATACATGGCATAAAACCTAAGACATTCATAATAAACCCTATTAAGCATGGCATCCAATCATAAACATAAAACATAAAACATAAAACATGGTGCTTAAACATTAGGGTTATGGGTAACATGATTTCTACCACATGCTTGAACCTATACATATACATACTTTATGGTAAGCATAAACCATCATTCTTTAAACCCTAACTCCACCCCAAACCCTAGATACAAGGCTTAGCCAAAACTTATAAGGTGGAGTTCCATCAATTCCATAAACATGTAATATAGCATAAGGTAAAGGAACAACCATACATCATCTATGAGACCATAGGAAGCCATTGGGGCTCATGATTAGGGTTAACCCTAACCTTTAGCCCACCTTCCTAGGGCTGGCCAAAACTTATAAGGCCATGGGGCATGGAAAAATTCCATTAAAATCCCCAACTAATCATTAAACATCAATTATATCTTACCATAGGGCCCTTGGGGCCCTTACTTGAAATAAGTCCTAACTTTCTACCCTATTGGCAATCTTGGCCGAAACTCATAGGGTCTCTAGGCCATGTGAATATTCACATAAATCACCCTCCATCTCCCTTATATCATGATAATACATAAAACATATACTTGAAGTTTAAGACCCAACCCTACCCATGGGTTCTTGAAGTTGGCCGAAACCCTAGGGGATCCTAGGGTACCCCAAAAATTCTCAAAAATTATGTTTAATCTCTAAACATCATGAGAGCATATTATACAACATGATTTAGATTTTTATCATCATTATAGACCAAGAACCCATGGTGGCCGAAACCTATAAGGTTAGGTTCATGGGTTTCCTTTGGTTTTCCAACATAAACATCACATACAAGACTTTCATATCATGTTAATCTTCAAGAAAAGCCATTATACCACAGGTGAGGGAGTCTTACCTTGGTTGATCTTGATTATAAACCTTAGATTTGAGAGAAGAATGGAAATCTTGTTGCCTCTTGACCACCCTTAGCCCTTGTACTCTTGTGAAAACCTTAGATCTTGGAGATGAAGCCTTGGTGGAAATTTTTCCAAGGGAGAACTCCCTTTGAAGTGTTCGGCTAGAATGAGGAAGGAGGAGGAGAGAAAACACAATTGATGGAAGGAAGAAGGTAACTCCCAAACCCCCCCCCCCCCTTTATAACTCATTAAGGAGGTAAATGAAGAGTCTCTCCATGACCCTTCATCTTCTTCTAAGCCTTAACCAATCTCTATTTCATTTCCTTATAACATTCCCTTGCTAGATGAGTTGGTTAGAGCATACATGGTTGTACAAGAGGTCCAAGGTTCAATCCTTGGCCCATGCACCTTATTTTTATTTTATTTTTCCTTTTATTTTCTATTATTTTTCCTAAAATTCCAAAAATTCTCTATAAATTCTCCCATAATTATGTTAATATTTCTCATTAAAACCCCTTTATATTTATATAAATTTTTACCTAAAATTCTCCAATAATTATGGTACCAAAAAGCCCATATAAGGCTCATTAGTGCTTAACTTCTCAATTTAAATGAGAAAATATTGATTTCTAGGTCAAATTTTATATTAATATTTCTAGGTCCCTCGGAAAATTATCTAGACATGCTCAATATTTTAAGAAAATATTAAGAGAATTTTCCGGGTCGTTGCAAGTTGAGATCATTAGTTGCATTACCTAGTCTAAGTTTGTTTAGTTAAGTTTCCTCACTTTTCATTGCATTTTCGTTTCTAACACAAACCAAACCAAATTTTTACTTGAAACCCAAAACATTTGACGACACATAAACTTGAGCTCGAATCAAACACCCTCAACTAGCCCTAGGAAAAATACGACCTGTGGGCCCTTTACTACATTTTCATCTTTGCCAGCAAAAAGGGTTTCCATCTTTACACATATCTAAATTTTGAGACCCACATTCGTGACACCTATAGTTCGGGTCCATCAAAATTTTTGGCATCGTTTGATAACCACCATTTTGTTGATTATTTTCGGCTCTAAAATCCATGATTGATCCACATTTTATATGCTTAGGTTTGCAATTGTATTAGGTTTCATGAATTTCCTCTATTTTGGCTTTTAATTCAAATCATTGTATATTTGGGATATTTTTTGCACTAAATTTGAATATCATTTTGTAGGTTTCAAATGATCATGGAACTCGATCAAATTGGGTCAGACTTGAGTCAGCATTGGATCCAGATCAAAGGGATCAAGCATCGGATTAATAGGAGTCGTCCAATCCAGAGAATGGCTAGATCTCAGCCATCGGTCAACTTCTGATGAATCCGAGTTCAAGATAGAATCACTCATGACCATAGATCAAGATCTAAAAAATTCAGCCAAATCAGAAGTAATCTGACCGTTGGATCAAGCTCAAGATGTTCTAGACCATCCATTCAAGAAAAAGTAAGATCTGGACCATCCGCCACTAATCTGGTTAATCTGAGCTGGGGACAGGTAGATCAGGACCATTGATTGGGAGCTATGGAGTTTGGTTCAGATCTGAAGAGATTCGACCGTTGGATGAAGCCAAATCGATCTCAGCAGTCCGCTGCTAATTCTCTTCTGAGCTATGAACTGCTGGCTTGGCTGACTGGACTCAATCTGCTGGACCAGAGCTGGGCTGAAACCTGATCTGTTGGACCGAACCTAGTTGCTAGGCTGCACACAAGAGCTGGCTTGGCTGATCGAACCCAAATGCTGGGTTGAAGCCGGGCCAAAGAAACAAAAGGGCAGACACGGCTCATCTTCTCGTATGGATCGAGGGAGAGGCGACACATAGACGCAGACGGGGGTTCCCGACTCGATCAGATCTTCTCCACCCTCACCGCCGGCGGTCCGCATCTCTCACTGCCGGCCGGTCTTCCACTTCTCCATCTCTAACTCTCTCTCGGGTTAGGACAGAGTAAGGGTTTCTTCTTTCGGGTTCGAAGAGGAGACTCCTCCATTTCCATCTCGCCGCCGATCACAAGCTAGGGCCCGAGGTTCCGAACCCTAGCTGACCTCCTATCCACTCTCACCGCTGGCCGGACGATCTAGAGCCCGGGGTTCCGAACCCTAGCTGAACGCAGCCATTGCACAAGATACCAACCGCCATCTTTCTCTCGGGTTCAGGGAAGCGACGATCAACTTCACCGCCGGAGATCCACTTCTTCATAGCATTTCTGTTTCTTCATAGCATTTCTGTTTCTTCATAGCATTTCTGTTTTTCTTCTTCACAGCAATTGTTTTCCAGCAGTTTTCCTTCATACTTCTTCATAGGGCCAATTGGCAGCAGCTTCATTCCCTTCCCAGCCGATTTAGTTCCAAGCAAAGCTTTCATTTCCAGCAGTTCATCCGATCCGGCAGTTCCTTCCATTAGCCATCCTTGCAATCTAATTTTTGTTTGTTGATCGATCTTAATTGATGTTTTGATGTGTTGGATTGATCCTTATGTTGAATGCTTGTAATTGATGGATCTTCCCCATTTCAAATTGCACGCACTCATGTCATTTTGAATACTGCTCATAAGTTGTTCGACTAAATGCTTCTATAGCTAGGATTAATTTCATGTCTCTTGTTTTGCTTAATTCTTGCTTGTCTTGTCTCTTTTAATTGCTTTGAGTTCTTGTTCTTATTTGGATGTAATTAGGTTTGATTAATCTAGGTTTTGTTAATTGCTTTACTTCATGTTGTTTTTAATCCTTGCAAGTATAGTTTAGATTAGAGTAGATCTTCTTTATTCGCATTGTCTTTCATTAATTAAGATTAAATTTCATACTTGCTTCGCTATTCATTTCGTAGTCATAGCTCTCAAATCCAAACCCCAGTTTAGTATCCAAAAACCCAAAAGCAATAACATACGATCCTGAGATTTATCATTCATCAACTACATTCGTTGGGAAACGACTCGAGTTACTCTATGCTACATTAGTTTAGAGGAGTTCGATACTTTAATTGTAATTGATACTCACGGTACGACACGCGTGATCATCAAAATTTTTGACGTCATTGCCGGGGAACTAAGTAGTTGAGTTTGTTTAATTTGAGCTTGTGTTTAATATTTTTATTCTTTGATTCTATTTTTGATTGCTTTATCTTTTGTACACGGTTGCTGCCATTTTATTTGTTTTGTGACACGACTGCAGGTTCAAAATGATTTCAACTGAACAATCAGAGATGAAAAGTGCAATGTTGGAGTTAACGTTTTCGGTGAAGCAACTGGAACTCCAACGAAAACCCAACAGTTATTCATCTACTTGCAATTCGAGTTGGGGGAATCATTTTAATTCACAACAGCCCCCACAACAAGGACAGCCTCCATTTCAGAGTTTTCAGCAGTCCTACTCAAATTTTCAGCCAAGTCAACCAAATTTCCAGCAAACTCAGCATGGGCAGCCACAATTCCAGAATTTTGAGCAACCAATTCAGCAATTCCAGCCCCAATTTCGACAACCCTATCAACAAAATGAATCACCTTTTCAAGGAATTCAGCAAGGGTACCAAGATAATTTGAATTTACAGCAACCATATCAATTTCCACAGCAATTTCAGCCTTGCAGCCAGAATTTTCAGCCAAGTCGAAATTTTCAGCAAGGGTTCCAACCAATTCAAACTTTCCAATATCAAAATCAGAGTGGTTTTCAACATTCACAGCAATATTCTCCACCAAACGATCAAAATTGTCAATTTCAAAATCAGAATTTTCAGCCCCAACTATTTCAGCAATTCAATCAACAATTCCAACCCTATGATCAAAATTTTCAGAACAATAATTTTCAGCAACATCCACCAAGTTATCAAGATAATTTTCAGCAATTTAATCAGCCCATTCGACCGTTTGCTAAGCCCAAACAACTTGATTTTTAGAATTCACAGCCTAATCAAGGAGATTTTGAACAAAGATTTGAGGAGGTCATGCAACAAATTATACAAAGGCAACAAAAGCTTCAAGACATCGAAAGAGGCATTGGACAAATTGCTAGTCAAATGAATCAAATGCAAGTTCAAAGATCAAGCCAACCACCTCCTCAAGCTACTCAAGATTTTAAGGGGTATGATTATGCATCAACTTTGGGGAATGAAGAGGTTGTTTCAAGTCTAACCACTCCAACTGTCGAATTTCCTGAAAAATTTCAGCATTCAATTTCCCCACTCAAAACAGCCCCGGAGTTGAATTTATATCAGTCCAAGGTGACCCTAGTGAAAGTTTAAGACCTTTTTCAAGTGATCTTGCAAATTTGGTGGAAGAAGAAGAAGAAATCATTAAAATCAGGGCACATACAGCATGCATCCCTCCAGAGATTCCTGTTCAACATTCATTTCGAAATTTTTCAACTCAAAAAGAAGAACCAAAAGTCTCCTTACCACTTTTCAGCACTCCAGAGAGGATCCTCCTAGCATAGCATGGACATTCCAGATGAGACTGTTGAGGCACAGTTAATTGCTGATGAAGTTTCATTTGACATAGTGCGAGGAGATTTGAGCAAGAAAGGTGAGGATGCAATAGAGTGAAGGCATTGGAGGAGATGGATGGAAAAGCAGTGACACCTTGGACTGGATCTGAAGCACCACAGACTCTTCTTATCTTTTATTTTGTGATGATATTGTTATTGATGTCCTAATTTTTCTAATAAGGTTGTTGCAGATATTACTGAGGAAGCATGTAGGAGATGATTCCATGGTGTAGGGATTGCACAGAGCCCCAGGGACCACCATCATTGACTGATGCACTAGAAGATTCAGAGGATAAGCCTGAAAGTGTAGGGACTTGCATGATGGGAGCAAGAACCCAAGGATCACCTGTGCCAGTTGAGTGTCCACCAGAACTTGAACCTGAAGTGGAGCATTACTTGACCAGAGGAAGCTATGGATACATCTATCTTGTAGAATCTCCAGGTATTTTTCAGACGATCAGGTAAGTATTCTCCTATTTCCTTTAGAAAAATTTCAGGGAGGTGTCTAGAATTGCATGTGAAGCATGTCTTGATACATCTTTTGTGAAAAATAATTATGAAAATTCCATAGAGACACCCAGGCTTGATTTTATTCATTGCGATGATATTCTTGATACATATTATGCTGAAACTGATTATGAAAAATTTTTAGAAGGGCCTGAAATTGATGTTGTTTATTGTGATGAATCTCTTGCTATATATTATGCTGAAGTTGAGTGTGAAAAACTTATGGAGGTACCCGAGATCGATTTTATTGGCTTTGAAATATTTCTTGACATACCTTATGTAGAAACTGCTTGTGAAAATTCGATAGAGGTACCTAAAGTTGATTTCATTGGTTGTAATGCATTGCTTGATACATCCTTGGTGGGAAATGTTGGTGCAGGAAGCACCAAATCGAACCTTGTTTTGATATTGGCAAAGGATTCAAAGTTAAGGGTTGTTTGGTATCTAACAATGCTGCTTGAGAGTGCAGGAAACAAAGTCCTAGCGAAGGCCTGCTAGGCACCTGACGATGGGCTGTCAGGAAACCAAGTCCTAGCGAAGGGTTGCTGGGCGAAAACCAAGTCCTGGCGAAGGGCTGCTAGGCGAAAACAAAGTCCTAGCGAAGGGCTGCTAGGCACCTGACGATGGGCTGTCAGAAAACCAAGTCCTGGCGAAGGGTTGCTGGGCAAAAACCAAGTCCTGGCGAAGGGCTGCTAGGCGAAAACCAAGTCCTGGCGAAGGGCTGCTAGGCGAAAACCAAGTCCTGGCGAAGGGCTGCTAGGCGAAAACCAAGTCCTGGCGAAGGGCTGCTGGGCGAAACTCAAGACCTGGCGAAGGGCTGCTGGGCAAAAACCAAGTCTTGGCGAAGGGCTGCTGGGCGAAACTCAAGTCCTGGCGAAGGGCTGCTGGGCGAAACTCAAGACCTGGCGAAGGGCTGCTGGGCAAAAGTCCAACTGGAGGATCTGGTTGGCACCAGGTAAATTCTCCCGAGAGGAGTAGGTGAGGACGCGTTCCCCTTGAGGGAACATTAGGCGTCGGTTCGACCTAGGGCTCCATTTTGGAGACCAAAGTCAGAACCAAGACAGCTGAGGCTGTATAACCTATTATTTTATTGTTCTATTGTGTTTTGGACTAACCCTGGATGCAGGACCGAAGGAACGTGTGTCTGCAGCTCAGAATGCCTCAAAGGAAAGAGGCAACAGCTGACCAGGGCGCCCGGAGTGTCCCGGGCGCCCCCATGGTGAACACAAAACACAACAAGACAAGAAAGACTTCGACAGTACATACCCAGGGCGCCCCCGCTGTCCCGGGCGCCCCCATTGCAAACCAACTCTGCCGCGTCTGCGCTACACGGCAAGGGCGCCCCCGCTGTCCCGGGCGCCCCCAGCCAGACTTCCGAGGATACCTCAGCGCTGCGGATAAGAGCTGACCGAGTTAACCAGGGCGCCCCCAGCGTCCAGGGCGCCCCAGTCAAAGAGTTATCCCGAGTTCTTAGGGATAAACCCTTGACCGCGCCTTTTGGGGATCAAGCGCCACGTGGGGGGGCGCCCCCGTCGACCAGGGCGCCCCCAGGCCCTATATAAAGGGCCCTCGACCTCCTTCTTCAGAGCATCAATCACTGCGACACTTCTGCGCTCTTCTGCTTCCGCGACACGCTCCAGAAATCTTCCAACTCGAGCTGACGACGTCCCGCTGCTCCGAAACTTCGATCTACACCGGACGTCGGTAACGAAGAGCTGTATTTAAAGTTTACTAAACTGTTCTTGTTATTATCTTTCTTGTAAACTTTTACGAACTTATAGAATTGCCCGCAGAAAACGGTCAACGACCGTGGGCCTTGGAGTAGGAGTCGACCCAGGCTCCGAACCAAGTAAAACGACCGTGTTAGCGTTGTTTTTGCTCTGTTTTATTCCGCTGCGCACTTACTCTTTTTAAATCCGAACGATTTGCGACATTCACCCCCCCTCTCTCGCATTTCTCGATCCAACAGGAAATAATTGTGAAAATTCTATTGAAGTATCTAAAATAGATTTCATGGGTGGTGATAAGTTTCTTGATATACCTTTGGTGGATATTAATTGTGAAAAATTCATTGAGGTACCAAAAATTGATTTTATTGGATGTGATGTATTTTTGGATACATTCTATGTAGAAATTGATGGTATTACACTTCTATCTTACCCTACACGCATGAGAAAGGTTTTACATGGTTTTACAGGGTCCCGAAGACTTTTGGGGTGGGTGCTCCATCTAAATAGTCTTCAACCTCCTAGAAGGATTTTCAAGAAGCATCAAGAGGGAGGAGATGATTTTACTTTAATTCGAAGCACTCTACCTCTTAAATGACTCTTGTACCTAAATCACCTTCGGCCACCTGAACATTTTGCTGTAAAGTCTAAGTGTGGGGGAGAAATGCACCATAAAATTGAACAAATGAAGGAAACTCTCTTAGCTACCCATACTCCTCCACTGCCACGATGGAGGTTATTTCTTGATAGACTCCGACCGCTAGAAATAAAGGGGAGTTTATTCTTTCTTGCATTTTCCTTCATTTTTATGTTTTCTAGAAGTAGAATTTTCTTTTAAAAAGAGTTTTTGCTAATAAATGCGTGAGTAGAGTAGAATAGAATGAATAAATAGACATTGTAAATACCATGTTATTTCTTTTAGCACTTTTGTTCTTAGTGAATAGGAATAAACGTATCCCTATAGGTTGTCTTCATGTCATTTTAGAATCTCTTGAAAATAAATTAAATTTGGTTGTTAAAACTTAAGGTTTGAACTAATGGATGAATCTTGGATGCTTGAGTACTACTTGGCTTTTGATTCTAAATGATGACTTAGGATGAATTATTTGCACCTAGTGAGAATTAGCCTTTCTTTGTGACACACACATATGTGATTATACTCTAGAACTTGCTTAGCTTCTTTCAAAACCATATTCAATGATTGGATCACATTATAGAGGCTACTCAATTTGTTTTTTATTTTTTGGCAATAATCAAGTCTATTCTATTTTCTTTCCATACTTCCTACTCTTAACCATACTTTTCTATGACTTGTTTGTTTGGGATGTTTCTTGATGTTACTTTGCCCAGACGGACAAAAGATTAAGTGTGGGGGAGGTGCTAGTGTTTTGGAAATATTTGGTAGCAAGATGCATTTCATGTCAAGAAGAAAAAATTCTTTGAGGTGAAGCCAAAAAGGTGCCAAGTTGAGTGAGTTTTGTGTCAAGAAAGAGCAAGAAGAAGTGGTTAAGGATGGAAAATTGGAGATCTAGATTCCTATTATACTTTGAAGATTCAAGTGGCCGCGATAAAAAATCTGCAATGAAAAAAAAAATGGCACGCAAATGAAAAAAAAAATCTGTGCCAAAGGGAAAAAATGCTATGGAGCATGTTTCGCCACTCTGCTAGAGGATGAATTGCAGCTGTGTTAACTTGAAACCAATGCAGAAATTCTGTGCCAAGTTGAATTCAGTTGAAGAAGAAAGAAAAATCTGAGCAAAGTGGAAAGGAAATGATCAAGTGTGGTTGAAAAAGAAAAAAAAAGAGAAAAACAGTTTTGATCAGAGCTGTGAAGCAGATTCTCTAGAAGCTGAATTGCAACTAATCTGAATTGAATTGCAGCTGTGCAGATCAGAACTGAACAAATCAGTGAGGGAAGCAAAGCTATCAAGCATATTTAATGGAAGAGGAGCTTCCATTACCTGAATATTATGGATCGTGGGTGTTGACAGTTTGTTTGGAACTTAGTATTTCTTGAAGCTGTGGAATCTGGCACAAAGGGTTATCGTGGCAGAACAGAAAATTCAGTTAGAATGCTACGATTAAGGTTGTATCTCCATACAAGCAGTTTCGGCACATTTTTGTATCAACCCAAAACTGAATTTGGGCTTTCTAAATCAGTAGTGCATTATTAATTTTAAACAGAGTTGTAGAATGGTTCTTCCCTGAACTCGACTTCTTGAGAACAGATTTCAAATTAGTGGGCAATTCAAGTGAAGTTGAAACTGTTAGTAAGGCAAATGGATGAGGTCAAAACAGAAAAAAAATGGCAGTGTATCAGTTCACTTAGTGAAGCTTTTAAATTATCCACCATTAGTTGATGCTAACTACTGTTAAGAGAATTACAAGGATGAAGAAATTAGTGATTCTGGATTCTGAAATGAATTGCCTTGGAGCTGGAATCTGATACAGAAAAAAAAAGAAAATGAAGAATGTGCAACTGAAGTGATGTGTATCAAAGGGAGTTGCAAGAGGGTTTAGTGAGGTTATATGTGGAGCATCTATGTTATTGATGTCTTAAGTTCTCTGATACAAAATCTGATCCGAAGTGCTCCATTAGAAGATTTAAAAGCAGAAAAAAAAAAGAGAAAACAGTTTGAAAAAAAAAAGAGAAACAAGTTGGCACAAAATTGAAGTGTTGGCCCATGAATCAGTGAAGATAATCTCATCCAAAGCAAAGCCTTGCATCACTACCATTCTGACTTTACTAGAGAGAAAGAAAGAAGAGAAAAAAAATATGATGAAAAGAGGAAAAGGAAACAAGTGGCACGCAAAGGCAAAATTGGCACATTGAGACCAATAGGGTTTTCTTCATACAAATCAAAGGCATTATCCAAATTCTTACTCCACCACACTTTTTACTTCACTAGAGGACTGTAAGGAGGGTGAAGTGCATTGGAAATATTCTTGAGCAACCAAGTCTCCCACTTCATCAATTTTTCTATTTTCTTGGCTTTCACTTCATTCTTACCATTTTCTATGTCTTTCACTTGTTTTTGTATATGTGGATCCTAATCATGAATAATGGTGGAGAGTAGATAACAAACAAGCCTATGGTAGTGCAAAAAGCATGTGTGTTTGAGTGAGCTCCATTTTCATCATGTACTTAGAACTTAGGAAGAGAGCCACCACAAAATTTCCCTTGAAAGGCTAGTGAGTTAAATTCATCTCAATGAATCATGAAAGATGAAAAGGCTAATTTGCTGATTTAAGGACGAGATACTAATCTATAGAGCTTAGATTTTTTAGAATTGACAACCTTAGGTAATTTCGTTTCACTTGCTTCTAATTATGCTTAAGAAAATCTAGGGGATACATATTTAGTAGTTTTCGCGAGATGCTCAAGTTTAAGTGTGGGGGAGTTGATAAGTACTATTTTATTGACTATTTCAGACTCTAAAATTCATGTTTGAACCATATTTTGCATGCTTAACCTTGAATTTACCCTCGGTTCTATAGATTAGTTTTATTTAGGGCTTTATTGTAAATCTTTATACATTTGAAAGATTTTGAAACTTAATTGTGAATCTATGTTTGTAGGTTTTGAAAGAATCATGGGCCGAGGTCAAGATTGGTCAGGATCAGGCTCAGATCAAGGCAACCAAGCTCTGGAGAACTGTGAGCCGTCCATTCAGAAGATAAGCAGATCTGGATCATCCAGGACAAATCAGATGGATCCCAGCTGAGGAAAGGTAGATCTGACCTTCATAATGAGATCTGGAAGTTTAGGGGTAAATCGGAGAAGATCCAATCGTTGGATCAAGCTCAAGAGGGATCTAGACCATCCATTCAAGAAAAGGGATGATCTGGACCATCCGCCACTGATCTGGTGAATCCGAGCTGGGGTTAAGGTTAATCAAGCACTTGGATCAAGATTTGAAGGTTTCATCCAAATCAGAGATCATTCAGCCGTTGAATCAAGATCAGAGGGATGTAGATCGTCCATTCAAAGATCAGGTTGATCTGAGTCATACGTTGCAAATCTGGAAGATCCGAGCTACTGGGAGGCAGATCCTGACCCTTGATCAACATCTGGAATGTTTGGTTCATATCGGATAAAGATCAACCGTTGGATCTGTCCTGAACAATCTGAGTCGTCCGATTCAAACTATTTAAACCAAAATTCTGCCCAGGTCGCAGTGTCGCGTCTTCACCGCAGCGTCTCCTTCGTTTCGATTGTTCTTCATGTTCTTCAGCAAGTTTCTTCATCCGAAGGCGTGACCACATCAATTCCGATCTTAGAGCAAGTTCTAGGTCATTGGGAAGATCTTTCCGTGAAGTTTCCAGCTCGAATTTTGCCCAAGAACAGGGCTGAGTCAGGTTTCCTCAGTCCTGCCGTTTGCTGTCTTCGGTCTCAGTTGTGCACCACTTTCTTCCATCTGAGCTATCTGGAGGGGTTCCCTGGATGCTTGGATCATCCCCAAGCCATCAGCGCCATCGGACACAGCTGGATTGAGGAGATCGAATGGGGTTTTCAGATTGAGCAGAGGTTGAGTTTGATTTGATCATTGAGACAATTTCCCCAGCGATTTGTGGAGCTTACGGGTTCGAGGCTCACCCTTGTGTGACGGCAAGGAGTTCTTGAGCTAAGAGAAGGGATTGATGATAGTTTTCTTACTGAATTTTTGTTATTAGTTGTAGTTTCGATTTTTGCAAGTAATTTCATTTTTGAACTTTGTATCAGAATGTTTAGTTTCGTTTTCTGAATTAACTCTGCTTTAATTAGGTTTCAATTCTGCAAAGTAATTAGTTAGATTGCTTAATTAGTGAACGATTTCACTTAGATTTGCTTGCCTTGCATTCGGATCATTTCTGAACTGTTTTCTTTGTTGCGTATCACTTTCGTTTCTTGCGTATCAACTTAGTTCTGAAATCTGCAGTTTCCTTTAAACTGAGTTTATGTCTAGTGTTAACACCTGAAATTAGAGATAACATTCAGTGTACTAATGCATTTAGTTGCAGCTTGTTTCACAATTTGATCATTTTCTGAATTTAGTTTCATTGTTGCATTAGGTCTCAGCTGTGCGTATCAGTTTGTAGTTGCATTTCTGCTTTCAAGTTTCTGAAATTCTACATTCCATTTCTGCATTAATTGTTTGGGAATTTTGCATCCAATCAGTTGCTGGATTTCTGCCTTCAAGTTTCTGAAATATTTCCGATTTGATCAACCTACTTTCTGAGTATCAGTTAGAGTTTTTGAAATTGATATTAAGTGAACATTAGTTGTCTAAATTTCTTTTCGAACATTGGTTGCTGCACTTGATCTTAGCTTATCTTGTGAGTTTCTGGATCTATAATTTCCTGATTTCAGTTTTCGGATTCTGAATGACATTCATTCATTCAATTCTGCATTCTACTTCACTGGTAGCCTTGTAGTCATTTCTGAATTGATTGATTCCATTGGTGCATTTCATTTGCATTTCTGCACTTGTTTTGCATTCAATTTGTGTCTGAGTTGTAACTTTCATTCCTGCAAGAATTAGTATCATTTCGGCAAGTTGTATCAAGTGAATTTCTGCTTTAGTTTCAATCGAATTTTAGCACTGCTTGATTCAATTGCTTAACATTTGGTTTGTTTTGAGTGATAGTTCCTAAAGTTGACTTAGGTTGTAATATACTATTGCATTGGATATCAGATCTGTTTTACAACTTTGCCTAAGTGCATCGGTTGATTTAATTTACCATTAGTTGAGTTCTTTCATTGCATTTACCTAGCTTAAGTTTCCTTAATTAAGTTTCTTTCTTTTCATTAAGTTTTCATGTCTAATTGAAACCAAACCCACGTTTTATTTGAAACCCAAAAACATTTGACGACACATAAACTCAAGCTCGAATCAAACAATCTCCACTAGCCCTAGGAAAAATACGACCTGTGGCCCCTTTACTACGTTTTCATCTTTGCTAGAAAAAAAGGTTTTCAGCTTTACAAATATCTAAATTTTGAGACCCACATTCGTGACACATATCTCGGGTCCATCAATTACCCCGTAGGTGGGACTGATACTAGTATATATATGCATTCATTTTTTCAGTCATGTATTATGATTATTTCTATGAGACTGTATCTATTTGTTTCTTTTACCCATAGAATACACCTGAGCTCACCCTCGTTTGCTTGTTTACTCGTTTCAGGATGATGCTACCAAGAGAGCCCAGCCGCAAATCCCTCTCTCCATTTGGGTTTTGCATTGCTATACATTATCTTTACCTTATGATTAGTTGTAGTTTCGTTCCATATATGTCTTATCTGTGGACTTGTACGTGATATGAATTTCTGTGTGTTTGCGTGGTTGATTGTCGGGAGAGCTACGTTCAGATTTTGATTTTGCTATAGCTATGATGGTGCATGACTTTGTTTGTGTTGCATGATTTTCTTTTACTTATGCCTTATATCTTCGGTCGTGTTGGCTGAGGTATGTGGAGGGTCGTGTAGGTTGTGTATTAAGGTTTTAGATTGCCTGCCGTACAGGGAAGGTGTTGTCTGATTTATATAGAACATACGACTCTTCGATACGTGACAGATTATGTTAATGTTTAATTAAGTTTAGGCTTGATTGTGGTTTAATTAAGTTAAGGTTTTGGTTAAGTTTTCCATTTAAGTCTAATTAAGTTGATTGAATTTTTAATTAAGGTTTATTATGTTTTTAATCATGGTTGATTAAGTTTTTAATTAAGGTTGATTAATATTTGATTAAGGTTTAATTGAAGTTTTAGTTTAATGTTTAATTTTAAATTAATATTAAATTATCGATTTTTAATTAAGTAAAGTTGATTGACTGTTTTGTTATTTTTTTTAATTATAAAGTTGATCAAGTTAGGATTTAAATTGAGTTTTAGGTTTAAATTGATTAACTTATCTTTAGGATTACCTTGATTATTCAGATTTATTAAATTTGAATTGTTGATCAGATTTGATTTAGTTAAATTATGCATATTAAATGAATTAAAATTAACAACCACTAAAACAATATCGACTTCAAGAATACTAAAAAGATAATAATTTAAATGCGAAAATTATTATTTTTTATATTTTAACAATGAATTTTGTTAAAATCATTGTCTTTTTAATGTTGTTGAAGAGTTTATGAGATCAATTTTTGAAACTCGTAGTCTTTGAACTTTTTTTTTGCGACAATGACAAGGATTGTTGAAAATCGTTATCTATTTTGTGTTGTTTAAGAGTACAATAGTAGGTTTAATAATCATTGTGTATTTTGTGTTGTATAGAAAAATACAATCATATTTCTACGTTTGCTTGTTCTTCACCACTCGTGTGTTCTCCTTTTGCCACCACAAAAATTTTTGTCGAATCCTTCTCTGCGCCTAAGCTCCTTCGTATTTTCCCTCCTTGCGCATTGAAATGGTCTCTAACAAAGTGATGATTCACTTCTATATTGTAACGCCCGACCTTATATCTACCCTTAAGGCGGGGTTACGGGTCCATACATCCATATCATTTATCAAGGTAAGCATGTATATCCAAACAAAACATATCCAAACAAAACAATTACAATACATGAACTAGTAATAAGCATGCTTATTGAAGACTAATTTACCAAGCAAGGTTTTTCATTTCTTTTATATCTACATGCATTTACAACCTAATATGAAGATCATTTAACCCACTATAGCATGGAATCTCAAGTAAGAATATAGCAAGAGTTATCTAGTCTTCGATACATGCAAAAGAAGCATATACAAAAGAAACATTCATAAGCAACCGAAAATAGTAAACATCTAGCATTTTTCTGAGCATGCATACTATAAGAATTAGACATTAATAATAGTATTATCTATCATGACCTAGGTTCCATATCTCTAACAGTAGAGTAGTCACAATCATCATATATTCAGAGTATAGTAACACAATTTCAATCTTTTATCGGAAGCAGTTAGATTCTAGACAAACTAAGGTAGATAGAATCTTTCATCCTTTCCCGAGCCATCACCACACACATCCTCTAGCCTTTCCTCTGCCTCTTCCTTTAATCCAAATATTTCTTACCGCTATCTGCAGCATAAGAAAACAACATGAACTAGTAAGCAAAACATGCTTAGTAAGAATCCGGTCCTACTCGCAAAACCATATCGATACATCATATCATGTACTCAGTAATCAAGATAGAACAAGATTAAGCATCATAAGCATCTCATCAAAGCATCATAAACATCACATCAAATATCTTCAAGTACTTTACGGAACAAGACTATCACATGATGAGAAAAGTATGCTTTTCAAAAGGTTCCATAATGGTAAGTACTTCAAAATATCATATCATCATCTAGGGCCCAGTTGTAGTACCACCTCATGCGCGTTCCCTAATAAATTGGGGTAGCGAGCCACCAATCTAATTAGAGCAGGACCCTTCCGTCCTACCTATGCCATGACCTTCAGTTAACATGCACATTGGATTTGTTTAACGACCCCCTTCCGAGTCGGGTACACAACTTTCAAAGTAAAGTAATTTATCATGCAATTACTCATATATATCTTTATATGCCTAAAGGTACTCTTAGTCACATCTTTAAGGGACACACCACACATTCGGGTGCTCTTGATCCCCTAGGGACATACCACGCATTCGGGTGCTCTTGATCCCAGTTTCAATAGAGTATCTCTTTTTAAGCATATCATCAACACATCATGTTCATATCATCAGGGTGCCCCATGGGCTATAAGGCATGCTTTTATACCTAACAAGATAGGTCACATACATTATACTCATATCATATAATTAGTAGCATGCTTCGTGATTTCATCAAGTACTTCCCAACTCTAAGACTAGGGTTGGCCGAAAGTTACCAGTAAGGAATTTGGTTTTCCCACCAAGCATTCATTCAAGCATTCTTACAAACACTTCACTTATATCATTAAGCATGGATATATCATAAGGAAAATCATTCAACCTTGAACCCTAATTCCCCTAGGGTTGGCCGAAACCTTGTAGAGTAGGCTAGGCTAGATTTTTTTGACATCCAAACTTCACACACAATTATACAAACACCTTGTATACAATATTATTCCATACCCTAAGCATGAATGTTTTCTAGGATAACTCAACTCTCACTAGCCCCTTTTTCAATACCTTGGCCGAAACCCATACAAGCCCTAAACCCTAGCTTTTGTTATCACAAAAATGAAAGGACACATCATATAAATATACCCTAAGTTTCAAGGGATCTTCACATGCATCAAAGGGTAACCAAGGTCCTTCCCTTGGGTGTTGGCCGAAACCTATACAAAGGCATAACCCTAGATTTTTGTTCACAATATTTTGGATAAACCACATATACATATACCCTAAATTTCTAGGAATCTCCGCATGCAATAAGAAGTAACCAAGACCCATGAAAGGGTGGTGGCCGAAAGTCTTATAAGGGAGAACTCCCTTTTTTTCAAAATAAGAACACAATGGAAACATGCACAAACCATTATACTGCAGGCGAGAGGATACTTACATCCAAGCGCTGGAATTTAATCTTCTTTAAATCGTAGGGTACCCTACACTTGAAGGGTATGTGAAAGCCTTTTCTTCAATTTTTTCCCTCTAAGACTCCTTGGTCTTGGTAGAAGGCAAAGATACTTGGCTTTCCTCCTTGCAATTGCCCTAGGGTTAGAACCTTGGATGCTATTTTCGAAAATGGAAGAAGTGAAGGGAAAGAAGGTGGTTTCGGTGGAGAAGAGAAAAGGAAGAAGAAGAAAGAAAAAGGAAGTTACTCCAACTTCCCTTATTTATACTTTTCTCATGAAAAGACATGTCTCTTCACTCTTACCCACTTAACAAGCATGTTCCTTATTCCTTCTACATGAAATATTGCTTGGTTCATTGGTTATGACATGGTGAGTGCAACTAGGAGGTCCAAGGTTCAATCCTTGCTTCCTCCTTTCTAGCTCTTCTTTTTATCACAATTTGCACTAACCTATGTCAAAGCCCATTAAACCAAGCCCATCATGAAATTTCATAATATGAATAATATTTTATGAATTCAGAATATTTCATAATATTCCAAAAATATTATTTCATAATATTTAATATTTTTAATATTCCATATTCATGAATATAATATTTCATGCTAATATTTCATGATAATAATATTTCATTAATATAATATTTCATGCATTCATAACATTTCATAGCATGTGATTGCATGAAATTCATATCATTTCATTATAACCATTTTCATACATTGTCATGATTTCACATTGACAAATTTGGGGTGTTACATATATGTTTAGTTTTATAAACCATACCAAAAACTCAATCCACCATTCTAGAACTAAACATATAGATGTGAAACATCACTTTGTTAGGGACTACGTATGTAACGCCCCAAAATTTCTATTTTTAGTTCTTAAAGTCCTTAGAATTATTTAGAAATGGTTTAGGAATATTCTAGGTATTGTTAGGAATTTTTAGAGTATTTTTATGGAATTTTCCGAGTCCGTTTGGTATTTTTTGGAAAAAGAAAAAGAAAAAGGAAAAAGCCAAAAATGGAAAAACCAATTAAGTGCAGCGGGTGGCTCGAACCCGCGACCACCACGAGACCAAGGGAGCGCGCGGCCAGCTGGGCTAGGGTATCAAGCACAGAAAAGGAAGGAGAGACCTATATTTAAGGTGTAGTTAGGTCGATCCGGCCCATAGGTATAAATAGAAAATTTAAAGAGAGAAGTTGGGATTTTCTCTCAAAACCCTTTCGGCCAACACCTTGCGCCGACCCCTCTCCCTCTCCTCTCTTGTGCGCACGCCACACCAAGGCCTAGAGGGCCGGCCAAGGCTTTTCTCCAAGAGATAATCCTATATTTGGGATCCCCGCGACGAGAGGAACGCGTAGACGTGAAGAATTCTCCGAGATCTCAAGTTTCTCTCGAGCTCTAGACATTAATCTTGGTTGTAAGTCCAAGATATCAATGTAAGTACTGCTCACCTGCAGTAAGAGGCGGTTTTTCCGCAAGAATTTCCTTTAAAAGTTTTTAAAAGTGATATTTCCTTTTGTTTCAGTTTTTGCATGTAATCTTAGTTCCTTATATACTTGTATATGTTTGATAAGCACCCTATATGAGATTAGGGACCAAGAAAAGCTATGAGAAAAGAAAAGAGAAGATAAAGATAAGAAAAGAAAAGGCCAAGGCCTTAAGAAATCCCCAAAAGTCAAGACTTAGGGATTTTAGCACGCAAGGTGCTCCAGAAAATGCCAAGGCATTTACAGATAAGAAAGAAAAGTAAGAAAAGCTATTTTATTTTCTAAGGCCAGTACCCGGCGTCCAAGGGCGTCGTTAAAGAAATCCAGGTGTCCAATTCCAAGGTCTTGGCCCTGGTAGACCAAGGTCTGCTCTATTAGGATTGGTGGCTCGCTACCCCAACCTTTTAGGGAACGCGCATGAGATGGTACTTACGTCTTCAGTGGATCCAAGTGATTAGTATTTTCAAGTATATGCTTTAGCAAAGTTTTCGAAAGTTTAAGAAAGTTTTCAAAAGTTAAAGAATAGCTAAAGTTTCAAGTTGAGCCAAGAAAAGTAAATTGAGATTTATTATTGCTTGAGTATGCATGTTTTGAGTTATACATGTTCTTAGTTTTCTTTCAAGCATATTAGTATCTCATATGATTTTCATATTGTTCTAGAAGCATGTTTGCACATTCCGAGTTTTTGTGAGCTAGATAGTACTTACTAAGCTTTTTGCTTACTAGTTGCATTTCCTCTTATTGCAGATAAAGGTAAAGGCAAGCAATTCTGAAGGAAGACGACGAGGCGGTGCTGAGTAGAGTGTGTGTGGTGGCTGATTATGGAGAGATCCTTGAGACGAGACATTTTAGTTATTTGAATTGCAATGTTTAAGTTTATTCAAATTTCAAGTTCTTGCTTTATGGAGATTATGGAGTATTTGAGTTTTGGATAGTTTTACATGCTAAATTTCTTAGAGTAAAGATTCCATGTCATTTCCTTTAGCATATATATCCCCATGATTGCATTGGATGAGTAAAAGTGTGAGTAGTTAGAAATATTGATACTTTGTTAGAGAAAAAGGTGTTTGTGCCAAGATAGTATCAATTTTCCTTTTGAATCAAGTTTTATTGCTTAAAAATGTTTAGAAAAGTTGCAATCACATCTCATAATGCTTTAGCAAGGTCGTAGAACATGTATTTGGTGTTATAAATTCATAGAAGTCAAGATTGGTACAAACTCTATTGTTAAAGTTTATATAAACTTGTTTAGTTTATTTTCTTCCATAAAAGTCCTAAATTCAAGTTTATGGATTCGTTTGATTGGCTAAATTGTTTAGGAAACTGATATAGAGTATAGAAATGATGTCGTAGTTTGATATGGCTCGAAATTGAAGGAATGGTGGACTTGGAAAGCAAGGGCCGAAACCTGTAAAACTGATTACAGGCGTACCAGTCGACTGCCACGTCACCAGTCGACTGGTACAGGCAGTTTAAGAAGGGTAAGGCTGTTTTCAACAGGTATTAGCTATGGGATTGAGAAGAAAGTATGGCATGGTATTATTATACATGATTGCTTAAGTTAGAATATAATTGTTAGCAGAATTTAAAAGAAAAAAACAAGATTTCCACAATTTTCTTTAGTCATGTATAAAAGTTGAGAAGTAGAGAAAAGTAACGATCCGTCTAAAGACAGTAAGAAGGCGGGTCGCTACAACGTAACTAAGGGTGAAATTATCCTTCAACATATCGAGTCCAAATCTAATCTAGCAAATATTTTTACTAAATCCCTATCTGAGTCTGAGTTCAGTTCATTAAGAAGACAGCTTAGAATATGCTTAGTAGAGTAGGACTTCAAATATTTGATCTTGATTTGATTTTGAACGTCAAAATTGTTTAAGATTCTACGTCTGGTTCTCATTTTAAAAATGATTTCAAAAACTTTATTTCAAATTCAAAACTTTATTTTCAAATTTTATTACATCTTTTCGATACTTAGTTTTACTTTGACTTTAAAACTACCCCCTTTCAAAATTAGGGTCTTTCTTGATATGGACTTAGCTTAGGCTTAAACCTAGTATGTATGCTCTTATAGATTTAGAAGTTAGCATCTCACAAGCACATTAGGGTTAACTTGATTAACAATCTAGACTGGGTTAAGATGCTTAGGATTGTTGCCCTAGACATAGATACTTCAAAATTAGTGCATCAACACAAGTTGAGGGTATTATAAATGTAATTCAAATTAATCAAGTCAAGTATTCTGACTAACTGAGTTGATTTATGATATACATTTGAGCTGACTAACCCAAGTGAAAATTGTTGTTTATTATGTCAGCAAGTAGCTAAAAGGTTAGACCGATGCTGAAAATGAATTGACTTTATCTTTTTTAATATTTAAAATTATTTTTAATTTTTTTCTTTCATGCTTGGACTCAAATGAAGGTGTCTAGACTTGACTTAGATTTAGCCTAGACTTAGACATTTTGCTTAGACTTATTGTGTTGCTTGAAATTACTCGCTCTGATACACTTAGCTATTATTTTTTATTCTTACCCTCATATTACATGCATGATTTTGATATATGGTAAAGGGAGAGAGAAAGAAAAGGAGTTCAAAGAAAAGAGTATTTTTATACCGGTCGTTTCACTTTTTGAAAATTGTTCTTCAAAAATTGAGTTTTTAGTGTTTTCAAAAACTAAGTTTTTTTAGTATTTTAGAAAACTAAGCTATTTTCAAATCCTTAGAACATATTTTTAAAATGACTGAGTATTTTGAAAAACTACTTAATCTCTCTTCTTAGTTTTTTAAAAAAAATACTTAACTTTTTAAAATTTTCGAAAATAATATTTTAACTTAAGCTTTTCAAAAAGTAAGCAAAAATTTTCAAAAATATTCTTTCAAAAAGCTTAAGTCAACTAAGTATTTTTGCTATTTTTTTTCAAAAGAAAACTTAACTTAGTCTCTGAATTTTTTTTATCATATTTGAAAAAGACTAAGTCTATTTTGAAAAATATCATCTCTTCTATAATCACAAATGTTAAATGATCTAGGGGGAGATAACTGATTAAGGAAGAGAGCTTAAGGTAATTTTATTTCCCTATTAAAACTTGTTTAGGCTTAACTTTGAACTGGGTTGCCATAATAAAAAAGGGAGAGATTATTGGTGTCTGAAACACTAGATCGAACCTTGTTTTGATAAGTGGCAAAGAGTTCAAGTTAAGATGGTATGGTGTACTGATGAAGTTGTTGAGATTGTAGGAAAATCCTAGGTAAGCTAGGCTAGAAGTCTTGACCTGCAGGGTTGAGAACGAACTCCTAGTCAGGGATCAAGCAACGAAGACCTAGCAAGTCAAGCTGAGCACGAAGTCCTGGTCGGGGATCAGGCAACGAAGACTTGGCGAGTGAAGATGAGCACGAAGACTTGGTCCGGGGTGTTGGTGCAGGAAGCATCATATCAAACCTTGTTTTGATATTAGCAAAGGATTCAAAGTTAAGTAATATTTGTGATCTAATAATGTTACTCAAGTGTGCAGGAAAGTCCTAGTTAATCTAGGCAAGAAGTCCTGGCCGCGGGCTGGGCAACTAAGTCCTGACATAAGGTTGGGTAATAAGTCCTAGTTGTGGACTGGGCACTAAGACCTAGCCGAGGGCTGGGCACCAAAGACCTGGTTCGAGGAATTGGGCACTAAGACCTGGCCGAAGGCTGGGCACCGAAGACCTGATTCGAGGAATTGGGTGTTGGGACCGGGTGCATGTTGACATGGATGCGGGTTTGTAATTTCAAAATTAATTACGTGCAGCGGAAGGTTTAGCATAAATAATTTCTCTAAATCATTTAACCACACATCTAAGCATGCAATTTTATCTTGTGTAGACATGATCATATATTTGAAATTTTACAGAAACGTAAACTAATTTACATATTACCTCCCGTAACACGAAGGAAGGGACGAGATCCAACCGTAAGCGTCCCTTAGAAGTTCCGCCACTATTCGCGTCCACGCCGAGTATCTTCGGGATAACTTCACAAAGCCACTAGTTTCGTGTTCTCGAGAACTACTAGATTCTCCGAGAATGCGACGAGAAAAACCAAGAGAGAAGTCGGAAGACTAACTACAAAAGGATGGCCGGCTGGTGCTCCTTCTTGGGGTTGGTTGGCGCACGGCAAGAAGGGGAGAAGAGAAGGAGAGAAAGAGAGGGAGAGAGCTTATGCCTTCGTCTCTATGATTATAACCCAAGCCTCGTCTCTGAAAAATTCAGATTCGACTTATCGTTTGGCTCAACCAAACTTAATCTCTCTTGATTGGAAAATCCAATTTTCAACTCATTTTAAATCCCTCGAATTACTCGTAGTGCGTGTGACTAAATAGGCTTTCGATTTATGTTGGCCGCCTATAATTAATCAATTAATTATAGAACGATCATGAGTGGCACCTAGTAGTACATCATGATCCCCAATTAATCAAAAGATCAACGGTTGAACTCAGAAACAATTCTGAAACCCTTCAGCAGCTATAATGAATCGTGTCCCATTCCCTTCACCATCTTATACCCACTTGGTTCAGGACATAGTCTATGTGTGTCAGTCCCCACTAGGCTGACTACGTCACACTTAGCCCAAGTAACGTTTTCTCATCCTACGGATTCTAATTACTCTCATGTATTTAAGAGATTCATACTCTGAACATATCATGCTCTAGCCAGAGGCTTCGAGTAACAATCCGACGATAGGACTCGGGTATACATCTCCTCGCAAGGAGTGGTGAATCCTTTGTAGGCTGTTCAAACATCTTCGGGCACTTCGGCTTATACCCAATCATCTTGGGTCCACACCTCCTCGGAAACGCTTGCTTAAGATGTCAATGTATAAGTCTCCATGACCATGATGACTTGAACACCGCAAGTCAAAAGAACATCGCACTTAAGCTGCAGTAAGAACTTCACTGACATATCTATATGTAGACTACCATATGAAGTTTTACAGCCAGTCACTCCAATGAACTAGTTCCCTTAACTAGCATTCATGTTTATCTCTGGACATCTCAATTCACCAGCCAGTGAGAATCAGCTGATTAGATAATAACTCATGCTAGTCTCAACAGAATTGATAGTGTCCATATTTATCAATTCATCGACTAGGGACAATTTCAATACTTCACAATTGCACATGTAGAGATAATCACTAGTTGTGAATTCATTACAAATTCTCTCATGCTGTGAATTGTATTGCGGACATTCAGTAAATGAGTTTAATATCTCAATCAAATACACAAACATGTATACTCAAATAGTGAATATTCATTTATTAGAATAAATGATTACAATCATTAGGCGATTGTCTTAGGACACTTCTCTCATATCACTAACAAACTCCCACTTGGCCTAATGCCAATCGCTACGGTACCCAATACCACAAGCTCTAACATGACTCTCAAACTTACTTTGAGGCAAGGTCTTAGCTAAAGGATCCGCTAAATTCCTTTCAGTAGGAATTTTCTCAATTTGTATATCATTCCTACTTATAATCTCTCTGATCAGATGATTGCGGCGAAGCACATGTTTGGATCGCTGATGAGACCTTGGTTCCTTTGCTTGTGCAATAGCTCCATTGTTGTCGCAGTAAACCGGTATTGCTTCATCAATGGTTGGAACCACACCATGTTCTGAGACAAACTTTTTAATCCAGACTGCTTCCTTTGCTGCTTCCGAAGCTGTAATATATTCCGCTTCCGTGGTAGAATCCGCTACGGTGTCTTGCTTCGAACTCTTCCAACTTATTGCGCCTCCATTCAAAATAAATACGTATCCGGACTGAGATTTAGAGTCACCCTTATCTGTCTGGAAACTGGCATCAGTATACCCACGTATTACCATATCACCTTCTTCATATATTAGGAACACATCCTTAGTGTTTCTTAAGTACTTGAGGATTGTCTTGACAGCCGCCCAATGATCCATTCCTGGATCAGACTGGTATCTGCTTGTGACGCTCAGAGCATACGATACATCAGGCCTAGTACATAACATAGCATACATGATAGATCCTATCGCGGATGCATAAGGAATCTTATTCATGCAAATCCTGTCGTCTTCTGTGCGCAGACACATAGACTTCGAAAGGTTGATCCCATGCCTGATGGGAAGGTAACCTTTCTTGGATTCCGACATGCTAAACCTTTTTAGCACTCGGTCTATATATGTAGGCTGTGAAAGACCAAGCAATCGTTTTGATCTATCTCTATAGATTCTAATCCCAAGGATATAGGTTGCTTCTCCTAGGTCTTTCATGGAGAAAGTTTTGGACAACCAAATTTTAACTGACTGTAAGACTGATATATCGTTTCCTATAAGTAATATGTCATCGACATATAACACTAGGAATACGACTGCACTCCCACTAACCTTCTTATACACACAAGGATCGTCAGGATTTTTTAAGAAATCAAACTCTTTGATTGTCTCATCAAAATGGATGTTCCAGCTCCTGGATACTTGCTTTAGTCCATATATGGATCGTCGAAGCTTGCATACTTTGGTTTTGTCAACCGATGTGAAACCTTCAGGTTGTATCATGTATACATCCTCAAGCAGGTTTCCATTAAGGAAAGCTGTTTTTACGTCCATTTTCCATATCTCATAATTATAATGAGTTGCTATGGCCAGGAGCATCCGAATGGATTTAAGCATAGTCACTGGCGAATTGGTTTCGTCATAATCAACTCCTTGTTTCTGACGATATCCTTTTGCCACTAATCTAGCCTTAAAGGTAACAACATTACCTTCCATGTCAGTTTTCTTCTTGAAAACCCACTTGCACCCTATGGGCTTAATCCCTTCAGGTGAGTTAACCAAGTCCCATACTTGATTTTCGTACATGGAATCCATTTCCAACTTCATGGCTTCAAGCCATTTATCCCTTTCTGAATCTTTCAGAACATCTTCATAATTGATAGGTTCGTCATCGTTAATGACTAACACGTCGTTTGATTCACTTATGAGAAATCCGTATCTCTCTGGAACGCTGCGTGTCCTATCAGACCTACGAAGAGGTGGTGTTGTTTTAGGTTCAACTGATAGCTCATCATTATGAGTTCTCGGTTGTGGGTCTAGACTAGGTGTCTCTGTAATGTCTATTGGAGTTTCTTGAACTTCTTTAAGTTCAATGCTACTCCCACTGTTTTCTTGTAAAAGAAATTCTTTTTCTAGAAATACAGCATGCCTTGAAACAAACACCTTTTGTTCCAAGGGATGATAGAATTGGTAACCTTTCGTTTCCTTAGGGTATCCAATAAATAGACATTTATCAGACATAGCATCCAATTTGTCTGATACAGTCCGCTTTACATAAGCAGGACAACCCCATATCTTTAGGTGAGATAAATGAGGTTTCTTACTATTCCACGTCTCATATGGAGTAGTAGAGACTACCTTGGTCGGGACTCTGTTTAGTAAGTAAACAGCTGTCTTAAGCACATAGCCCCAAAAGGATTTTGGAAGAGTTGCATGATTCATCATAGATCTAACCATGTCCATCAAGGTTCGGTTACGTCTCTCAGATACACCATTATGCTGTGGTGTATATGGCGGAGTCCATTGAGACAATATCCCATTGTCCCAAAGATAATCTTGAAACTCTTGACTTAAGTATTCACCACCCCGATCGGATCGAAGTATCTTAATACTTTTGCCATGCTGTTTCTCTACTTCACTTCTGAACTCTTTGAATTTCTCAAAAGCTTCAGATTTGTGTTTCATTAAGAACACATACCCGAATCGTGAGTGATCATTGATAAAAGTAATGAAGTAGCTATAGCCTCCTTGTGCAAGAGTTGACATTGGTCCACATACATCAGTATGTATTAGACCAAGCAATTCTCCCACTGGTTTACCTTTTTCAGAAAAGGGTAATTTGGTCATCTTGCATTTTTAAGCATGATTCGCATGTATCAAATGAACCGGGTTCAAATGATTCCAGAATTCCACATCGGTGTAATTTGGTCATGCGTTTCTTACTTACATGGCTAAGACGACAATGCCACATATAAGAGTTTATTTGATTATCTATTCGAGCACGTTTGTTGCTAACTTCGATATTGAAAACGTCACTGGATAAATCTAACGTGTAGATACCATTGCATAATGTTCCGGTCCCATAAAGAACACCATTTAAAGTTATGTAACAGCAATTGTTACTAAAAGTTAAATGATAACCCTTTTCATTCAAGCATGAAATAGATACAATGTTCTTTATTAACGAAGGAACAAAATAACAATTATCCAATTCTAGGATAAGTCTAGTAGGGAGCTTTAGCAAATATGTTCCGATGGCAACAACAGCAATCTTTGCTACATTTCCAACTCGCAAATTCGCTTCTCCCTTGACGAGTCTTCTTCTATTCCTTAGCCCATGTATGTCATTACATATATGTGAGCTACACCCAGTATCAAGTACCCAAGTGTCCGAGGAAATAGAGTGACATTCAATAACGAAGATACCTGAAGAGGATGGGGCATCGGATGCCTTCTTCTTCAGGGACTCAAGATAAACCTTGCAGTTTCTTCGCCAGTGGCCCTCCTTGCCGCAGTGATGACAAGTGTCTTTTGGTGTATTTTCAATCTTTTTGGCCTTTTTCTTCCTTCCCTTATTTTGTTCTTTGGGCTTCCTCTTAGAGCCTTTCTTTGAGGAACCAACTAACAGTACCGTCTTCTGATCCTGCTTTACAGAAGGCTCTACAGTCTTCAGCAGGTTAAGCAACTCAGGAATGGTAGTCTCTAGTTTGTTCATCCGATAGTTCATCACAAACTGTGAGTAACTCTTGGGCAAACAATGCAGAATTAAGTCAATACTTAGTTCGTGATCCATTGCAAATCCGAGTGTGCCTAGTCACTCAATGTACCCCCACATCTTCAACACAAACTGTGAAACAGAAGTGCCTTCCTACATCTTAGAGGTGAAGAGGAGTCTGGAGACCTCAAACCTTTTGGATCTCGCCTGCTCGTCAAACAGCTGATGAAGATGGAAGACAATGGTATGAGCATCCATATGCTCATGCTGCTTTTGTAGCTCAGGTACCATAGCGGCCAGCATGATGCAACTCGCAAGTTCAAAATCGGTCACATGTTTCTGATAGGCCACTAACTGGTCTGGAGTTGCATCTTCAGGAGGATGGTTGGGAAGTTGTTCTTCAAGGACATAAGCAAGCTTTTCTGCCTTGACAACTATCCTCATGTTTCGAAGCCAGTCCATGAAGTTTGGCCCAGTCAGCTTATTGGTGTCCAAAATGGAACGTAAATTCAGAGAAGACATGATCAGGTGATTATCCTAGAAATATAAATTGAGGTTATGTGATGAGAATGATAAAGAATGCATCAATATACATTAATTAAATCCTATTTATTTTTCGAATTGAATAACCCTTTTTATCAATTCGGGAGATCGTAGGAACATCTCCAAATAGGTTGATATCCAACCATAGATAAGAACAACCATGGCTAGAGTCCATCAAGTTATTCTTAGCTATGAAGGTAGGTAATTATACCGATTACATATTATACATATGTAACTATCAGATTATGCTATCAACTAATTGAATGTTTGCATAAATAATTGGATTGTTAACTCATTAACAAGTATGCAACAATATACATAACACCCAACTGCACCTCTCTTTACATCGACCTTGGCTGTGGCACAACAAATCGATGCTTCAAGCTTAAGGCTAACCCATTAATCAAGAAATAGTTTTAATATGGTTGGAGCTCATTCAACCGTTTAGTCAGGCTTGAATGTGTCCAACAACCAAAACTAAGGATTGACCTCTGACTCCAACTATATTAATCATAAACTAATTCCATGGTTTGAACATGTTGAGGTTCAAGCTGGGCATGGATGTGTCCATCAACTCAAACGAGAAACAAAACTCTGGTTCTAACCATATTAATGGAAGGTGTTGGCCTTAATATTTTGTAAGGGGTTTTGGGTCTCATCCTTTTCTTTTATGCACATTCATGACATATAATTATGTCATGTTCTAACAATTTCCTTAATAAAGTATGTATGTGACTTAATTTATCAAGTCTCATTAATTGAATTAGGAACCGGATTTCCTAATTCTAATTTCATACTTTATTCAAGGAATTGTTTTGGGAAACAATTTCCTGAATTATCATAATCAATTTCGGAAATAATATGTTTAAGACTTTGATTTCTCTAAATCAAATCTTATTAAATTAAGAGACAGATTTCCTTAATTCAACCATATATTATTTTCATGAAAATCTTATTTAAGAAAATATACTCTATAGGAAATAATTTTCCTAATTAATTTTGGAGACAATAATATGTAAGAGCATCACCTCATAAATCAAATAAGGAAATTATCGTTTGGGAATCACCTCAAAAATTTCCAAGATTTGATCACATATTTTATTTATGGAAAATTAATATCAATAACTTAATTTGGACGGCTCCCCGAGGCTCAATCCAAAATAAGCATTTGATAGTTTAAATTCATTTAGAAAATTTAATTATAACAACTAACTTTAAATTGGACGGCTCTCCGAGGCTCAATCCAAAATAAAGAATTTTATAAATAATTTAATTTCCAATTATAAACTTAAATGTCAATTAATATTCCCATAATTTGTCTAGACTTTCTTGAAAGAAAGTGTCCAAAATTGCGAGCTTTTCATAAATTGAAAGTTTCCAAAAATAAAAGATTTTCAGAATAATTGTAAGTTTCTGGTACAAAGAAAACTTACGTTTTTCCAAAATTGGAAAATTTCCAAAATAGAAAATTTCCAAAATTGGAAAGTTTTCAAAAATGGAAAGTTTTCACAATTATCATAAAATTTCAGAAACAGAGATATTTCAAAAGTTTGCGAAATTTCATGAGGATTTCCAAACTTTGAAATTCCTAAATCAAAAATTTACTATAATTGGAAAGTTTCCATAATTGAAAATTTTTCAAAAATTGAGATCATGACAAAGCATTCCGCAAAAATAATTATATAATTATGTCAAACACAAACCTAGCTCTGATACCACTGTTGGGACCTGGTGCATGTTGACATGGATGCGGATTCGTAATTTCAAAATTAATTACGTGCAGCGGAAGGTTTAGTATAAATAATTTCTCTAAATCATTTAACCACACATCTAAGTATGCAATTTTATCTTGTGTAGACATGATCATATATTTGAAATTTTGCAGAAACGTAAACTAATTTACATATTACCTCACGTAACACGAAGGAAGGGACGAGATAAACCGTAAGCGTCCCTTGGAAGCTCCGCCTCTATTCGCGTCCACGCTGAGTATCTTCGGGATGACTTCGCAAAGCCGCGTGTTTCGTGTTCTCGAGAACTACTAGATTCTCCGAGAATGCGACGAGAAAAACCAAGAGAGAAGTCGGAAGACTAACCACAAAAGGATGGTCAGTTGGTGCTCCTTCTTGGGGCTGGTTGGCGCACGGCAAGAAGGGGAGAAGAGAAGGAGAGAAAGAGAGGGAGAGAACCTATGCCTTCGTCTCTTCGATTATTACCCAAGCCTTGCCTTGGGTCCTTTATATAGTGGCCTCTCAACCATCAAGCCTCTCAAATATGGAATAACTTATTCCATCATGCCAAGTTTGATTTTATATCATGGTTAAAATCATATTTTAATTCATGATAAAAAATCAATCAAGTCTCTTCTCTCGTATGGAATAAATTTCCTTATCAAGGTAAATCAATCCATGATTGATTTTATAAAATAAACCAATCCATGGATCATTTTAATTTCCATGAAAAATAAACCAAACCTTGGTTTATTATATAAAAATTTATATCATCCATAATTTTATAAAACAAACCACACTTGGTTTATTTTATAAATTGAACCAACAACTTGGTTCTCTCCCTTTGTTGTGGTCGGCCAAGCAAAGAGGATGGAGGCCCTCTTTGGCCGGCTCATCCAAGCCAAGCCCCAATGAATTAAACTTATTTAATTCATCTATTAAGTCTTCAAAAGACTTAGCCATTTTACGCTTTCGATGCGTCTCTGAAAAATTCAGATTCGACTTATCGTTTGGCTCAACCAAACTTAATCTCTCTTGATTGGAAAATCTAATTTTCAACTCATTTTAAATCCCTCGGATTACTCGTAGTGCGTGTGACTAAATAGGCTTTCGATTTATGTTGGTTGTCTATAATTAATCAATTAATTATAGAACGATCATGAGTGGCACCTAGTAGTACATCATAATCCCCAATTAATCGAAAGATCAACGGTTAACTTCAGAAACAATTCTGAAACCCTTTAGCAGCTATAATGAATCGTGCCCCATTCCCTTCACCATCTTATACCCACTTGGTTCAGGACATGGTCTATGTGTGTCAGTCCCCACTAGGCTGACTACGTCACACCTAGCCCAAGTAACGTTTTCTCATCCTACGAATTCTAATTACTCTCATGTATTTAAGAGATTCATACTCTGAACATGTCATGCTCTGGCCAGAGGCTTTGTGTAACAATCCAACGATAGGCCTCGGGTATACATCTCCTCGCAAGAAGTGGTGAATCCTTTGTAGGCTGTTCAAACATCATCGGACACTTCGGCTTATACCCAATCATCCTGGGTCCACACCTCCTTGGAGATGCTTGCTTAAGATGTGAAAGTATAAGTCTCCATGACCAAGATGAATTGAACACCGCAAGTCAAAGGAACATCGCACTTAAGCTGCAGTAAGAACTTCACTGACATATCTATATGTAGACTACCATAAGAAGTTTTACAGCCAGTCACTCCAATGAACTAATTCCCTTAACTAGCATTCATGTTTATCTCCGGATATCACAATGTCGCCAACCAGTGAGAATCAGCTGATTAGAGAATAACCCATGCTAGTCTCAACAGAATTGATAGTGTCCGTATTTTTCAATTCATCAACTAGGGACAATTTCAATACTTCACAATTGCACATGTAAAGATACTCTCATGCTGTGAATTGTATTGCGGACATTCAGCAAATGAGTTTAATATCTCAATCAAATACACAAATATGTATACTCAAATAGTGAATATTCATTTATTAGAATAAATGATTACAATCATAAGGCGATTGCCTTAGGACACATCTCTCATATCACTAACATTGGGCACAAAGACCTGATCGGAAGTTGGGCATGAAGACCTGGTCAGAGGGATTGGGAAAAAGTCCAACCGGAGGAGCTGGTTGGCAAAAGGTAAACTCTTCTGAGAGGAGTAGGTGAGGACGCGTTCCCCGTCGAGGGAAGAGTAGGCGTCGGTTCGACCTAGGGTTCCATTTGCGAGACCCGAAGTCAGAACCAAGACAGCTACGATTGTAAATATTTGCTAACTTTCTTGCTTTGTTTGGATTGGAACTAACCTTGGTTGCAGGGACCGAAGGAGTGTGTTTCTGCAGCTCAGAACGCCCCAAAGGAAGGGGGTAGGAAACTGGGCTAGGCGCCCGGGAGGTCCCGGGCACCCAAGGTCAAGTCCAAAATTGCAATTAATGAAGAATGCTTTGAAATCACACTGGGCTAGGCGCCCAAGGTCAAAGCCAAAGAGGTAGTCGAAGCAAAATCAGCCACGAAGCCAACGGACTAAGTCAAGCTGGGTGCCCAGGAGGTCCCGGGCTCCCCAGTCAGCTCTAGAGGCCGATTCAAAGGGGATAAACGTTGAACGAGCTATGGATGAAGTTTTTCCAATCTGAAGGCACGTGTCAGGCGCTCCCAGGAGCACTATAAAAGGGGCTCGACCCCGAGGCTTCAACAAGATAACTTTCTAACGCCTCTAAGCTTTTCGTTCAAGCGCTCTGCTCCAGCAATCTCGGATCGCGACATTCCAGCGCCGACAACGACCCTCTGCTCCGAAGTACGATCCACATCAGGGCGTCGGTAACGAAAAGTGTAATTCCTTTATTTACTGTAATATTCTTGTATTAAAATCTATAAACTTTTGCGCGATTATAGAATTGCCCGCAGTAAACGGTCAAGGACCGTGGGCCTTGAAGTAGGAGCCGACCGCGACTCCGAACCAAGTAAAAGACTTGTGTTCTTTGTGTGATTGTTGTGTTTTCCGCTGCGTTTTCTCTTTCCTTAATCTGAAAAAGATTTTAATGATATTCATCCCCCCCTCTATCTTTTTTCTCGATCCAACACGGGGGACTGAGCAAAAGACTTTACCGAGCGGAGATCGTGGACAAGAGTCGAGACGAGTTGAGGTCAAACGTCGTTGAGTTCTGGGTTCTCGGAGGCCGAGCAAAGTCCAACCGGAGGTTTCGGGTGGTAAACTCTCCTAAGAGGAGTAGGTGAGGACGCATTCCCCGGTGAGGGAACAGTAGGTGTTGGTCTGACCTAGGATTTCGAATGAAACCTAAAAGTCAGGACTAAGACAACACTGGCTATAATTCATACATGTTTTAATTCTATATTTTATTGTTATATGTTTGGAACTGACCCTTGTTGCAACTTAAAAGGGAAAGCAGTTGACTAGGGCTCCTGAATGGGACTCAGGCACCTTAGAGCTGGTAGCGGGCGGCTGAGCTGGCGCAACAGTCTAGCGTACGTGGCAAGTGCTGAGTGGAGGATCCACGTTGGTACTCAGGCACCTGGCCAGGATAAAGTTTGACCAAACACTGGATAGAATTTCCACCCGGTATGCTGCAATGAGGGCGCCTGAAAGACCATTCAGGCACCTGAGTATGTACTATAAAAAGGGGTCGAGTGCAGTAATTCAAGACACAATTCTAAGACTACAATTAGTTTCATCTTCTGTGTGTTGCGCGACCAAAGTTCTGATAAATGCTGAAACACTATCCGACTCTCCGAACGAAGATCTTCCTTTCATTTCAGGAGTCAGTATAATTATTTTTCTTTTTTTGCACACTTCAGTTTTGTAATTTGCAATATTCTTGCGATTATTAGTATTTTCCAAAGTAAATGATCATGGATCGTGGGCCTTGCAGTAGGAGTTGATCAAAACTCAGAAGCAAGTAAAATCAACATGAGTTAGAGATCGTGCTGCATTTTATTTTCCACTGTTTTCTATCTCTCTCTAACTCCTACGCTTACTCTCAAAGCTTTCATTGTGTACTTTATCGCTTAGTCATTTAAGTTTTAAATCCAAAGTTTTTGCGAAGCAATATTCACCACCCTATAGCTCAATCTCGATCCTACATTAAGCATATTGATTTTTTTTTCAATAAATCAATTTGTTGTTTCAATTTTAAATTTTCACTTTGAACATTATTATACATTTCTAGTGGGCATGCACTGGATAAATTCAATTTCAATTACATATTTACATTTTTCAATTTATTGTACTTATTTCGTAACTTACGTAATGATCTATTTAGCATTTGTATTGCATTATATAATTGATTATTAGGAGGGAGGTTACGTACCTCACATACCGTGTCGAACTCGCAGTCTCACGCTTCCCCTTCATCGATGCTCTGAATGCTCATGTTGGATGAGCTTTCGTTGTCTTCTTCCTAGTGGTTCACCATTAACGCAAGACCAGCATATTCTTCTATGTCGGATTCGAGGATGACGATTCGCTCCACGTCGCCTTTAGGCTCTTTTGCTTGCTTTGACTTGGCTGCTTTTGTTTGTGTTTCTCCTTCAGCGCTAGGTTCTAACTTGGACTTTCTTGCACACCGAGTTTTGTGTAATTCCAAAGTAGAAAACAAACTTTCTAAGATACTTAGCTCAAGGTCCTTTGATATATAGTATGAGTCGATAATGGAAGACTAGTTTGGGATTTTCGAGAAGGCGTTGAGTGCATATCTTTGTGAGTCATGATTCGTTACTATTTCTCTGAGGTTGGTATCCCATGATTAGCACCTTGAGTTTGGCATGCAGTTGGGTCACTGACTCTCCTTCTTCTATTCAGAGGTTGTTGAGTTGATTCTGGAGCATATCTCATTTTGCTAGTTTAGCTTCAGAGGTATCTTCGTGGAGCTCCAGAAAATTTTCCTAAAGTTCCTTCGCTGAACCATAACTGTTGATTTAGTTGAGTTCTTGAGGTGACAACACGCTCAATAGATGGAACTTTGCTTTGCCGTTGGCCACGAAATCCACTTGCTCCTTCTTGGTCCAGAGATGCTCTTCCTTTGTGTTTCCATCATGATCTTTTGGTACCTCAAACCCGTATTTTATCGTTAGTAATATATCAAAATTAGTTTTAAAATATACTTCCATTTTACGCTTTCAAAGCACAAACTCCCCCTCGAACTTAGGTGGGTAGATGCTTGAACTACCCATGTGTGTTGCTTCAGTTGGCGGTAAGTCCTTCTAAATAAATCTAGATGTAGAAGGTCAAGTATTGAGTTGGTCTATTTTGGTCAGTTGCTTTATGTGTTAATTTTGTTTGTTTACTTTGTTGGCAAGGGTTACATAATTGGTTTTCTAGATTTCCTAATTTTGGTAGTCGCTTGACTAGTTCATTTTTTGTTGCTTTTAGTATAGTTTTAATGTTAGCGTGAGCTAGTCTCCTATGTAATAACCAAGATTCTTCTTGTTGAGTTAAGTTACATTGAATTTTTGGTTTGGGTAGGTTTATTGTGTAAATATTATTTTGCCTAAAACCTTTTAAAAGTACATTGTTTGATTTAGTATATTTGATTAAACATTCAATGGATAGAAATTTAACAATAAAACCAACATCACATAGTTGACTTATGCTAAACAAGTTAAAATCAAAGTTTTTCATAAGCAAGACTCTCTTAATTGATAAATGAGAGTTTAATTAAATATTATCTGTTTCAATTACCTAAAGTTTGCCATTGTTTCCAAAAGCAACTGGTCCGAAGCTTTTGAACTTAATGTCGGTAATCTTTTGGTGATCACCAATCATGTGTCTGGAGCATCCGCTATCAAGTATCCATTGATCCAAATCTTTGAGTTTCTGCTTATGAAGTAGGGGTTAGACCAAAGGTTTGGTTTGATAGATTTTTCCTAGTTCATCTCACTAGTTATAGGTTTTCAATCAAGGTACAAACAAGTGTGTTAGATAATTGTCAGATTTAAATATTTATGTTTTGAAAAATAAGTTTAGAAAATTAATGCAAGTTTTAAGTTTAAAAGCTAAGTCTTGACAAATAATTTCAAGGTTTTTGAAAGAATTGTTTTGAGAGTAAGTATTGAAAAAGTTTATTTTGAAAATAAGTTTTTAAAAAAATTTGTTTTGAAAAAAAAATAAGTGTTGAAAAAGTTTAGTAAAAATAAATTATTTTGAAAATAAGTTTTGAAAAGGTTTAATTTTGAAATTGAGTTTTGAAAAATATTTAAAGAAGTTTTTTAAAAAAAATTGTTTTAAACTAAGTTTTGAAACTAAGTTTTGAAAATTTTATTTTGAGACTAAGTTTTGAAAAATAATTTTTGAAAAGATAAGTTTTGAAAAAAAAAATATTTTGAAACTAAGTATTGAAAAATTTATTTTGAGACTAAGTTTTGAAAATTAAGTTTTGAAAAGATAAGTTTTGAAAAAAATTATTCTGAAAAATTTACAAGTTTAAAAATTGTTTTGAAAAATTTGTCTAGACAATAAGTTTTGAAAGAATTTGTTGGATTTTGAGTTAGTTTGATTTTGATTTTATTTTAAGTTTGATTTGGTTTGAATTTGACTTGGTTTGATTTGGTTCAAGTTGAGTTTGGTTTAGTTTGAGTTGGGTTCAAGTTGAGTTTGGTTTAGTTCAAATTAGGTTTGGTTTAGTTTGAGTTTGGCTTAAGTTAGTTTTGGTTTGGTTTTGGTTCAAGTTAGGTTTGGTTTAGTTTAAGTTTGGTTCAAGTTGGGATTGGTTTAATTTGAGTTTGGTTCAAGTTAGATTTGATTTAATTTGAGTTTGGTTCAAGTTGGATTTGGTTTAGTTTGGTTCAAGTTGGGTTTGATTTAGTTTGAGTTTTGTTCAAGTTGGGTTTGATTTGGTTTGAGTTTGGTTTAAAGTTGAGTTTGATTTGGTTTGAGTTTGGTTTCATCTCTCCCAAGGGTTTTCAAACAGATAATCCTATTATTTTGTGAGATGAATTATTCTTAATTATCATGATTAGTCTTAACTTGAGTTTGATTCAAGTTTAGCTTTGGATCACCCAAGCAAGCATCCTTGAGTAAGCTCCCAGGTAGTGGTGAGTCATAATGGGCATCATTAAGGCAACCACAATCCAAGACAGTTTTCCAACTGTTTTCACCCGAATGACTTAGTACTAGACTTAGACCCTTAACAAGTTAGGGCTAACCCTGAGTTAACTAATCATAAATACCCATATGGGCAGGTTGGGTTAGTGAGGTGACAACTAGCTTGCAACCCTTAATAGATCAAATGCTGGCTAGAGGGGGGTGAATAGTCAATCACCCACTAATTGCAGTTCTTCTTACACTTTGTTAATACACAACGGAATACAAAATAAACTAAACTAACAAAAGGAAATCAAACCACAAACACACGTCAATTTACATGATTCGGAGATGGTGCTCCTACTCCATGGTTGTCCGTAAGGTGGACGATCCCAATCCGTCAGTGGATGATTCTCCAGAAAAACCTCTAGCTAGCTCACGTAACTCCTTGTGGGTAGAGAAACCTTGCCACAACCTCACTAAGAACACTTAGCACTAGTAGACTACTAATAAGCTTTAACCAAGCTTATTTCATTAACCTTACTTGAGCAAACCGAGTTCTCTTAAATAGAACTCGTTTGCTGATCCAGCCATTTCCAATCGACTGGTGTCAACACAAGTCGACTGACAACTGTCAAATTCGAACATTATAGCCTAATGTTCGAATTTAACTAACACCAGTCGACTTAACAAAAAGATCAGTCGACTAATCATTCTGTGACCTCAACTAGTCAACTGATCCTATACCAATCGACTAGTAAAACCCTAAACCTAGGGTTTTCCTTCTCGAGTACATTTCACTCGCACTCAGACCCTCAAAACTCACTGACTCTTCTTTGCAGCATTAACCAGTTGCCTTCAAGCTTTGGCTCTCGTCCATTGGATGCATACACACCCATGGCTCGTCCTCATGCCATCCTACTCGTATGACTCGAAGTGCGCTTCCCTCGGCTCATCATGGCTACCTTGTCCATGGTCCCTCGGATGCACCATCCTTCACCGGACTCAAAGACATCAAGTTGAGTCTATGTGTATTCTTGCAGAACCTGCACACTCAAATACACATATCAAATACAATAATAAATCTAACTTAACCCTTTTGCCTAAACATTAAAACACATGGTCTCATGGACCATAGATTGCCCCAACATCTCTCCCTTTTTGATGATTGGAAATACGTTTAAGTTAGGGAAAACATATAACAAATACAAATGCTAATAAATTGAACTTACATAGCCAAGGTTACACCTTGAACTTACAATGTCAATGCATATGTTAATGCAAATGCAAACATGTATGAAATCTTATCACAAGGTTCCCCAACACCTAAACTCCTCATTAATTAGGATTTTCATCAAGGGTTTTTTAAGAACCTATCCAAGACTCCCCTTACACATGAGATTACCAAGGGTTTTTTAAGAACCTATCGCAAGACTCTCCCTTTGATAATACATGAGCAACAATGCTCCCCTTCACCTAAGCTTCCCCGTAAGCTAGGATTTCTGGCAAAAGTACATAAGATTGTTTCAATTAAACATTAATTCTCCCTCTTTTTCATATATCAAAAAGAACTCCAATAATATCTCAATTATTGGATTCTTTAACCCCTAATGATCATAAACAGTATGTATTAACCCCCCATAAGATTATACACTTGTTTATAATCATTTGAACACTTTTCGACTGCTGAAAACAGTTTCAGCATGTATCAGTAAACTGAGACAGTTAGTAGTAGACTGATCCCTATCGAAAAACCTTACACTAGGTTTCTCAATCTAGAAAGCATTGTTACTAGTCAATTGCCCCTTTGCACTAGTCGGCTGGAACCCTGAAATTGGCATTTTAATATTTCTAAACTTAATTTCAAAAATATGCCAATAATTTCATAATTCTCCAAACATTCTCAAATTTTGTGAAGAGATTTATGGTACCCGTATCTACTTGAGAAAAATACATTTAAAAATGTACATATCTTGGATCCCAAGATTGACACAAAACCCAAAACTATCTAAATGATTCAAATGAACCTTGAACTAAAGTCTTAGTTTTGACCTCCTCTTGATGTATTTGCCCATACCAACCTATAATGCATCCCTAGCATTGGTTTATATGACATCTATACATCAATAACCAAATTTTCATGCAATATAACCCCAATGTCATATTTCTTGCATGAAACACAATCCCAATGTGCCAAATCCCAAGGATTGAGACTCAAATCCATCTCTAAACCCTGTGGCACATTTTATAGCTCATCTAGACTCCCAAGAGATATCCTCCTAAGATCCATTGACTATGGGTCCCAAATTGGCTCTTTGAGCTCTCCCTTGAGCTCTTAGCCTTAGCTACCTCCCTAGGTGACTCATCCACAACCACTAGGCCACATCGGTGTACCTCTTATGATTCTTGGCCTACAAACCTATAACGACCCGAAAAATTCTCTTAATATTTCCTTAAAATATTAAGCATGTCTAGATAATTTTCTGAGGGACCTAGAAATATTAATGCGAACTTTGGCCTAGAAAATCCATGTTTTCTCATTTAAATTGAGAAAAACTAAGTACTAATGGGCCTTATATGGGTTTTTTAGCACCATGATTATTGGAGAATTTTAGGTAAAAATTTATAGAAATATGAAGGGATTTTAATAAGAAATATTAACATAATTATGGGGGAATTTTTGAAGGATTTTCGAAAATACTAGGAACATAAAATAAAAATAAGTGGAAAAAAATTGTGCATCCACCAAGGATTGAACCTTGGACCTCTTGTACAACCATGCATGCTCTAACCAACTCACCTAGCAAGGGAATGTTATGAGGGAATGAAGTGGATATTGGTTAAGGCTTAGAAGAAGATGAAGGGTCATGGAGAGACTCTTCATTTACCTCCTTAATGGGTTATAAAGAGGGGGGTTTGGGAGTTATATTCTTTCTTCCATCAATTTCATTTTCTTCCTCCTCCTTCCCTCATCCTAGTCGAACACCATAAGGAAGAGTTTCCTTTGGAAAAGCTTCACAAGAGGGTCTCATCTCCAAGATCTAAAGGTTTCCCAAGGTTACAAAGGCTAGAGGTGACTTAAGGTCTAAGGAGTTCTTTTGATTCTCTATAATCAAGGTGAAAAATCAAGGAAACCCAAGGTAAGACTCCCTCACCTGTGGTATAATAGTTCCTTATGTTTTAGCATGATTTATTGGTTGGTTTTTGGGATTTGATGTTGAAAGAAACAAAACCAAGAACCCTAGTCCTATGGGTTTCGATCACTAGGTTTGAGGGTCCATGATGTTGCTAAAAATCTTGATAATGTTGTTTAATGTGCTCTCATGATGTTTAGAGATTAAATATAATTTTTAAGAATTTTTGGGGTACCCTAGGATACCCTAGGGTTTCGGCCAATTTCAAGGACCCATGGGTAGGGTTGGGTCTAAAACTCAAGTATGTGTTTTTATGTATTCTCATGATATAAGAGAGATGGAGGATGATTATGTGAATGTTCACATGGCCTAGAGACCCTTTGAAGTTTTGGCCAAGAGCAAGAATTGGGGTTAAAGGATTAGGGTTGGCCTTAAGTATGGAATCAAATGTTTCCTATGGCCTAATATGTATGTATGAGATGTTGGTTGGGAATTTAGGTGAAGTTTTCATGGACCTAGGGTTCCTTGGGGCTTTCGGCCAAGGACATAACCTAGGGCTAGGGTTGGGCTGTAACGCCCCAAAATTTCTCATATGAAATATTATGAAATTCATGAAATATTAATATGGTATATTATGAAATATTATGAATTCATGAATATGAAATATTATAGAATTCATGAAATATTATCATGAAATATTATGAATTCATGGAATATTATTATTATTATGAAATTTCATGATGGGCTTGGCTTAATGGGCTTTGATATGGATTAGTGCAAAATGTGATAAAAAGAAGATGTAGAAAGGAGGAGGCAAGGATTGAACCTTGAACCTCCTAGTTGCACTAATCATGTCATAACCAATGAACCAAGCCATATTTCATGTAGAGGGAATAAGAGACATGCTTGTTAAAAGCTAGGGAAGTGAAGAGACATGTCTCTTCATGAGAAAAGTATAAATAAGGGAAAGAGAAGTTGGAATAACTTCCTCTTCTTCTTCCTCACTCTCATCACCGAAACCCTCAAGCCCCTTCTCCCTTTTCATTTTCGAAAAACACAACCCTAGGGTTCTAACCCTAGGGAATTGGAAGGAGGAAGAACTCTACAAGGATCTTGCCCTCTACTAGGGCCAAGGGTTCTATAGAAGTGCTAGGAAGGAGAACTCTCACCTTCCTTCAACCAAGGGCACCTTAAGATTTTAGGGAAGGAGAAATTCAAGCGAAAAGAAGTAAGTATCCCCTCGCCTGCAGTGTAATAGTTGTGGTGTGATTATTCTCCTTGATTGTTTCAAAAATGGGGACTTTTTCCCCTTTGCAAGTTTCGGCCACCCCCTTAGGGGAAGGCCTTGGTTCCTTTTTGGTTACACAAGTAGACCCTTGGAACTTAGGGTATATGTACATGTGGTTTATTCAAAATGTTGTGAACAAAGCCTAGGGTTATACCTTTGTGTAGGTTTCGGCCAACACCCAAGAGGAGACCTTGGTTACCCTTTGATGCATGGGAAGACCCCTTGGAACTTAGGGTATACCTATATGATGTGTCCCTTCATTTTGTGATAACAAAAACTAGGGTTTAGGGCTTGGATGGGTTTCGGCCAAGTCATAGAAAAAGGGTTAGTGAGGGTTGAATTATCCTATAATATATCCATGTTTAATGTATTGTAAAATAGTGTATACAAGGTGATTGTACGAAGGTCTGTGTGAATATTTAGTTCAAACCCTAATTTTCCCCTACCCTTGAGTTTCGGCCAACCCTAGAAGGACTAGGGTCTAGGGTTGCATAATTATCTCATGATGTGCTTTATGTTTAATAAGTTGCATGAATTGTATGTGAAGGTTAAACTACCCTACGGGACATGATTATGTTTAGTAAGATAATATGTATATGCATGTATGAAATATGGTGTATGTATGAACATGTATGAAATATGATATATGTATATGCATGTATGAAATATGATGTATGTATGAACCTGTATGAAATATGATGTATGTATGAACATGTATGAAATATGATGTATGTATGAACATGTATGAAATATGATGTATGTATGAACATGCCTTATAGCCCATGGGGCACACTTATAAAATTGCATGTGATATGTTAAAATGCTTGAACGGATACTCTACTAAGTATGGGATCAAGAGCACCCCTTATGTTGTGTGGTGTGTCCCTCCGGGATCATGAGCACCCTTGAAGAGTGGTGTGTCCTGTAAGAGTGATTTGGAGTACTCCTTAGCATGTATGTAAAAGCATGATAAGTATTTTACTTTTGAAGTTGTGTACCCGACTCGTAAGGGGGTCGTTAAACAAATCCGGGGTGCATGTTAACGTAAGGTCATGGCTCCGGTAGGACGGAAGGGTCCTGCTCTAATTAATTGGTGGCTCGCTACCCCAATTCATTAGGGAACGCGCAATATTTCCGCGCGATATGTGGTACACAACAGGGCCCAATATGATATGGATGTATTTTTAAGTAATACCATTATGGAATTGTTTTGAAAACATTCATTGAAAGCATTTATTATATGTGAAGAGTATGCTTAAGGTACTTGATACTGCATGCTTAGAAACTTGGATGTTTAGTATGCTTTGATGAACTCATGCTTATGATTTATTATGTGTACATGTTATATTCCTTCGTATGGATTTTGCGAGTAGGACAGGATCCTTACTAAGCAATTGTGCTTACTAGTTTATGTGTTGTCTTATGTTGCAGACAAGGGTAAGGAACACTTAAACTAAAGGAAGAGGCAGGAGGCTGAAGATGTGTGGGGTGGTGGCTCGGGAAGAAAGACTTCTATATCTACATATTTATGCTTATGTTATGCTCCTTGACAATGAATGATAGTGCTTAGGATCGATATTGCATGATGAATATAATACTATCGATATTGCATGATGAATATAATACTTGGAGTTTTCATATACTTGATCTTATTGGATTATATTATGGTTTGAAATAAAATGTGAACCTCTCATGTTATGGAATAACTTTTGATTAAAATATTTCAAATGATGTTCTAACGATACAAGCATGACATTTGTTTGACATGTATAGACAAGCATGCTTAGCACTTACTCCTTGCATTGTTTGTTTTAAATTTTATGCTAGAAGATAGAGGAAAAAATAAATACATGATTAATTGTTACGTAACCCCGCCCCGAGAGTAGATATAAGGGCGGGCGTTACAGGTTGGTATCAGAGTAGGTTTCCCCTCCACCACACACACATCAAGCTTCATCCTGCCGCTTCCAAGTAAGAGATCCTAACCTTGCTTTACTTTGTTTCATGTACAGTAATGATTATATAGAGATGATTAATACTTGCATAACAAGTGAAAGTAGTATTAATTCCTATGTTAGTTATTTATCACCTGTATGATAGATAATGACAAGTAAGTGTAAGATGTATATATTAATTAATAATATATATATATATATATTAATTAGTAATTTAGAATTTGGGATAGGAAGGTGGTTACATATTTTAATCACTCGGGTGAGGTGATACCCTCTACCCAAATGCTACGCGCCGCACCGGTCAGAATCGCAGATAGGGAACTCTACTGCGACCTGATAGTGCTTGATATGCCCGATTATGATGTGATATTGGGCATGGATTTCTTGAACAAATACGGCGCCTCTATCGAGTGTCTTAAACGGAAGGTTATCTTCCGACCTGAGTCGAGAATTCTATTTGAATTTATCGGAGAGCCGAAGAAGAGGACAAGCAAATTCTTATCGGCTCTGAAAGCAAGGAAGATGTTAGAAAATGGATGCTCTGGGTTCCTAGCTCATGTGGTTGATACCAATCCTACAGAGGGTCTGAAGCTAGGAGACGTCAAAGTCGTATGCAATTACCCAGAGGTATTTCCCGATGACTTACCAGGGTTAGCACCTGAAAGAGATATAGAATTTGCAATTGAGTTGGTTCTTGGTACTAACCCCATTTCTAAGGCACCGTACCGTATGGCGCCGACGGAATTAAAGGAATTACAAGGACAGTTACAAGAGCTGCTTGACAAGGGACTCATCCGCCCTAGTCATTCCCCCTGGGGAGCTCCCGTACTATTCGTGAAAAAGAAGGATGGGTCGATGTGAATGTGTATCGACTATCGGGCGCTGAACAACGTGACTATCAAGAACAGGTACCCTTTACCCAAGATAGATGACCTGTTCGATCAACTGAAGGGAGCCACGGTTTTCTCTAAGATTGACCTGAGATCTGGTTATCACCAAGTTAGGGTGAAAAAGGAGGATATACCGAAGACGGCTTTCCGAACCAGATACGGACATTATGAGTTCGTAGTTATGCCATTTGGAGTTACCAATGCGCCAGCTATGTTTATGGATTTAATGAATCAGGTATTCTCGGCATTCCTCGACAGATTTGTGATCGTCTTTATCGACGATATCCTTATATATTCGAGAACTCCCGAAGAACATGCTGAGCACCTGAGTATAGTACTACAGATTCTTCAGAAGGAACAACTGTATGCTAAATTTTCTAAATGCGAGTTCTGGCTTGATCAAGTATCATTCTTGGGACACGTTATCTCCAAGGAAGGAGTAATGGTGGACCCAATTAAAATTGAAGCTGTGAGTAACTGGACTAGACCCAAGAATGCCAGTGAAATTCGGAGTTTCCTCGGACTAGAAGGCTATTACAGAAAATTCGTAGAGAACTTCTCTCGGATTGCAGCCCCTATGACCGCTCTTACAAAGAAGGACAAGAAATATGTATGGACCGAGGAATGTGAAAAGAGCTTTACGGAACTGAAAAGGAGGCTGACTAGCGCTCCAATATTGACTCTTCCAGAGAGCGATATGGGTTTCGATATGTACAACGACGCATCCAAACTTGGACTCGGAGCTGTGCTTATGCAAAATGGGAAGGTAATTGCCTATGCCTCTAGGCAACTGAAGGAACATGAAAGAAATTACCCTACCCATGACTTAGAGTTAGCAGCGATGGTCTTTGCATTGAAAATATGGAGGCACTATCTATATGGAACTCAGTGTAAAGTTTATGCAGATCACCAGAGTCTGCGGTATTTCTTCAACTAGAAAGATCTGAATATGAGACAGCGCAGATGGCTCGAATTGGTCAAGGATTATGACTGTGAGATCCTGTACCATCCGGGAAAAGCTAACAAGGTAGCCGATGCTCTCAGTAGGAAATCATGTGCTGCTTTAATGTCTTTGACGGCTTTGTCACAACCCTTAGGGGAAGAAATTATGAATTACGGGATTGAAATCATATCAGGACAGTTGTCCACCCTGATGATTGCGCCGACATTGTTCGGCGATATTTTGGAAAAGCAGAATCATGATCCGAGTCTTCGGAGAATCAAGCAAGAGGTTCTCGAAGGCAAGGACGATGGATTTCAGATTTCAGACAGCGGAGTCTTATATCTGCGGGATCGATTATGTGTTCCCGACAACTCCGACTTACGGACAAGAATCCTTGAGGAAGCTCACGGGACACCTTATGCGATGCATCCTGGGTCTACCAAGATGTATCAAGATCTGAAGAGCAAGTTTTGGTGGTCCGGTATGAAGCGAGATGTAGCCCACTATGTCAGTATGTGTTTGACCTGCCAGAGGGTTAAAGGAGAACACCAGAGGCCTGGAGGAGTTTTGCAACCCCTGTCTATTCCCGAGTGGAAATGGGAAGACATCTCCATGGATTTCATCTCTGGGCTACCTAGAACGACGAATGGATATGATGGTATATGGGTTATAGTGGACAGACTCACCAAGTCTGCCCATTTTCTGGCTATTAGAATGACCTACTCAGTGGAGCAGTTGGCTCAACTGTACGTCAAGGAAATTATCCGACTGCACGGGGTTCCCAAGACCATCATCTCGGATCGAGATGGTCGATTTACTTCAGATTTTTGGGGACACGTGCAGAAGGCTCTTGGCACGAAGCTGAAATTTAGTACTGCCTTTCACCCCCAGACTGACGGGCAGACTGAAAGAGTAAACCAAATATTGGAGGACATGTTGCGAGCTTGTGCCTTGGATTTCAAGGGAAGCTGGTGTCGATACCTGAGCCTGGCAGAGTTTGCTTATAACAACAGTTATCAGGCTACTATCGGGATGGCATCGTACGAAGCACTATACGGAAGGAAATGCAGATCTTCTATATGCTGGCTTGAGAGTGGTGAAAAGAAGGAGATGGGACTCCAGACGGATATTATAGACGAAACCACTCAGGCCATAAAGAATATTCGCCAGAGAATAGAGACTGCTCAGAGTCGGCAGAAAAGCTACGCTGACAAGCGACGCAGACCATTAAAGTTTGAGGTTGGGGATTCAGTATTCCTGAAAGTGGCCCCTATGAAAGGGGTGATGAGATTCGGAAAGAAAGGGAAGCTGAGTCCGAGATATGTGGGACCGTATCAGATTCTGAGACGGGTAGGCAAAGTGGCCTACGAACTGGAGTTACCGCCAGAAATGTCGGCTATCCACAATGTTTTCCATGTATCAATGCTCAGGAAATGTACCTCTGATGTGAATCAGATGATAGAGCCCCAACCAGTACAAGATCAAGAGAACCTAAGTTCAGAACGCCGACCTATTCAGATCTTAGACCGGGAAGTCAAAAAGCTAAGGAACAAGGAAGTACCCTTAGTAAAGGTTCTGTGGCGGAACGAACAATTCGAAGAAGCCACGTGGGAACGAGAGGAGGCAATACGATTAAAGTATCCGGAATTATTTTAAAGTTCGGGACGAACTTTTTATAAGGTATGGAGGATTGTAACGCCCCAAAATTTCCCATATGAAATATTTTGAAATATTATGAAATTCATGAAATATTAATATGGTATATTATGAAATATTATGAATTCATGAATATGAAATATTATGGAATTCATGAAATATTATCATGAAATATTATGAATTCATGGAATATTATTATTATTATGAAATTTCATGATGGGCTTGGCTTAATGGGCTTTGATATGGATTAGTGCAAAATGTGATAAAAAGAAGATGTAGAAAGGAGGAGGCAAGGATTGAACCTTGAACCTCCTAGTTGCACTAATCATGTCATAACCAATGAACCAAGCCATATTTCATGTAGAGGGAATAAGAGACATGCTTGTTAAAAGCTAGGGAAGTGAAGAGACATGTCTCTTCATGAGAAAAGTATAAATAAGGGAAAGAGAAGTTGGAATAACTTCCTCTTCTTCTTCCTCACTCTCATCACCGAAACCCTCAAGCCCCTTCTCCCTTTTCATTTTCGAAAAACACAACCCTAGGGTTCTAACCCTAGGGAATTGGAAGGAGGAAGAACTCTACAAGGATCTTGCCCTCTACTAGGGCCAAGGGTTCTATAGAAGTGCTAGGAAGGAGAACTCTCACCTTCCTTCAACCAAGGGCACCTTAAGATTTTAGGGAAGGAGAAATTCAAGCGAAAAGAAGTAAGTATCCCCTCGCCTGCAGTGTAATAGTTGTGGTGTGATTATTCTCCTTGATTGTTTCAAAAATGGGGACTTTTTCCCCTTTGCAAGTTTCGGCCACCCCCTTAGGGGAAGGCCTTGGTTCCTTTTTGGTTACACAAGTAGACCCTTGGAACTTAGGGTATATGTACATGTGGTTTATTCAAAATGTTGTGAACAAAGCCTAGGGTTATACCTTTGTGTAGGTTTCGGCCAACACCCAAGAGGAGACCTTGGTTACCCTTTGATGCATGGGAAGACCCCTTGGAACTTAGGGTATACCTATATGATGTGTCCCTTCATTTTGTGATAACAAAAACTAGGGTTTAGGGCTTGGATGGGTTTCGGCCAAGTCATAGAAAAAGGGTTAGTGAGGGTTGAATTATCCTATAATATATCCATGTTTAATGTATTGTAAAATAGTGTATACAAGGTGATTGTACGAAGGTCTGTGTGAATATTTAGTTCAAACCCTAATTTTCCCCTACCCTTGAGTTTCGGCCAACCCTAGAAGGACTAGGGTCTAGGGTTGCATAATTATCTCATGATGTGCTTTATGTTTAATAAGTTGCATGAATTGTATGTGAAGGTTAAACTACCCTACGGGACATGATTATGTTTAGTAAGATAATATGTATATGCATGTATGAAATATGGTGTATGTATGAACATGTATGAAATATGATATATGTATATGCATGTATGAAATATGATGTATGTATGAACCTGTATGAAATATGATGTATGTATGAACATGTATGAAATATGATGTATGTATGAACATGTATGAAATATGATGTATGTATGAACATGCCTTATAGCCCATGGGGCACACTTATAAAATTGCATGTGATATGTTAAAATGCTTGAACGGATACTCTACTAAGTATGGGATCAAGAGCACCCCTTATGTTGTGTGGTGTGTCCCTCCGGGATCATGAGCACCCTTGAAGAGTGGTGTGTCCTGTAAGAGTTATTTGGAGTACTCCTTAGCATGTATGTAAAAGCATGATAAGTATTTTACTTTTGAAGTTGTGTACCCGACTCGTAAGGGGGTCGTTAAACAAATCCGGGGTGCATGTTAACGTAAGGTCATGGCTCCGGTAGGACGGAAGGGTCCTGCTCTAATTAATTGGTGGCTCACTACCCCAATTCATTAGGGAACGCGCAATAGTTCCGCGCGATATGTGGTACACAACAGGGCCCAATATGATATGGATGTATTTTTAAGTAATACCATTATGGAATTGTTTTGAAAACATTCATTGAAAGCATTTATTATATGTGAAGAGTATGCTTAAGGTACTTGATACTGCATGCTTAGAAACTTGGATGTTTAGTATGCTTTGATGAACTCATGCTTATGATTTATTATGTGTACATGTTATATTCCTTCGTATGGATTTTGCGAGTAGGACAGGATCCTTACTAAGCAATTGTGCTTACTAGTTTATGTGTTGTCTTATGTTGCAGACAAGGGTAAGGAACACTTAAACTAAAGGAAGAGGCAGGAGGCTGAAGATGTGTGGGGTGGTGGCTCGGGAAGAAAGACTTCTATATCTACATATTTATGCTTATGTTATGCTCCTTGACAATGAATGATAGTGATTAGGATCGATATTGCATGATGAATATAATACTATCGATATTGCATGATGAATATAATACTTAGAGTTTTCATATACTTGATCTTATTGGATTATATTATGGTTTGAAATAAAATGTGAACCTCTCATGTTATGGAATAACTTTTGATTAAAATATTTCAAATGATGTTCTAACGATACAAGCATGACATTTGTTTGACATGTATAGACAAGCATGCTTAGCACTTACTCCTTGCATTGTTTGTTTTAAATTTTATGCTAGAAGATAGAGGAAAAAATAAATACATGATTAATTGTTACGTAACCCCGCCCCGAGAGTAGATATAAGGGCGGGCGTTACATGGGCTAAAATTCCAAAGATGCTTGTTTATAGGTTACTAAGATGTATGTTTAATTATAATGGAAGAATTTCTATGTTAACCAAACCCTTAGGTTATATGTCATGAATTGTATGTTAGGTCACTTGTGGTGATAACTCATAAATGTTGAGACATGTGCTATGATTTATGAACGATATGTTGGTATGGCATGTGTTAGGAATAATATGTATGTATGCCATGTCTTATAAATATGTAGGTATGCCATGTTTTATGAATGAGATGTAGGTATGCCATGGTTTATGGATGATATGTATATATGCCATGAGTTATGAATAATTTGTATGTATGCCATGCTATATGAATGATATGTACCTATGCCATGTTTAAGAATGAAAATGAAGAATGAAGTTAAGGTTCATGCCTTCGAGGCATAACGATGATGTTAAGTATGATGAATGAATGAATATGCTATGAATGATTATGAATGAAGAAGCATGTGAAAGTATTTTATTTTATGAATGGGCTTGTACCGGACCTAAGTAAGGTCCACGGTTTGGGACTACCGATGAAGCTGTCCTTACGGTTCGGGACTACAGATGAAGCTGTCCTTACCCTAGTAGGTCAAGATTAGCTACCTCGTATTTACTTAGGGATGCGCGCATATGATGTATGAATGTAGTATAAGCCAGGGTCCAATGAATGTTATGATTATGTTAAAGTATTTAAAAGCATGATTTTAAAGATTAAGCATCCTTATATATATATGCAATTGCCACATGCATCCATCCATGTTATGCATTATATTTATGATAAGAATGTTATGCAAAGTAAGTTTATGCAAGGTATGTTCATGCAAATTTATGATGTCATGATTTAATTATGTTTATGCTAAGTTAGGATGCCATGATTTTATTTATGTTTATGCAAATTTATGATGCCATGATTTAATTATGTTTATGCTAAGTTAGGATGTCATGATTTTATTTATGTCTATGCAAATTTATGATGCCATGATTTAATTATGTTTATGCTAAGTTAGGATGCCATGATTTTATTTATGTCTATGCAAATTTATGATGCCATTATTTAATTATGTTGTGCTAAGTTAGGATGCCATGATTTTATTTATATTTATGCAAATTTATGATGCCATGATTTAATTATGTTAATGCTAAGTTAGGATGCCATGATTTTATTTATGTTTATGCAAATTTATGATGCCATGATTTAATTATGTTTATGCTAAGTTAGGATGCCATGATTTTATTTATGTCTATGCAAATTTATGATGCCATGATTTAATTATGTTTATGCTAAGTTAGGATGCCATGATTTTATTTATGTTTATGCAAATTATGATGCCATGATTTAATTATGTTTATGCTATGTTAGAATGCCATGATTTTATTTATGTCTATGCAAATTTATGATGCCATAATTTAATTATGTTTATGCTAAGTTAGGATGCCATGATTTTATTTATGTTTATGCAAATTTATGATGCCATGATTTAATTATGTTTATGCTAAGTTAGGATGCCATGATTTTGTTTATGTTCATGCAAATTTATGATGCCATGATTTAATTATGTTTATGCTAAGTTAGGATGTCATGATTTTATTTAATGTTTATGCTAAGTTAGGATGTCATGATTTTATTGATGTTCATGCTAATTTATGATGCCATGATTTTAATTATGTTGGATGTCATGATTTTATTTATGTTCATGCTAATTATTGATGCCAGGATTTAATTTATATTCATGTCAAATTATAACGCCATGATTGTATTCATGTTCACGTTAGACTATGATGCAATGATGATATCTATGTTCATGCTGATGCCATGATGATATCTATGTTCATGTTTATACGATGTATGGATTTTGTGAGTAGGAAAAGGATCTTACTAAGCCTTCGTGCTTATAGTTTTACTTTCTTATACCGCAGATTAAGCAAGAGATTTCAAAGGAAGCAGCAGGAGAGGCAAGATCACGTGTGTGTGGTAGTGACATGGCCAAGAGTCCCTATCATTTCACTGATTGCATGTGTTGTTGTCTTACCATACTTATGTTGGTTATGATTTACTTATGATAGCTATGCCTATGAAACAACCTACTACTTATGAAGTTATGGATAACCTACTTGCTACCTGAAAGGCTTATGAATGAATTATGAAAAGTAAATAATCATTATGCTATGCATACTGGTAATAGGTTACCTGAAATGCTTATGAATGCTTATGAATGTGTTACGAAAAGTTGATATCATGATGCTAGATATGTGTATATGATTTAAGCATTAGTCGCATGGTTAAAAGCATGTGTAAAAGAATTTATGATTCCGCTGCATTAAGAGGTTTTATATGCACATATAAGTTTAGCGTAACGCCGCTTTATGAAAAAAAAAAGCGGGCGTTACAAAACCTAACTTTCTTAACCTTAGGTACCTTATCCTTAGTTAATGTCTTCTTTCCCTTCAATGACTTTTCCTTGTCATTTTGGGCTTCTCCTTGCTATAGTCATATGCTACTCTAGCATAAGACGCCCTTACCCTTGCCCTTAGATCGGTATCCCAAGTATGATCTATCATTGTTAGGTCTTTGACCCCCAACAATTTATCTAACTCTTTGGATCCAACATTGAATCTCACTAGGGTTTTTTCTAATCTATCAATCAAAGTTTGATTTTTTCTTTGTATAGTAACTAACCCAAGAATCAATATGTCCACCTTGGGCATTCCTAGATCTACCCATTTTAAGCATGTGTCTCCCCTTGTTGGGTTTAATGCCTAGATCTTTAGGTCTCATGGTTCTAGGTTTATCATGAAAGAATTTCCTAGGATTATGATCTACCTTATTAAGCCTATTTCTATCATAATACATAAATCCAAAATTATGCATGGGAACATGATGCTAATTATTTCTAGTATGCATTGAAGAGTTTGAATTTGAATTACACTTTGAGTTAGAGAATACCTCCCTTACGCTTGAAGCTCCCCCTTTACATGAGCTCTTCATTCTCTCCTTCTTCTCCCATTTCCTCAAATGCTTCAACTTCTTGAATTCTCCCTTGAGAATTTGTTGTGGTAGTGGCTCCACTCACCACATGTGAAGCATCGAATGTCTTTGTTCTCCTTCTTCTTCCTATAAGTCAAATTATATTTTAAAGAAATTGAGTTGAGTTTAGGAGTTACCTTAGAGTTTGTCTTAGCTCCCCCTACAATGATATTCTCCTTCTTGTCCTTAGAATTTTTTGAAGGACATTTACTTCTATAGTGCTCACTTTTATTGCACTTGAAGCACACAATGTGCTCCTTGCTTTTGGAACTTGGTGCTTCGGTCTTTAGTGCCAGTGGAGTATTCCTAACTCTTTTCGGGTATTTATTCTTGGAATGCCCTACTCCCTTCACTCAAAACACATTATGTGATTTTTATTTTTAATTAATGAGTTTGAGTTACATTCTTGACTTGTAGAGGAAGTGTGAATTACCTCTTCACTTCTTCCAGAGGTAGAAGTTTCTTCATCTTGCTCCTGCATTGAAGATGGTCTCTCCTCCCCCACAACCCTTGAAGTGGAGGCTTCTTCTATTTCTTTCTCGGGTATTGAGCACCCCTCAACTTCCGGTTCCCTAGACTCTTGAGTTTGTGAGTTTGATTCTTGGGTTTTTGATGAAACACGACTAGCTTGCTCCATAACTCCTTAGCATCCCTATACTCACCTATCCTATCCAAAATGTCATTAGGTATTAAATTGATTAACATTTTGGTTACCCTATTATTGATTTTGAATTGATGAATTTGCTCCTCGGTCCACTTCTTCTTCTTAAGCGTCCATCCCATTTTGTCCTTGGGAGTATCAAGACCTACTTCTATACACAATCAATCTTTAATATTAGTCATAAGAAAATAAAATAGTCTACCTTCCTAATACGCGAAATTGTCACAGTCGTAGGAAGGTGGGATCCGAATATCCCATCCTAATGAACCTTCCGACTCCATCTTTTTATTCTTCCTTTAGCGCCTTTCTCTTTTGGCGATTAGTCCAACAAGAGAGACCTCACTCTGATACTACTTGTTGGAGATTGGATATCGGCTAGAGGGGGTGAATAACCGATCACTCTGATCCTATCTCTCCTTAGAAACCTTTGTAGGTTTCTCTAATTAGTTCATTGCCTAAGGCTGTCCCGGAGGGATATGACCTCATAACTCTTTGCTCCAGAAGCTTACGTCACTTACCTGTCTGGCATTGGGTCTCTCAGACCTATCTGGACTTCAGCTTTGCATCAGATCGACTCGTCATGGCTTCCACTTGCTCGGTATCGGGTCCTCTAGACCTACCAAGGCTTCTTGCCAAATGTCCACCCATCTAGACTTCCTACCTGGTTTTCATGATCTGCTAAGACTTTCCGCCTAGTATCGAGTCCTCCAGACCTACTAGGACTTCACTGAGGTAATCTTCTTGCATACTATATCAACACATCAGATAACAACAAGACTTAACTGTGAACCGTTGCTAACATTAAAATATAGGTTCAACTGTGGTGCACCCTACACCAATAGGGACAACATCAAAGGAGAGCCTTTTTTATTCTCTCCATCATATGAAGCTACAAAGGAGAGGGAGGAGATTGAAGAGCCTCCACCGGATTTAAACTTGTAGAAGATTCCCTTCCCTCAAATGATTTTGAAGGCTAAGCATGATGAGGAATTCGATAAGTTTCTTAAGAAGATCAAGGAGATATGCATTGAGATTCCACTTATATGTTGGTGCAGAAAGCACCAAAGTCAAACGTGTGTTTTGATAATGGCAACAGGGTTCAAAAGTTAAGTCTTACTTGTCATCTAACATGTCACTTGAGTGTGCAGAGTAAAAAGCCCTAGCGAAGGACTGCTAGGCACTGGCGAAGGAATGCCAGAATGAAAAGCCCTGGCGAAGGACTGCTAGGCGTCAGACGAAGAACAGCTTGGGACTGAAGCCCTAGTGAAGGAATGCTAGGCACCGGGCGAAGGACAGCTCGGCATCCAAGACCTGGCAAAGGACAGTCAGGCAAAAGTCCAACCAGAGGAACGGTTGGCATCAGGTACACTCTCTCGAGAGGAGTAGGTGAGGACGCGTTCCCCTTAGAGGGAACAGTAGGCGTCGGTTCGACCTAGGGTTCCATTTTGGAGGCCCAAAGTCAGAACCAAGACAGCTAAGGCTGTATAAAATAATAATTTAATATTTTATTGTGTTTTGGACTAACTCTGGATGCAGGACCGAAGGAACGAGTGTCTGCAGCTCAGAGAGCCTCAAAGGAATGAGGCAATAGCTGACCAGGGCGCCTGGAGTTTCCCGGGCGCCCCCAAGGTAAACACAAAACACAACAAAGCAAAGACAGCTTCGACAGTTCAACTCCCGGGCGCCCCCGCTGCTCCCGGGCGCCCCCTGCACTGCGGACGCCCCCAGGGCCAGCTACCGAAGCACACCCTCGCGAAGCCAGAAGATAGAAGTTTGACCCGGTCAATCCGGGCACCCCGAGCGCTCCGGGCGCCCCGGTCAAACCTGATCCCGAAGGTAAAGGGATCAGATGCTGACCGAGTAAGTTGCGGATCAAACGCCACGTGGGGGGGCGCCCCCGACGTCCGGGGCGCCCCCAGGCCCTATATAAAGGGCCCTCGACCCCAAGCCTCGAACAACACTTCCAATCAACGCTTCTACGCTCTTCCGCTCTGGCGCCTCGCTTCGGAAACCTCCCAACACGAGCCGACGACATCCCGCTGCTCCGGAAAAGTCAACATTCATCGGACGTCGGTAAAAAGAAGAGCTTTCTTTTTGTTAAGTTTACTATACTGTATTTGTAAATCAATATTTGTAAACTTTCATTGCGCCTCATATAGAATTGCCCAAAGTAAACGGTCAACGACCGTGGGCCTTGGAGTAGGAGTCGACCTAGGCTCCGAACCAAGTAAAATTACTGTGTTTGCGTTTGATTGTTTTATTCCGCTGCGTAACTGCTTTTTCTATAAATCCGAACGATTTCTGATATTCACCCCCCCTCTATCGGTTTTCTCGATCCAACATTATAGACGCCCTACATCAAATGCCAATGTTTGCAAAGTTTATGAGGGTTATAATCTCCACTAAAAGGAAACGTGAAGGGTTTGAAACTATGGCATTTTCAGAAGAGTGTAGTGCTTTGTTGTTTAATTCATTACCGCCTAAACTTCAAGATCCAAGTAGCTTTTCAATTCTTTGCAAAATAGGATCAACGATATTTGGTATGGCATTTTGCGATCTTGGAGCTTCGATAAGTCTCCTACCCTTCTCTACTTTCAAGAAACTTGGATCGACTGATATGAAGTTGACTACTATGGCACTACAACTTGTTGATCACTCCCACAGATACCCACTTAGTATTATGGAGGATGTGCCAGTCGGAGTAGGGGATTTAATAGTCCCTACCAATTTTCTAGTCATAGAGATGGATAAGGACCCTAAGATCCCATTGATTCTTGGGAGGTTTTTCCTCCCGACAGTGGGTGTCGTTATTGATGTCAAAAATCACAAGCTCACACTTGTGATTGGCGAGGAAAAGCTTGAGTTCAACTTATCTAAACTTTCAAACCCTCACTCCACCTCCACCATTGATTTTGTTGGCCTTGGGTTGGAAAACTTCCAACCCGCACATGAAGAAATTATTACTGCATCCCCCCTAGAGTCATATAATCCTACTCATGTGAAGCCACCGAAAGTGTCTTTAGATCTGGCAGATTGGAAGCGTCCTCACTCCTCCAACAACAAGTATATCATTCCAACATAGGCCCAAAAAAAGGAGGAGGTAGGATTTTCAGGCCCGAACATAGGGGATAACCTCCCCTACAAGGCCAAAGCTCCCAATTGAGTCAATTGGTCGAGCTCATGACCTTAAACGAGCGCTTCTTGGGAGGTGACCCAAGTTTTTCTTTGATTGTTTTTCACCTTTCTATAGAAGCGAATGCTTGTTTTTCTTTTCTTTTGTAGGTTTGGGATGAACTATAATAAACGACCCTCTTTCGGGTAAATAAACAACATGGCGGCACCCCCCACAAGGCCAAGCTGTGTGGAGAGGCACGGATGTGTACCCCTCTCAGAGAGGTGCACAGCCATGTGCCCCTGGTCGTGTGTCTCTCACAGACTCCATGGCCAAGTCGTGTGGCTCCATATGGCCAATGTAATAGGTCATGTACCCCTACCGCATGGTGTACGGCCTAGTCATGCCATTTGACATGACCCAACGCAGAGGTTGTGCAACCCTGAGAAGGTCACACGGAAGGGGAGTGTATGGAAAGATGGCCTCAACACCCGTCGTACGTAATTCATTGAGAGCTGCACGGTGGAGTCGTGCCATTCGGCACAGCTCCCCGCCTAGGTCATGTGGATTCCTCTGAATTCCACATGGCTAGGTCGTGCCATTTGGCACAGCCCTGGCTAGGCTATGTGGCTACCACCGCACAATGCACTGCGTGGTCGTGCCATGAGGCATGGCCACATAGCCAGGCCATGCAGGGCCCACCGAACCCTGCATAGTGCAGTCGTGCCATCAGGCATGACCTCCCCTTTTGAGCTATGCTAGCCCCGAGCAGGTCATGCAAACCATGCCATGTGAACCTCTTAAAGAGGCACACGACCCCCCCCCCCCTCTTCTAAATTCTTTTTTTTTACAACCTTCCAAGTCTTATTCTCCACCTTCCCTTTCTTCCTTCTCCCTCCAAGAGCCTCAACCACCACTTGAAGGTTAGATCTACCCTTTCTAGAGGTATATCCACTCCTTCCCCTCTCCATAAAGCACTTCTTCTTCCTTCTTACAATCCAACTATTCTCTCTTTTCCTTTCTTGCATGTTGCAATTTGCGGAAGAGTGGCTCCTCAAGTGACGAAGAAGATGATCTAAAGAAAAACAAAGGTGACTAGAAAATCATCAAAGAAATGCCAAAATCAAAGGGCAAAGGAAAGCGAGTGGCATGCGACGAGGGTAACGATGGTTCTAACTCATATGGAATTATTTTTTGTAATGATGATCAAAATGTTAGATTCAAATCCCTTGTTGCTAGGAAACATATTTGTACATGTTATCTTAATCCGGGCACTATGAATATTTTTGGGATTAAGAATGATGTAGATTTAATAATTAGTGTCATAGATTGGAACGATTTAATGTACTCCGCTCACCCCCACCTATCCTCGTTTAATGCTAGAGTTCCTTAGCTCTTTATAATTGAATTTTACTTCAAATAATGATTATGATGGCAAAATTAGTTTCCAATTGATGAATCATGATCATTTGTGGACTTTATATGATTTCAATCAATGTTTCGGATTACCTGTAGGGGGACCTAGGACTTATTGTTAGTAGGAGCCCTAGAGCCAATTATGTGATGATTGACTAAAGACTTTTTATATCATGTTTTATCATTAATAAAGGCATGTTGGTTATTATACTTACTTCCCAAATAACTAAGTATAATAATGCCCTTGGGTAGTAGGTTCTTATCTACATCATATCGATTGGTTGAATCGATAGTGAGATAATGTAGAGAACTACACTAAACTATTCCTAGGCAAGCATTAATATTCAAGGACAATATTAATGCATGGAGACTAGCATGTAGGTCAATTGATGACTTGAGCTCACAAGTCATGGATATGTGATATCAAGTTGACACATGGGTATACATTAGAGAATGTGTACTGAATTGACCCGCCATGAGAAAGTTTCATAGATTATCATATGAGTGTCATAAACTTTCTCATGTGACTATTAGTATGAATAGTCCTTAGACCTGAAGTTACTACGGTTCCCTACATGAGGAGTTATATACTTTGGTATCGTCAAACGTCACCCATAACAGTGTGGACTATAAAGGCGATCACTAGGTATATAATAAATTATGCGAAGGGATGGGAGTGATGTAGATGGGATATATCCCTCCCATATGATGGTAGTGATATCTGTGGGCCCCTTGATCAAGTAAAACTACTAAAACACATGACCATGCTCAAATGAGTCAATATAAGATATTGAGCCCATTTGTTTGAGTGAGTCTACTCGGGGATCAAGAAAAACAAAGATTGATCGACGATGACACGGTCTATGCCTCATTGGTCAATCTAGATATCAAGGATAGAAGGACAAGGTCATACATTATTATAGTTACGGAGGTTAAGTCGGATATCGACTTTTCTTGTTACTTAGGTAGCAATGATGCATTGCTAGATATCGCTCATTGCTTATATGTCTAAAGTAGTTTAGGCACATTGCCAACATGACGAGAACCTATTGGGTTACACACTAAGGACACGATGCTTTGGGAGCTCGGGTTAGGAGCTCGGGAGACTCGGGTTGGGAGCTCGTGTCAGGAGCTCGGGGGACTTGATCGGGAGCTCGGGCTGGGAGCTCAGGAGACTTGGTCGGGAGCCCTGGTCGAGAACTTATGAGATATTAATTCATTAAAGTGTTAATGAGTTAATAATAAAGGAAAAGGGAAATTCTCTCTTCATTGAATGAAGAGAAGATGAAGAGTCATATGAGAAGATGTACTCTTCATTGGCTTTAATGAAGGAAGGCCAAAGAGACAAAAGCCTCTTGATATTCATGGGATGAGTATAAAAAAGGGATTAGTCATTTTGAATGATAAGAGTTTTCCCTTCTTCCCTTACTCTCTTCTTCCTCTTCTCCCTCTTGGCCGAAACCCTTTTTGGGGTTCTTGGTGGTCTTGTGAACTACCTCAAGTTGCTAGCACAACTAAGGTAGTTATTCTCGAAGTTGAGAGATTGTGTCTGTGTGGATACGCATAGAGGCACGGACGCTTGAACGTGCCAGAGATCCGGCGACACTTGGACGAGCGGGATAACGTAAGGGCATGCTCCAAAGGTATATACTTTAGATAGATCTATTAGATAGATGAACTTCGTACGAATTTTCTTTCGCATGGATTGCTCGAGGAATCTTGTTCCCGCTGCATTTTCGTGTTTATGTCACTGGAAGATCCCAACAGTGGTATTAGAGCCACTTGCAAAAGATCATACAAAGTTTCATGCACTTTTATATGTGATATAGAAGTAGGACAGGATTTATTATGAGTTGCATATAACTGTATGATATCAAAGTCGGGCTCTCGAGACCATCTCGGGAGGACAGACCCCTGAGGTCATATCGGGCCGAAGGCTTCCGAGGCCATCTCGGGAGGACAGACGCTCAGGTCATCTCGGGAGAGGAATCCCCAAGACTGTCTCGGGAAAGGGGAGTCCGATGATCATAATGGAGCAATAAGGGTCTCAGATTCATTTTGATGAATCTAGGGCAGCGACTCATTCAAGGAGTCAACAAAATATATTTTGTTTTCACTCATGGGCAATTTTTGTTTTTGCACTCATAATAAAATCAATGTCCTAGATCTATTGTGTGTGATTAATGACATGGTGCATAGTTATGGCCTTAAACCCAATGTGATTGGATGTATGTGTGTGTGTGCATGTTGTAATGTAATTCATAATTCGGCCTGCATGTCGTGTCTTGTCTCTATTTTTCGTAGTTGTAAAATAGATTTAAACTCGAATGTAACTCGAGTTTTCCTACATTGTAATGTACAAAATGAGTAGTGGAGTGTCCATTGAAGAATGAAGTTACAAGAAGGATGTTGACGACACATGATGACCGAAGGATGCGCTTGGAGAAGATATTATCCCTAGGTTGACCATCGATTTTCTCATTGGCTTGAGAAGATCGTAGTATACGGGCCATAACCATGTCACATTTCACTGCTTATATGTTGATATGTGCAATGTGTGTATGTGATGCATGATTAGATAAATGTTTATCTTAATTAAGTCAACTCGATATGCCTACCAAAGTTTGGTACTCATAACCTACCTCGATCATTTGTTGTTGGGTTTGTCAAAGCAAAGCGACACATTTTATCTTGGTAGAGTGCGAGAGGACAATTGTGATGTCCCGCTATCAAACTTTGGGTGAGACTTAACTAAGTTACCTCAATTGGATAGAGAAACTTAGAGGCATATCCCAAAAGTTGAAAAAATTGGGTAAGAGGACAATTATACTAAGTCTTGGGCGATTAGTCAAAGCTAACTCAAGATGATGTATAATGTGGATCTTGATCCTTTGTTTTAAGAGTTGCATAAGATGTAATTGGTAAAATATTGCCTACCTAATTATACCAAGTCTTGGACGATTAGCCAAAGCTAACTCAAGATGAGGTATAATATGGATCTTGTCCCACATGAATGTAGTCGCTATTTGGTTTGGAGCTAGTAGTGTGGGCAAATTGAGTTTGCCTACATCCATGACTAGCCCCTACCAAGGCTCTACGATTCAGTGGGAGTATCATTTAATTAAAGGCCTAATTAAATGATCTAGATGTGATACTTATTTCTGAATGTTTTACTGTTGTAGATCACCATGTCGTCTAACACGTCAAATACTCTCTCTCTATGATATGTCCTTGAGAAGGACAAGCTCAACGGAGCTAATTTCTTGGATTGGTACAGAAATTTGAGGATCGCCCTCAAACAAGAATGAAAACTGTATGTCCTAGAGCAATCTCTTCCAGAAGCACCCGTCGCTACCGCCACCCGCGCCGAGAAAGATCTTACAAGAAGCATCAGGATGATGCACTTGATGTATCATGCCTTATGCTTGCCACCATGAACTCTGAGCTTCAGAAGCAACATGAGAACATGGATGCACATGATATGGTTGAGCATTTAAATCAACTATATCAAGGGTAAGCTAGGCACGAGCGGTTTGAGGTGTCTAAGGCCCTATTTGCATGCAAGATGCAAGAAGGAACTCCGGTTGGAACTCACGTACTCAAGATGATTGGGTATGTCGAGAACCTTGAAAGACTAGAATTTTCACTAGGCCAAGAATTGGCTACGGACCTTATCCTGCAATCGTTGCCAGAAGGGTACAATCAATTTGTCATGAACTACAACATGAATGAAATTGACAAGCCTTTGCCTGAGATGCTCAACATGTTGAGAACTGCTGAACCTAAGCTCAAGAAAACCAAGATCAGTAATGTACTGATGATAAAGAAGGGCAATGGCAAATGGAATCCTAAAGACAAGGGTAAGACCCAAGCCAAAGACAAGGCCAACTCTACTACACCCAAGGCCAAAGGCAGGGTGCCTAAGGAAGGGACTTACTTCCATTGTGGTGAGACCGAACATTGGAAGAGGAATTGTAAACTCTACCTGGAGGAAGTAAAGAAGAAAAGAAGTGAGACTTCTGCCTCAGATATTTTAGTTATAGAAATCAATCTATCCATCTCTTCTTCTTGGGTATTAGATACCGGATGCGCATCTCACATTTATACTAATGTGCAGGGCCTTCGAAGAGCTAGATCATTGACAAAGGGTGAAGTGGACCTACGAGTAGGCAATGGAGCAAAAGTTGCTGCTATAGCTGTAGGAACATATTCCTTGTCTTTGCCCACTGGGCTTATCTTAGAACTAGAGGAGTGCTTTTATGTACCTGCATTAACTAAGAACATAATTTCAGTATCTTGTTTGGATAAGAATGGATTTTTATTTATCATAAAGGACAAATGTTGTTCTATAATGTTAAATGACATGTTCTATTGTAGTGCACCACTTATTAGTGGACTCTATGTTCTAGACCTAGAGAACCCAATCTATAACATAAATACCAAATAGTTCAAACCCAATGATGTGAACCAAACTTATCTTTGGCATTGTCACTTGGGACATATAAATGAAGGTCGCATATCCCAACTCTATAAGGATGGATTACTGGACTCATTTGATTTTGAATCATATGAGACATGTGAATCTTGTCTTCTAGGCAAGATGACCAAGACTCCATTTAGTGGACACGACTAAAGAGCGACAGACTTGTTAGGACTCATACATACTGATGTATGTGGCCCCTTCAATATCGCAGCTAGAGGAGGCTATCAGTACTTCATCACATTCACTGATGATATCAATAGATATGGCTATGTGTATCTCATGAAACACAAGTCGAAATCTTTTGAAAAGTTCAAAGAATTCAAGAGTGAAGTACAAAACCAACTTAGCAAAAGTATTAAGATGCTTCGATCAGATCGAGGTGGTGAATACCTTAGCCAAGAGTTTCGTGACCATCTAGCAGAGTGTGGGATCATATCCCAACTCACTCCACCTGGAATACCACAATGGAATGGTGTAACCGAGCGGAGAAATCATACGTTATTAGATATGGTACGATCGATGATGAGTCAGACAGATCTTCCTACTTCCTTCTGGGGATTTGCTCTAGAGACAGCTCTTTTCACACTTAACCGAGCTCCATCAAAGGTCGTCATAAAGACACCATATACAATATGGACTCGAAGAGGCCCACGATGTCTTTTATGAGGATTTGGGGTTGTGAGGCTTACGTTCGACATCAAGAATTAGATAAACTAGGCCCCAAATCTGATAAGTGCTATTTTATAGGATATCCCAAGGAAACGAAGGGATATTTCTTTTACAATCCCACACTAGGCAAAGTGTTTGTCGCTAGAAATGTCATTTTTCTAGAAAAGGAGTTTATTTCTAGAAGAACAAGTGGGAGTAGAATCCAACTTAAAGAAGTTCAAGATGCAGATAGCACTGAGGCCTTGATGGACATTGAACAGGCACCACAAGGTGTTGTGGATCATGAGATTGTTGCACAAGAAGTTGTGGAACAATAAGCTGTTCAAGTAGACCAACCTCTTCGCAGATCTGGTAGGATACGTCATCAACCTGAGAGATACTCATTTCTCTTGTCTGACCATGATGACGTTACGCTTATTGAGTTGAATGAGCCTACATCCTATTAAGAAGCTGTGATGAGCCCAGATTCTGAGAAATGACTAGAGGCCATGAGGTCCGAAATGGAATCCATATACACTAACTAAGTATAGACTTTGGTTAATCCACCTGAGGGAACTAAACCCATTGGGTGTAAGTGGGTCTTTAAAAGAAAGACTGACATGGATGGTCTCATGCATACCTATAAAGGGTGATTGGTAGCTAAAGGCTTCAAACAAATTCATGGTATCGACTATGATGAAAGCTTTTCACCAGTGCCAATGCTTAAGTCCATTCGGATCATGCTTGCTATTGCAGCTTACCATGATTACGAGATCTGGCAGATGGATGTCAAAACCGCATTCTTAAATGGAAATCTACTCGAGGATGTGTACATGACACAACCTGAGGGTTTTGTAGACCCAGAGCATGCTGGAAAGGTATGTAAGTTGCAAAGGTCCATTTATGGGCTAAAGCAAGCTTCTCGAAGATGGAATCTTCGATTCGATGATGCAATCAAAGCGTTTGGTTTCATCAAGAATGAAGATGAACCCTGTGTCTATAAGAGGGATAGTGGGAGCACAGTTATCTTTCTGATCTTGTATGTGGATGACATACTCCTCATTGGGAATGATATCCCTTCACTACAGTCTGTGAAGACGTGGCTAGGGAATTGTTTCTCAATGAAAGACTTAGGTGAAGCAACCTATATCCCTATATCCTAGGCATTAAGATCTATAGAGATAGATCTAAGAGATTGCTTGGCTTAAGTCAGAGTACATATATTGACAAGGTGCTTAATCGTTTTGCCATGCAGAATTCCAAGAAGAGATTTCTGCCGATGTCACATGGTGTGAGTCTTTCGAAGACTCAATGTCCCTCTTCTAAGGAGGAGAGAGACCGTATGGATCAGATCCCTTATGCATCCGCTATAGGGTCTATCATGTACGCCATGCTTTGTACTCGTCCAGATGTCTCGTATGCTTTGAGCATGACGAGCAGGTACCATTAGATCCAGGTGAAAGTCACTGGACAGCTGTCAAGAATATTCTTAAGTACTTACGAAGGACGAAAGAATATTTCTTGATATTTGGAGGCAATGAGGAGCTAGCTGTAAAGGGTTACAGTGACGCAAGCTTCCAAACAGACAGGGATGATTTCAGATCGCAGTCAGGGTATGTATTTTGCTTGAATGGTGGCACTGTGAGCTGGAAGAGTTCGAAGCAGGACACAGTCGCAGATTCTACAACAGAGGCCGAGTATATTGCCGCGTCTGATGCAGCAAAAGAGGTTGTTTGGATCCGGAAGTTCATTACAGAGCTTGGTGTGGTTCCTAGCATAGTAGACCCGATAGACCTCTATTGTGACAACAATGGGGCTATTGCACAGGCTAAGGAACCTCGCTCTCATCAGCGGACCAAACACATACTATGCGCTTCCATCTCATTCGAGAGATCATCGATAGAGGAGATGTGAGGATATGCAGAGTACCCACTGATGCTAACATCGCGGATCCTTTGACCAAGGCTTTGGCACAAAAGAAGCATGATGGTCACACTAGGTCACTGGGTATTAGATATTACAGTGATTGACACTAGTGCTAGTGGGAGATTGTTAGTAGGAGCCCTAGAGCCAATTATGTGATGATTGACTAGGGACTTTTTGTATCATGTTCTATCATTAATAAAGGCATGTTGGTTATTATACTTACTTTATACTTGTGCCAAATAACTAAGTATAATAATGTCCTTGGGTAGTAGGTTCTTATCTACATCATATCAATTGGTTGAATCGATAGTGAGATAATGTAGAGAACACTACACTAAACTATTCCTAGTCAAGCATTAATATTCAAGGACAATATTAATGCATGGAGACTGGCATGTAGGTCAATTGATAACATGAGCTCACAAGTCATGGATATGTGATATCAAGTTGACACATGGGTATACTTAGAGAATGTGTACTGAATTGACCCACCATGAGAATATTTCATAGATTGTCATATGAGTGTCATAAACTTTCTCATGTGACTATTAGTATGAATAGTCCTTAGATCTGAAGTCACTACGGTTCCCTACATGAGGAGTTATGTACTTTGGTATCGTCAAACGTCATCCGTAACAAGGTGGACTATAAAGGCGATCACTGGGTATATAATGAATTATACAGAGAGATGGGAGTGGTGTAGATGAGATCTATCCCTCCCATATGACAAGGTCATACATTATCTATCCCTCCCCTTGATCGAGTAAAACTACTAAAACGCATGACCATGCTCAAATGAGTCAATATAAGATATTGAGCTCATTTGTTTGAGTGAGTCTACTCGGGGATCAAGAAACACAAAGATTGATCAAGGATGACATGGTCTATGCCTCATTGGTCAATCTAGATATTAAGGATTGAAGGACAAGGTCATACATTATCATAATCACGGAGGTTAAGTCGGATCTCGATTTTTCTTGTTACATGGGTAGCAATGATATATTGCTAGATGTCGCTCATTGGTTATGTGTCTAAAGTAGTTTAGGCACATTGCCAACGTGACGAGAACCTATTGGGTCTCCCACTAAAGACACGATGCTTCGGGAGCTCGGGTTAGGAGCTCGGGAGACTCGGGTCAGGAGCTCGGGGGACTTGGTCGGGAGCTCGGGCTGGGAGCTCGAAAGACTTGGTCGGGAGCCCTGGTTGGGAGCTTGGGAGCCCTGGTCGAGAACTTATGAGATATTAATTCATTAAAGTGTTAATGAGTTAATAATAAAGGAAAAGGGAAAATCTCTCTTCATTGAATGAAGAGAAGATGAAGAGTCACATGAGAAGATGTGCTCTTCATTGACTTTAATGAAGGGAAGCCAAAGTGACAAAAGCCTCTTGATATTCATGGGATGAGTATAAAAGAGGGTCTAGTCATTTTGAATGATAAGAGTTTTCCTTCTTCCCTTCCTCTCTTCTTCCTCTTCTCCCTCCTGGCCGAAACCCTTTTTGGGGTTCTTGGTGGTCTTGTGAACTACCTCAAGTTGCTAGCACAACTAAGGTAGTTCTTCCCGAAGTTGAGAGATCGTGTCCGTGTGGATACGCATAGAGGCACGGACGCTTGAACGTGCAAGAGATCCGACGACACTTGGACGAGCGGGATAACGTAAGGGCACGCTCCAAAGGTATATACTTTAGATACATCTATTAGATAGATGAACTTCGTACGAGTTTTCTTTCGCATGGATCGCTCGAGGGATCTTGTTTCTACTGCGTTTTCGTGTTTATGTCGCTGGAAGATCCCAACACTTATGACACTAGCTTTAATGGTAATGCAATTTGGACCTAACTCACGGGACTTTATGAGCCTCATGTACCTTCTAGCTCTAAAGCTTCGTCTCTTCAAAAGTCTGTCTCTTGTTACCTACATAGATTAATGTTCATGGTCATCTTTAGTCAAGCTGAGAGTGATTGGGTTGTGAGAAAGATAGAGCTTTACATCTTTTGGGCTATGTTACACAATGTTGAGTTCGATACTAGATATCATTTCCTGGAAACCATATATAAAGCCGCTAGGGCATCGTTGGAGATAATAGTTTTTGGCGGGTTTATAACCCATATTGCTAAACATTTGAAATGCGAATTGTTTGGTTTAGACATCATTCATGGCAATTCCAAAATTGACATCGACACTCTCTTAGCCATGAAGATGATTATTTGGTATAAAGACCATTACTCTTTTCCTAGGAGGAACAGATTTTCCTTTCCTCTACCAAATCCTGAATATATCACAATTCGCAATCCAGCCAACTAGACTTTAAGAGCTATGGCCCTCGCTACACATAGTAATGTTCCTCCCTCATCCTCTAGACACCCGCAGTCAGCTGAGCTAGACGAGCTGATAGTTGTACATGACACTAGCCAGTCGAATATTCTGACCTAGCTAGGTATTCTTTTGCCTATGGCAGTGCAGGGGCATCTAGATTTGATTTTTCGAACTTTCACTCCTCTTTGGAAGCTCTTCAGGAAAGCCAAGCTGCCACCCAACGTTGGTTGGAGGGCAATCAGGCTTTATCTCAAGGGCATTTCCAGGAGGTGTAGGACCACTTTCAGACGACAAGGGACTTTCAGCAAGATATATCCCATTTTGTTTCTAATTATTATGATGAAAGGCAGAGCATGAGGGAGTTTAGGGATGATATTTTCATCATGCAGTAGCAGATTCACTCCCTCTACCAGTATCATAAGTAGATTGGTAACATGGAGGGGATCGCTAGGTTCCCTCCAAGATGCCCCGCACCTCATCCTGATGACTTGCCTGTTGACCCTACCCTCCGCCTCTGTTCAATCCACCGACTCACCACCCTCCCCTCCTCCTTCTTATCATAGTGAGATACTGTGTTATCCAGGTTTGGGGGGGGGGGGGGGTATGTACATATTGTATATAGTCGGTCTCATTTGTTTATATCTTGTTTCAATCTCAGTTAGTTTCACTTGTGCTTCAATCAGTTTCACATGCAATTTTTACAATGTTTGCATTTTAGTTACTTGGTTTTAGTTAGGCCCTAGTGGCCACCTCTCTGCATAGAGTCTCATTAATACACATCGTTGTTGGTTATCTTATCCTTATGTAAATACTCTTGCATTTCAGCTCTTTATTTATGATAACATTGATTCTAGTATGTTAAATGAATGCTTGCCTCTATCTTCATTTGCATGACTTAAGTAATATTTTATTGGGATATTTGAGCTTAGCCTAGTTTCAGGATATCTTTACACCTTGCCTATTTTTGAAAAGTTGATAACTTGATAAATAGTCATGATTCATAGAACTCACTATTACATATATCTCATGGTGATCTTTCAAACTGTATTTTAGTTACTGGATATAACTCAAATCATTAAAGCTCACTTGAAAAAAAAAATCAAAATCCCATGCTTATATAGTTAGAACTTGAGCTTGAGTTAGTGTTACACTCATGAAGCACTCAAAAAAAATATTTTGACTTGAATAAGGGATAAAAAATAGTTTCATGAGTGAAAACTAGTAATTTGCCCCTTTGAGATCGAGTTAGGTTACTGGAGAAACGAATGTTAGGCTTCCCTTGATCCGAGCATACCTGAGACCATGGGCAGTTTGAAAGAGATGAAACAAATGTGTGGCAGGTAATGCCTATCACCAGGAATATAGGAAAACTATTAGATGACAATTTAACTAGGTATTAATGATGCTTGACACTTGATAAATATGGTCACTTATCGCACTAAGCACAGAGAACTCTTACTTAGGTTATTTTGAAATTAACTTTGATATCATACTCAGTAGTGAAAGTATTTCATTGAGGTGAGACATATCACTTGGGATTATTATGCTTAGCAACCGATTCAAGAGTATGTGTGGGGTGTTTGCTTGAGGACAAATAAAAGGTTAGGTCTGGGGGTGTGATAAGCGTATATTTGATACCTTTTAATTCTTGTTTTCACGCTTATTTACTTACTTTTATTGATTCGTATTTACGTTATTATGCCCCTTGCTTAGCTTTTATCAGCATATTTCCTATTTTTGATTTGGAGGTTTACTTTTCCTCTTTTTTCACTTTTAGGAGCATTTTGGATCGAAAAGAACGCAAAAAGGAGGAAATTAGAGTCAGAGACACACAAGACTGGTTATAGGTCAAGTGCAGCAGCCCCCCCTACAGGCTACACCACAAGTCGTACCCCTTAGCATGACCAATGCCATTTTCCTAGCCAAGGCCATGTCGTTAGGCATGGCCTAGCCAAGCCATGCCCAGATTGAAGACTTGGTCGTGCCCCATGACATTGTCGTGCAAACATCATAGATAAGGACGTGCCCCAAGGCACGACCCATGCTATTCATTTTAGTTCCTATCATGCCTTATAGGTGTTAGAACCGGATGGTTAGAGAGGGGGGGTGAATATAGCCAATCTCTTGAACCTTTGGCACTTATCAAGATTTCTGCACTCAACTTATCAGTAGCACAGCGGAAGAAGCAAAGGAAACCGAAGCAGTGCAGTAAACTAAAAACAGAAATGAAAGCAAACAAAGACAGCTACCAAGATCGCTAACAAGAGGGTTTACAAGGTTCGGGGATAACTTGCCCCTACTCCTTGGCGTGCCCTTAAGGTGGACGATTCCTTGATCGTCGGCAGATCAAGCCCCGGTGTTCACCGGATATAACGCAACCTCCTTCTCGGTGGAGAAACCTCTCCACAGCGTTTCAAACAAGGATATAGATTTAAGCTTAATGAAACACAGAGAATACTCTTACTCAGCACCTAGCAAGGACAAGAACACAGCGAGCTTATCCCGAGTTCCAGCCAGCGACGATCTCACGCAAGGACTCCCTCCTTCGTGCCTTCTCACTGTTGGACTCCAAGCTCCTTGTTTTTTCCTCCCAGCACTCACGTAAGAGTTGGTTGCTTCTCGATTGCAGTTGCTTGCTCAAAGTGATGAAGACTTCAGGAACACAGCAAGCAAGTTGTGGAGAAACACAAAGCGCAGCAAGCTCAACACTGAAAACTGTCGAACACTTCTCTGCTTCAGCCAAAGTCTTCTTCTCCCTTTTGTTTCTCCATCAAGCATCAGATGACACTATCCCTGTAGCTCCCAGCTGCCCATCTGCCAACGCCAGCTACCACTGAGCTATCCCTGGACTCCCTGAGCTTCCCTCAGCCAAGCTCCAGTCTCAGCTCCAGTCTGTAGCTCGGTCGTTGCAACCTGAGATGGAAAACAGACAAACCTGCTCCAAGGAAAGCCTTCATTGACTTCTCCTTGAGTGTTTGAATCCTCCCCTGTCACCTGCAGCTTAATCAGACTGTTAGAGCAGTATATCACACAGTAAATCAAATATCAGAAGCAAACAGCAGCGAATCAGATATGGTCAGGCACGATCAGAGCGTCTGACAGTGCAATTTGAATTAAAGTGATCGGTCACTGATGGACCCAAAATGAGCTGTCACGAATGTGGGTCTCAAATTTAGATATTTATAAAAAGTTGGAAACCCTTTTTGCAATCAAACTATGAAAACGTAGTAAAGGGGCCACAGGTCGTATTTTTCCAAGGGCTAGTTCAAGTTGTTCGATTCGTGCTTGAGTTTATGTGTCGTAAATGTTTTTGGGTTTCAAATAGAACTTGTGATTTCGGTTTCAATTAGCGATGAAAATGCAATGGAAAGAAAGGAAATGTAACTAAGCAAGCACTAGACTAGATAATGGCAACTAATGACTCAGCCGATGTACAATTTTAACCAACTAAAGTAAACTCACAAAAATCCTAACCAAAACTGACATCAAATGAAATTCTACACTACAAGTTGTGAAATGAAATCCAAACTTGATACAAACTTGATAGGCAAAAGAAAAAGAGATTTATGTGCTGAAATTTAGAATTTGCAGAAACAATAACTACAATTCAGAAGTGGAAATCATCAATTTGCTTGGAAAAACAAACTCAGTGAAATGATATGCAGAATTTTAAGGAAGAGAATTAGAAATGGAGACAACAATGCAGAAATGAACTTAATGAAAAATCAGAATACAGAATTTCAGAAAATGCAGTTCATACTTTCAGACTGAATTGGATGCTAAACTAAGCAAAGAAACTGAGATCAAGTGCTCAAATTGGAGTTTAAATAAGATTCAGAGAAACTAATATCCCATTGATACAACTACAGAAATAAGAAACTAAAATACTGCAACAATAAACCTGATACTCAGAAATTTCAGTTGATGCGTTGATGCGTAGAATAGAAACAGAATTCAGAAATAATGCAATGCACGGCAGCTGATATAAGTACCATTGTATGCTACTCGAACAACCTAGCTAGTAAAAATGCACAATTGAAACCCTACTTAAGGCTGAAACAATTGAAGAAAATGAGCTTCAGTAACCGAAACGCAACAGAACAGAAACTGCAGTTAGGAACAAAAACTGATACACAACTGAAACTCTGATTTGCAAGCAGTGAAAAGAGAATTAAACTGAGATTGCAAACTATTGTGCACTAACAAGCTCACTAACTAATCTACTTGCAGTATAAAACCTAATTTGAGCTGGAACAATTCAGAAATAGCAACTAAAGTGGCTGATACGCAACAGTTAAAACAGAACTGCAGAAACGAATTCAAATTCAGAAATGATTTGAAGCTAACAAACTGATTTAAATGCAATTGTTCATTTCACAAACAACTTAGCTAACTAGATTGCAGATTTGAAAAGCTATCAACTACAAGAAACGATCCAATAGAACTGGTACAAAATTCAGAAACTACAGCAGATACGAAAAACAGAATTTAAAAGCAATTGAAAATGAAATTACAGCTACTGAACAGAATTTAACTAAGAAAATTAACTCTCAATCACTCTCTTGTCTCGAGACCATCTTGTTCGTCACGCAAGGGCAAGTCAAGAACCCCTTCAACTCGCAAACCAATGGAAATTGGGCTCAAACTTCAGATCTGCTCACAGATTTCGATCGGCTGGAAAAACCAATCTGATCTCCTTGATTTCGCAATGAGCAAATGCGATTGAGCTTTGGTGATGATCAGAGTGTATCAGAAAACCCTTCAGATAGCTCCGATTGAGAAGATTGGCACGAAATCGCAATCAAGTTGATCAAATTACAGAAGCTGATGAAACCCTCACACAGCCCCTGCTCCGATGCAAATCTGTGATTGAATCTCCATAGAAGCCTTCTCCAATGACCCAAATCTCGCTCCAAGGTAGTGATCGAGTTGGCCACGCCTTCAGATCGAAGAAATTGCAACGAAAATGAAGAACAAATGAAGAAACTTGAAATGGAGCTGCGAAGACGCGATAGTCAGATCTGAACAGAGGAGACATTTAAGTAGTTAAAACAGTGAACGACCAAGATTGTCCAGCGCTCATCCAACGGTGGATCCTTGTCCGATTTGGTTCAAATTTCCCAGATCTTGATTAGAGGTCAGGATCATCCTCGTGGTAGCTCGGCTCTGCCAGATCTACAACGGATGGTTCAGATCACCTTGATCTTTGAATGGACGGTTAATATCTCTCTGATCGTGATCCAACGGCTGGATGATCTCCGATTGAGCTGAAATCTTCAGATCTTGATCTGATCGCTTGATTAGCCTTAATCCCAGCTCGGATTGATCAGAAGTTCTCAGATGGTATAGATCTAACCGTTCTTGCATCGGACGGTCCAAATGAGTCGACGCTTGATCACTTGATCTATTCCACTTTTGACTCAACATTTGACTCAACCTGACCTAGGTCCATGATCCCTCCAAGCCTACAAAAGTAGATCAAAAATTCAGTGACAAAACAACTCAAATATATCAAAATTTGCAAGTAAGTCCAAAAAGACTATAAATCCTAAAACCTAGGGTAAATCCACAATTACACAAGTAAAATATGAGTCAAACACGGATTTAGACATATGAAATGATCAATAAAATGATACTTATCAGTCACCGGACCGATCAGAGAGCCTCCTGATCGGTCACCAGACCGATCAGGCTGGGTCCAGACCGATCAGGCTCCGTCCTGATCGATCCCCAACGCTCAATCAGAAATTGCGATTTCTTTGAAATTCTCCTGGACCGATCACCAGACCGATCCCAGGTTGAGGATCGTTCACCGGACCGATCCACCCTTATATCGGGCGATTTTTGTGTTTCTCAGCCCAAGCCTTCTGATCGGTCAACTGGCCGATCAGGGGGTCTCCTGATCGGTCACCAGTCCGATCGGATCATCACCAGACCGATCAGGCACCGTCCTGATCGATCTTAGTGAGGAACCCGCGAAGCTGGATCGTTCTCCAGAACAATCTGCACAGTGATCCTGATCGGTCACCAGACCAATCAGGAGCAGTTCAGCAGGGGAACTCAACCTCACTGTTCGCTCCCTGATCGGTCACCAGATTGATCAGGAGCCAGTTAGTGGGTGAAACGCATACTCCCTGATCGGTCACCAGATCGATCAGGAGCAGCACAGTAGGTTCCCAACCTCACTATGTGCTCCCTGATCGGTCACCAGACCGATCAGTCATTGCTGGATCAGTCACCAGACCGATCCACGAAGGAGCAACGTGCCAGATTTCCTGATCGGTCACCAGACTCATCCAGGGACTCAAACCTAGCCCTCCAAGCTAAGTTTTCATCCACCTTAGCCCTCCAAGCTAAGGATTTTTCACCTAACCCTCCAAGTTGGGAATTTGCACCTAACCCTCCAAGTTAGGACTTTTCACCTAGCCCTCCAAGCTAGGACTTTTCACCCAACTCTTCCGGATTAGGACTTTCCAAACCTAGCCCTCCAAGCTAGGACCTGACCCTCCAAGCCAGGACTTTTTCACCTATTTCTCCAAGATGGGAATTTGCACCTAACCCTCCAAGTTAGGACTTTTCACCTAGCCCTCCAAGCTAGGACTTTCAACACCTAACCTCCCAAATTAGGATTTTCCAACACCTAGCCCTCCAAGCTAGGATTTTCCATACCATGCCTGATCCCCGATCAGGACTTAATCATCATCAATAATCATCCACCTAAACTAAAATCGGTGTCAACACCAAAACAACAATCAAGGCCAGACTGCATCAACAATCTCCCCCTTTTTGTTGTTTGACAGCCCAATTTTAAGTTTAGGGATTCGCAATCAAGTTTTTCAAATTTGGAGTCATAGGGGAATCCAGATCCTCCCCCTACAACATGATCATCCTGAACTTAACCAACCAACACTCTCCCCCTTTATCGAACACCGAAAAGGGGTCTAGAAGGGCTGTTAAGTTTAAACTATACTCCCCCTCAACCCCAGGGGTATCCCAAAACAACAATTTGATTTTTGATAAGCATATGAATACATATGACAAAATGATATAGGCAAGGCAAAACAAGCATATGTATTATATGAGCATGGCATCATAAGCATGAAGATAGCTATGGATCAAATATGTAGATAGTACTCATAGCATCAACAATAGGCAACTAAAATAGGATAAAACATGCATCAAAGTTAGAAGAAATAAGTTATAAATCATCCAGAGAAATCACATGATGCAAGACAGATGCATCAAAGTCAAGGTACAAGCACACATGTTGCGCATCATAGATATCAGCAACCCTCTGCGTGATCATCATCTGAGGAATCAGCAATGTAAATAACGTCCTCTGGCACAGGAATGCTAGGGGACCCACCACCAGGATATGCATGATGGTACCACTCCTCGTACCATGCATCCTGGAATGAGCTGATCCCGGAGACATCAGACGCTAAAACATCGAGACGATGATCAAACGACTGATACTCTGAGCTGACCTCCTGTCGCCAGAGCTCAAAAATATGCAACTCGTGCTCTATCAGCCGCTCTATCTCCGCAACCTGCCAGCATAGGTCAGGAGCCCACCCGCCATAATCTGCAGTATCAGCTGGCGGCCCCTGGTCACGAATTGCTCTCGGTAGTTCCTCCTCACGTCTGCGATTCTTCCACCTCGACCCTTGGGGCCCGAGGACAATTCCGGACTGAGCAAGCATGCGACGATCAAGATGGCAGTCCTGTCGAAGCATGGGCACAGTGCGGCCCTGTGAAACGTCGATGCCAACCGACTCCAGCCAGGCAGTGATGATATGGCCGAATGGCATGTAGACTGACTGGGTGGAGGACATGCAGTGGACGATAATGGAGAAATAGACCGAGGCCACTGGATCAAAATCTAACTGCTGATGCATCCGTAGAGCATCAAGCAGTGGGACGGGTGAATCTCATCTAGATGTTTCGAAGTAGTAGGTAGAAGACAATTGGTGATGATCTTGAACAGAACATAGTCAACAGGGGAAAGGCGAAGAGCAGGAAATGTGGGAAAATCACTGGTGCTCTCACCGGAACTCCTTGGCCTGGGATGGCCAAGGAAGTACTCGTAGATGGAATCAGGGGTTACTCCATCAAAGGGAAATGAAAGAGGATTAGGATGGTAAGGGTAGAGAAAGAAATCATTGTCGGACCGACGACAGCTGAGAAAATCAGTAAAAATGCACCGATTAAAATCAAGGTCGACACTGGTGACACGAGTCCTCCAACCCGTTCCCTCCCCACTCACCATGTTATTATAGAATCAGAGACCAAGTCAAGGTTGATCGGCCTCTCAAGAAAAAGAATGGATTGAAGATTGTAATGTGTGATTATTTGTCGGATGGTCGGGCAATGGTCATAGATAAAGGATTGGTCGATAGTTTGACATGGCATTAATTTGAAATTATGCCACTCAAAATTCAATGCAAGAGTGACACTCTGAAATCGAGTATGTAGAGGTGGTGGAGGCCTTGGAGAAGGTGTAGATATGGAAGGGCCTTTGCCCTTTGAGCTTTCCACCATAGGTTCCTTACCTTTAGAAGACTTCCTAAAGATTTGAATTTGTCATACACATAGTGTGAATCAGAAATTCATGAGTTGATCATACAAAGAGTAATCACATGAACCAAATTGATCAAGAAAAGTAAGACCCAATCAGAGAATGTAATCAAGACCAATGATCAAGGAACACATTTGGACCAAGATTTGATCATATGGTGAGAAAGTAAGGTCACGGCACCACACCAAGAACAACACACCAAACTTGGTTAGCCTCAAAACATAGTTTATGAACTGTTTTGAAAGAAAAAAAAAACGAAGCCAAAAACTTACTTAGGTGCCATTGGTGAGGTTCTTGAAGTTTGAAAGAAAAAGCTTGCGCAGGAGGAGGCCTCGGCACAAGGCAGAGACGCAGAGAACTTGGTGCAAGTAGAGAACTTGCAGAGAACAAGGAATGCCCGTAGAGACCTTCACACGAACTCGCACACACGGGAAGAAGGGAGACGCAGGAACACTCTCGCTCTGGATGAAAGGGCGCAAGTGGAGGGTTTCGGCGCTAGGGTTCGGCTCTGAAGGGTTTTGCGCGGAGTAAATCGGTTGGTGGATCGGTCCACCAACCGTAATTTAATGCGTTTGAACGGATCACCGTTCGATCTGATAGCGCCCAGACCTATCAGGCTATAGCCTGATCGGACTGACCTGGCCCTGATCGGTTGGGTGACCGATCAGGTGCGCTCCTGATCAGTTGGCTGATCGATCAGGACATGAACAGTAGGGATCGGAGAGAAACCTGTGAGCCCCCTGATTGGTCAATGGACCGATCAACAGAGGGTGCCAGATCGGTCCGGGGACCGACCCAGGCTGGCTCAGTAAGGTTGATTAGAATTTTGTGAAGTCACTGAAGCCCCTCTGATCGGTCTGTGGACCGATCATTGCAGTGTGGAGCCAGATCGGTCCGTGGACAGATCAGCCCTACTCCTGATCGGTCGGGTGACCGATCAGGGTTCCTGTAACTCCCAGGTTCGATCTGAAACATTCAGTTTCAGATTTTCTGAAATTTTCCAACGTGATCTGATGAAGTTTATCGAGCTTGGACATGATCTCATGACTAAAATTGATCCCTGAACAAGGATCAAGAGTCCTTATAGGTTCAGCAATCACTTTGCTCCATCCAAATAGAGTCAAACTCAATCAACAATCATTCAAGCAAAGTCAATCATGTTTTGTTCCCAATCCAAGTTTCCAATCAAGTTTCCTTGATTGGAATGTCCAAGTACATTCATGGAGCCATATACACATATGTTATGCAATGGTTTTCCCTATACATGGTCACCGAAGTGATTATTATCTCGTCAACTCAATTTCTCAAGGGATGCATTGACATTTAGAGAAATTAAGTTGATCCTAACATCTCACCCCATATCTAGCAAATAAAAACGTTTTGTTAAACCTTATAGTTTATGTGAGATGTTCCCAAAGTTACCCAATTATTTCCCAACAATTTTGAAATAATCATGAAGGGTTTGAAAGCATTTTGAAATTCATGAAGCGTGACACATTCCCAACTCCCGTCTTAGGAAACTAAATTCATTTTCGGGGAGTGGTTTAGTGAAAATGTCAGCTAGGTTTGATTTGGACTCAACATGTGAGAGTACAATATCTCCCCTAGTTACATGATCCCTAATGAAGTGGTGACGCACCTCAATATATTTGGTCCTAGAATGATGGACTGGATTCTTGGTTAAGTTAATTGTGCTAATGTTATCACATAACACTTGCACACCCCTTGTAACTCAATCCATAGTCCTCTAGAGTATGTATCACCCACAGCAATTGTGATATGCTCTCTCCCATGGCGATATATTCTACCTCGGTCGTGGAGAGAGCAACACAATGTTGCTTCCGACTTGACCAACTTACTAAGGACGAACCTAAGAATTGGCAACCCCCACTTGTGCTCTTCCGGTCCAACTTACATCCAGCATAGTCTGAATCCGTATAGCCAATTAAATCAAATGATTCAGAACGGGGGTACCATAGACCGACTCCTATTGTGCCTTTGAGATATCTCAAAATTCTTTTAACAGCGATTAAATGAGACTCCTTGGCACATACTTGATACCTAGCACACATACCTACAACAAATAAAATATCTGGTCGACTGGCTGTAAGTTATAGCAAACTACCTATCATGCTTCGATATTGAGTCAGATCAACGGGTTTACCACTCTCATCATTGTCTAATTTTATGTTTATAGCCATGGGAGTGGTTACCTCCTTTGAATCACTCATATTAAATTTTCGAAGCATTTCTTGTGTGTATTTTGATTGGTGCAGATGGATACCATCGCGAGTTTGCTTGATTTCAAGTCCAAGGAAGAAAGTCAACTCTCCCACTAGACTCATTTCAAATTCACTCTCCATGTGTCCAATGAACTCATTTAAATAGCCCCTATTGTTTGAGCCACAAATTATGTCATCGACATATACTTGGGCTACAAAAATATTATCACCATCTCTCCGTAGAAATAGTGTATGGTCTATTTGGCCTCTAACAAAGCCCTTCACAATCAGGAACGTCGACAACCGCTCATACCAAGCCCGGGGTGCTTGTTTAAGGCCATAGAGTGCCTTCTTGGCCTTGAACACGTGATTTGGAAATTCGGTACTCTCAAACCCAGGTGGTTGTTCGACATAGACCTCTTCCCTAATTAAACCATTTAGAAAGGCCGATTTGACGTCCATTTGATATAATTTGAAACCACGATGTGCTGCAAATGCTAGCATCAATCGGATGGACTCTAATCATGCCACGGGAGCATAAGTCTCATCATAATCAAGGCCTTCAACTTGACTATAGCCCTTGGCTACTAAGCGTGTCTTGTTTCTAATGATTTCTCCCTTATGGTTCAATTTGTTCTTGAAGACCCATTTGGTTCCAATGATGGTGGTCTTCTTGGGTCTAGGGACTAAGTCCCAAACTTGACTCCTTTCGAATTGACCTAGTTCATCTTGCATTGCAATAATCCAATCGGGATCATTTAATGCTTTATCAATTTTTCTAGGTTCAATTTCGGAAATTAGAGCAACTTCATTAGCCTCATTCCGGAAGAATGATCTAGTTCTAACCCCATGATGGATGTCTCCAACAATTTGGTCTTGGGGATGACTAGAGGCTAATCTAGTTTGCCTTGGTGTTGGTGGTACTTCGTGAATAGGTTCACTAGACACAAGTTCAGCCTCAGGATCTGGCTGATCTATGGATTGTCTAGGCTCACCGTCATCAGATTCATCACCATCAACAACATTTGGACTTTCATTCAAACTTAGTCTCCTAAGTTCAAATTAGACTTCATCTTCTGGTTGACTATTGACTTTTGGAATTTCTTCAAAGACAACATCAGAAGATTCTTCAACTAGTCTAGACTTCTTGTTGTAGACTCGGTAGGCTTTGCTAACGAGGGAGTACCCGACTAGTATCCCTTCATCAGCCTTTGCCGTGAACTTTCCAAGATGATCCTTGGTGTTTAGAATGAACACCTTACAACCAAACACCCGAAGGTGTTTAACCGTAGGTGGTTTTCCAAACCAAAGTTCATGGGGAGTCTTACCTAGAAATCTATGGATGAGGACTCTATTTTGCACATAGCAAGCTGTACTTACAGCTTCGGCCCATAAGTAACTCGGGAGTGAGTACTCATTAAGCATGCTTCGTGCAGCCTCTTGTAGAACACGGTTCTTCCTTTCTACAACACCATTTTGTTGTGGTGTTCTAGGAGTAAAGAACTCATGTCTATAACCTCTATCTTGACAAAATTCCAAAAACCTTTGATTTTGAAATTCACCTCCATGATCACTCCTAATTGTCCTAATTGTTAATGATTTTTCATTTTCTACTCTCCTACAAAAAGAAATGAAAACATCTAAGGTTTGGTCCTTGTATTTTAAAAAGTAAGTCAATGTATATCTAGTGAAATCATCAATAATTACAAAGCAATATCTACTTCCATTCAATGATATGATAGTACTACAATCAAATAAATCCATGTGAAGTAAATCTAATGCAGTAGGCGTACTTACAGCGCTTTTACCTTTATGTGCAGATTTTGTTTGCTTACCCATTTGACATGCATCACAAAGTTTGTCTTTCTCATACTTGATGCTTGGTAAGCCACGGACTAATCCCTTATTGGTCAACTTTCGAATGTTCTTCATGTTCACATGTGCTAGCCTCCGGTGCCAAAGGGTGGACTCTTCTTCTTTTGACATGAAACACTTAGCAGAAACATTAGTAGCAGTTTTAAATGAAACTTGATAAATATTGTCTACTCTTGCTCCTACTAGTACCGTGTCCAAGGTGTCATGTTGTCTAACTAGACATTGACTTGGTTGGAAATCAATTGTGTAACCCGTGTCACACAATTGACTGACACTTAGGAGATTAAATTTCATACCCTTGACTAGAAGGACATTTGAAATTCTAAGACATTCGGATATTTGAATGTCTCCTAATCCTATGACCTTAAGACTACCATTGTTACCAAATGATACATTACCTCTACTTTTCTTGTGAAGTGTGGTAAACAATGATCTATCCCCGGTCATGTGTTTGGAGCATCGACTATCAACGAACCAAGTTGATAGATGCTCCCCCTCAATCATAACCTACACAATTCGAAAAATAGAAGTTTTAGGTACCCAAACCTTGGGACCTAAAGAATCAACTAAACAAGACTTAGGCACCCATGCCTTGACAACTTTCTTTTGAATTTTGGGTGTCCTAGATTGTCTCATATCAGTCCTAGACATGAGAGACACAAATGAGGGTTCCTTAGGACGGTAACCAATACCGGCCCTATTGTAGACCGCCCTTTGGGCATTTAGGATCATGTCTAGGGTCTTAGAGCTAGTTGAGAACTTCTCAAGAATATTCTTGAGTTTCTCAACTTCACTCTTCAAAGATTTATTCTCTTCTTCTAGCAAGTCATCATGCAAATCATCTACTTCCTCAACCTTAGAGGATTTCAAGTTTTCAACTTCAAGTTTCAAAGACTTAATTTCATCTTCTAACAATTCAACATGCAAATCATCAATGTTATCATCTCTAGATAATTTCAATTGATCAATTTCTAATTGCAATGCTTTAACCTTATTCTTTGTTTTCTTAAGCATACCCGATTTAGCTAATTAAAGTTGTCACAAAATGTGTGGATCCGTCAGAATTTAGAATTTGTAAATGTGCTGGAAACCCTTTTTGCAATCAAAGTATGAAAACGTAGTAAAGCGGCCACAGGTCGTATTTTTCCTAGGGACTAGTTGAGAGTTTGTTTGATTCGAGCTTGTATTTATGTGTCATTTGTGAATTTGGGTTTCGAATAAAATCTGGGTTTTGTTTTCAATTCAGAATGAAATGGCAATTAAAATGGAGGAAACTAAACTAATGAACCAAACAATGTGCTGGCAACTAATGAACTCCCTTTGGGAGACTTAATCAACCAATGCAACTTAACCACCTTAGAAGAACAAATCTGAACTCAATTGCAATATACACTACAGATTGAATTTAACTTCAGGAATTGTCTTCAAAAACCGAAACTCCCCTTAACACAATTGTAGCAATGAATAAAAGGAGAACTTGATACGCAAGGTTACAAACTTATGTGCCAAATTCAGATATGGAATGCCAAGCTAATGTTGCAATTCAGCAATAAAACCAATCGACCAAGCTTGGAAACAAAACTATCAGTGAACATGACCTACTGAAATAAATGAAGCACTGCCGTAATCAAGCAAGGGGCTGATCAGTTCAGTAATGTTCTTGATGCAGAAATGAGTTGCAAGAGTGCAGGATTGAAGTTCGAACCTCCAGAATTCGAATGCAGAAACAAATGGATGCAAGGTCAAACAAAATCACTGAATTCAATTGCAAAGGAATTCTAATGTAGAGCTAAACTGGCACAAAACAGTGCCAAACATGTTTGATACGCAGAGGAAAATGCTTGTGTCCAAAAACTGCTACTTTTGTACCAAGGGCTAGTGCTAACAGTTCAGAAACTGCACTGAATGATGCAGCTTGGAAGGAAAACTTTAGTGAAACAATTCACAGGATCAGATGAAGAAATTCCATCCTAAAACTGCTCAATTCAAATTCAATCCGAAGACAGCAATGGACAGGCATGAATGCAGAAATACAGATACGTGGACTGCAGAATTTCATATTCAATTAAGGATTGTAGCAGCAATTTGAATGTAAGAATCGAACACGACAATTGAATTTAGATGCAATAAAACTCCAATGTGAAGCTCAGTTGATACAACTAGCAGAGATTGAGTTAACTAGCAGAAATAGCAAGCATGAGAAGTGCAGAAATTAAGAGTCGATCAAATGCATGGAGCACAAACAGAACATCCAAATTCAGGGGCACATATCTAAAGTTCATGTAGAATTTAACAGCACCAATGTATGCTTGACACTTGAAATCAGAAACTACAACTAAGCATGCAGAAATCCCCAGGATACGAAAGCTGAATCTGAAACAGCTTGTCCAGGGAATGAAGATGCAGAATTGAATGGTGCAGAATTTGGAGAATTTGCAGAAATGAGATCGGCTCAAATAAGCTGATATGCAATGCAGAAATTAATACTAGATTCTTTGTGAATGAACTAGCTTCAAGCTAAATTCAGAGGGAAGAAAAGCTAAATTACTTGATATAAAATTCGGCACTGAAAACCAGAGTTGATGCGCAAGACAAAGAAATTCCAAACTGATACACCAAACCAGGGTCTGAACGCAGGATTACTAAGCTAAATAGAAACTCAGAAACGAAGCTAAAAGTGAACCAAATTTAGATCAACTAATTTAACACACTAAATGTGAGATAACTGAAAAATTCCGAAACTAGAAATGAATTGGCAGAAACGGGCTGATACGCACAATGAAATGGCACGCAAGGATTTAAACAAGAAACCAAACTGAATTCAACCACAATTGTTAACTAACAACCAAACTACCTAATTAACTGGCATAATTGAAACTAATTAAAGCAGTAACAATTCCTACAACGAAACTTAACAAATCTGAAGTTCAGAAACAGTAAGGAACAAGGCAGAAACTGAAATTACAGCTACTACAATAAAAATTAACTAAGCAAACTAATCCTCAATCACTCCCTTAGCTCAAGTGCTCCTTGTTCGTCACGCAAGGGTAAGCCTCGAACCCGCAAGCTCAGCAAATCAGTGGAAAATCTATCTCTGCGATCAAATCCATTCAAACCATGCTCAAACTGAAAACAGCAATCGATTTCTTCAACCTCGCTGTGGTGGATTGCGACGATGATTTGGGAACGCTCCGAGCCTTCTAGGGAACCCCTCCAGCTAGCTCGGATGCAATGAAGATGGTACACAACTGAGATTGATGAAATAAAATGATAGAGCTTCTGAAACCTCACGAAACTCTGTCTTGGGCAAAATTCAAGTTGGAAACATCTCAGTGAGCTCTCCCCACTGACCTAACACTTGTTCTAATGAAGGATCGAGTGGCCGCGCCTCTTGAATGAAGAACTCTACGGAAGAAATGAAGAAAAAACGAAGAAGGCGAAGAAACGGCGGAGACGCGACGAGGAGAAGCTGCTGTGGAACTTTGATTAAATACATAAGCATTGGACGGCCCAGATTTCTCCACATCAATCCAACGGCTGATCTTGCTCTGATTTGAGCCAAACTTTAATGATGACGATCAGGGGTCAGGATCTGCCTTGTGGTAGCTCGGATCCTCCAGATGTGCAACGGATGGTCCAGATCATCTTAATCTTTGAATGGACGATTTAGAGCCCTCCGAGCTTGATCCAACGGTTAATTTAGCTCTGATTGGGATAAAACCTTCAGATCTTGATCAGATTGCTTGATCAACCCTAACCCTAGCTCGGATTGCTTCAGATGGTCCTGGATGGCTCAGATCTAGCCGCTCTTGAATCAGACGGCCCAGATTAATCCGAAACTTGATAACTCGATCCGGGTCCACTTCCGACTCAAGTTTGACCTAGTATGCCCTAGGTCCAGGATCCTTTCATGCCTACAAAAATATATCAGAAAATTAGTGGCCAAATAATCCAAAAATGTGCAAATTTGTAATTAAGTACAAAATAAGAGGAAATCCTAAAACCTAGGGTAAAATCACAATTAAGCAAGTAAAAACATAGGTCAAACATGGATTTTAGCAATTAAAATAATCAACAAAATGGTATCTATCACCCGTGTCACACAATTGACTGACACTTAGGAGATTAAATTTCATCCCCTTGACTAGAAGGACATTTGAAATTCTAAGACATTCGGATATTTGAATGTCTCCTAATCCTATGACCTTAAGACTACCATTGTTACCAAATGATACATTACCTCTACTTTTCTTGTGAAGTGTGGTAAACAATGATCTATCCCCGGTCATGTGTTTGGAGCATCCACTATCAACGAACCAAGTTGATAGATGCTCCCCCTCAATCATAACCTACACAATTCGAAAAATAGAAGTTTTAGGTACCCAAACCTTGGGACCTAAAGCATCAACTAAACAAGACTTAGGCACCCATGCCTTGACAACTTTCTTTTGAATTTTGGGTGTCCTAGATTGTCTCATATCAGTCCTAGACATGAGAGACACAAATGAGGGTTCCTTAGGACGATAAGCAATACCGGCCCTATTGTAGACCGCCCTTTGGGCATTTAGGATCATGTCTAGGGTCTTAGAGCTAGTTGAGAACTTCTCAAGAATATTCTTGAGTTTCTCAACTTCACTCTTCAAAGATTTATTCTCTTCTTCTAGCAAGTCATCATGCAAATCATCTATTTCCTCAACCTTAGAGGATTTTAAGTTTTCAACTTCAAGTTTCAAAGACTTAATTTCATTTTCTAACAATTCAACATGCAAATCATCAATGTTATCATCTCTAGATAATTTCAATTGATCAATTTCTAATTGCAATGCTTTAACCTTATTCTTTGATTTCTTAAGCATACTAGTTAAACATGCAATTGCTCTATAACATTTTTTACGCTCGGGAGAAGTTACCTCTTCATCATCCGAGGATGATGAAGCCGCATTTGAGGAACTTGAAGATTCATCACTGCTCTCCTCTCCAAGAGCCATAAGTGCCACATGCCTTGTGCTCTTCTCCTCCTTCTCTTCATCGGATGAGCTAGATGATGACTCATCCCAAGTGATATTTCAAGGCCTTCTTCTTCTTCTTGAATTTCTCTTCTTTCTTTTTGGATTTCTCCTCCTTCTTCTTGAGTTTTGGACATTCATTCTTGAAGTGTCCTTTCCTACCACACTCAAAGCAAGATGCATTAGTCTTATCAAGTTTGGATTCACTAGACTTACCTCTACTCTTGAAGCGTCGACCCCTTCTCATCATCCTTCTCACAAAGTTCGCCATCTCGGATGAAGAAGAGCCGCTGCCATCTTCTTCGGAATTGGACTCGGATTCGGAAGAGGATGAAGACGAAGAGACCTCCTTCTTCTTCTCCTTCTTCTTGTTGGATTGGTCCCCTGCAACTAAACCAATCCCCTTCTCCTTGGGGCCTTTGTTAATGCAATTCCATCTCACAAAATAAGTCATCTAACTTTACAATAGATAGATCCTTGGAAACTTTGTAGGCATCCACCATGGATGACCACAAAGCATTCCTTGGAAAGGCTTTCAAGACATACCTCACAAGGTCGCGATTCTCGACCTTTTCATCAATCGAATGAAGTCCATTGAGAACTTCCTTGAACCGGCTATGGAGCTCACTTACCGATTCATTCTCCTTCATGGATAGATTTTTATGTTGATCGAGGAACAAGTCCCTCTTAGCAATTCTTGAATCTCGGGTGCCCTCATGGAGTTCGATGAGCTTGTTCCACAAGTCCTTTGCACTTGTGAAAGGACCAACCTTGATGAGTTGGTCTTTGTTCATGCCACATGGTAGAGTGGCAACCGCCTTCGCGTCGGCTTCACTCTTCTGAGTTTGTTCAGCAGTCCACCTCCACGATTTGAGTTCTTTGCCTTCATCATCCTTAGGAGGGATGAATCCCTCCCTCACCACGAACCAAGTATGGATGTCCATCTTCAAATAATATTCCATCTTCGATCTCCAATATTGGAAGTCGGCGCCATCGAAGAAAGGAGGTCGGGTGGTGGAGAAGCCTTCTCTTAATGTCATCTTGTTGATAACTCTCGGATGTTAAGCCGTGAACAGAGCCCCAAGCTCTGATACCACTTGTTGGAACCGGATGGCTAGAGAGGGGGGGTGAATATAGCCAATTTCTTGAACCTTTGGCACTTATCAAGATTTCTGCACTCAACTTATCAGTAGCACAACAGAAGAAGCAAAGGAAACCGAAGCAGTGCAGTAAACTAAAAATAGAAATGAAAGCAAACAAAGATAGCTACCAAGATCACTAATAAGAGGGTTTACAAGGTTTAGGGATAACTTGCCCCTACTCCTTGGCGTGCCCTTAAGGTGGGCGATCCCTTGATCGTCGGCAGATCAAGCCCCGGTGTTCACTGGATATAACGCAACCTCCTTCTCGGTGGAGAAACCTCTCCACAGCGTTTCAAACAAGGATATAGATTTAAGCTAAATGAAACACAGAGAATACTCTTAGTCAGCACCTAGCAAGGACAAGAACACAGCGAGCTTATCCCGAGTTCCACCCAGCGACGATCTCATGCAAGGACTCCCTCCTTCGTGTCTTCTCACTGTTGGACTCCAAGCTCCTTGTTCTTTCCTCCCAGCACTCACGTAAGAGTTGGTTGCTTCTCGATTGCAGTTGCTTACTCAAAGTGATGAAGACTTCAGAAACACAGCAAGCAAGTTGTGGAGAAACACAAAGCGCAGCAAGAACTTCAGCAAGCTCAACACTGAAAACTGTCGAACACTTCTCTGCTTCAGCCGAAGTCTTCTTCTCCCTTTTGTTTCTCCATCAAGCATCAGATGACACCATCCCTGCAACTCCCAGTTGCCCATCTGCCAACGCCAGCTACCACTAAGCTATCCCTGGACTCCCTGAGCTTCCCTCAGCCAAGCTCCAGTCTCAGCTCCAGTCTGCAGCTCGGCCGTTGCAACCTGAGATGGAAAAATGGACAAACCTGCTCCAAGGAAAGCCTTCATTGACTTCTCCTTGAGTGTTTGAATCATCCCCTGTCACCTGCAGCTTAATCAGACTGTTAGAGTAGTATATCACACAGTAAATCAAATATTAAAAGCAAACAGCAGCGAATCGGATATGGTCAGGCGCGATCAGAGAGTCTGATAGTGCAATTTGAATTAAAGTGATCGGTCACCGGACCGATCAGAGAGCCTCCTGATCTGTCACCAGACCAATCAGGCTGGGTCCAGACCGATCAGGCTCCGTCCTGATCGATCCCCAACGCTTAATCAGAAATCACGATTTCTTTGAGATTCTCCTGGACCGATCACCAGACCGATCCCAGGTTGAGGATCGTTCACCGGACCGATCTGTTAGTGATATGAGAGAAGTGTCCTAAGGCAATCGCCTTATGATTGTAAACATTTATTTTTAATAAATGATAATTCACTATTTGAGTATACATGTTTGTGTATTTTATTGGGATCTTAAACTCATCTACTGAATGTCCGCAATACAATTCACAGCATAAGAGAATTTGTGATGGGATCACAACTAGTGATTATCTCTACATGTGCAATTGTGAAGTCTTGAAAATATCCCTAGTCGATGAATTGATAAAAACAGACACTATCAATTCTGTTGAGACTAGCATGAGTTATTCTCTAATCAGCTGATTCTCACTGGCTGGTGACATTGGGATGTCCGGAGATAAACATGGATGCTAGTTAAGGGAACTAGTTCATTGGAGTGACTAGCTGTAAAACTTCATATGGTAATCTAAATATAGATATGTCAATGAAGTTCTTACTGCAGCTTAAGTGCGATGTTCCTTTGACTTGCGGTGTTCAAGTCATCTTGGTCATGGAGACTTATACTTTAACATCTTAAGCAAGCATCTCCAAGGAGGTGTGGACCCAGGGTGATTGGGTATAAGCCGAAATGCCCGAAGATGTTTGAGCAGCCTACAAAGGATTCACCACTCCTTGCGAGGAGATGTATACCCAGGCCTATCGTCGGATTGTTACTCAAAGCCTCTGGCCAGAGCATGTCATGTTTAGAGTATGAGTCTCTTAAATACATGAGTGTAATTAGAAATCCAAAGGACGAGAAAGACACTACTTGGGCTAGGTGTGACGTAGTCAGCCTAGTGGGGACTGACACAAACAGACCATGTCCTGAACCAAGTGGGTATAAGATGGTGAAGGGAATGGGGCACGATTCATTAGAGCTACTGAAGGGGTTCAGAATTATTTCTGAGGTCAACCGTTGATCTTTCGATTAATTGGGGGTCATGATGTACTACTAGGTGCCACTCATGATCGTTCTATAATTGCTTGATTATAGACGGCTAACATAAATCGAAAGCCTATTTAGTCACACGCACTATGAGTAATCTGAGGGATTTAAAACGAGTTGAAAATTGGATTTTCCGATCAAGAGAAATAAGTCAAATCTGAATTAATCAGAGGCGCAACGGAAGCTTAAAATGGCTAAGTCTTTTGAAGGCTTATTGGGCGAATTAAATGAGTTTAATTCGCGAGGGATTGGGCTTGAAGCGACCGGCCAAAGAGGGTGCCGACCCTCTTTGGTTTGGCCGGCCACAACAATGGGGAGAAACCAATTTATTTGGTTTTATTAATAAAATAAATCTAGCCCGATTTGTTTTATAAATTATGGATAAATAAATTTATATAAAGAAATTTATATAAAGAAATTTGTAGAAATTTATTCCTTTTTATGGAAATTAAAATGATCCATGGAATGGTTTATTTTAATTTTATAAAATCAATTATGAATTGATTTTTTCATAATAAGAAAAATTTATAAATTTCTTATAAAATTTATTCCATAATTAAAGAAGAGATGTATTTGTTTTATTATAAAGTTAGTTATAATAAAACTAGGCATAACGGAATAATTCATAAGAAAATTTATAAGATAAATTTCTTATGAAAAATTATTCCGTTAATTCCGTTAAAAGGGAGACTTAGCAAGGGAGAGGCTACTATATATAGGAACCAAGGCAAGGCTTGAATTCCTAATCAATTGATCAAGATATTAATTCTCTCCCTCTCTCTCTCCTATTCTCTTCATCTCCTTCTCCTTCCCTCCTAGGGTCGGCGCCCCCCTCCTCACCCTAGGGCCGGCGCACTCCACCCTAGGGCCAGCGCACTCTATCCTAGGGCCGGCGCACCCTCACTCTTCCAAGGGTTGCCGTGGGTTGTCACCACCAAGAAGGAGCCAAACAAGAAGGAGAAGAAACGGGCCGCAACTCCTTCCTTCCCGGAATTTAGATTCCGTTTCTTGGTGGTTAGTTTCCATCTTCTTCTCTTGTTATTCTAGTTGTGTCTTTGGAGAATCTAGTAGTTCTCGTCGACACAAAACTCGTGGCTTTGCGAATTCATCCTGAAGAGAACTCGGCGTGGACGCGAATAGAGGCAGAGCTTCCAAGGGACGCTACGGTTGGATCTCGTCCCTTACTTCAAGTTACGCGAGGTACTAAGTAAATTAGTTTACTTTTCCGTAAAATTTTAATTTATGATCATGTCCACACATCATAAGGTCGCATGCTAGATACGTGGTTGAAAATAAATTAAGAAATTATTTATGCTAATTCTTCCGCTGCACGTAAATAATTTTAAAATTTACGAACTGTTAGTGATATGAGAGAAGTATCCTAAGGCAATCGCCTTATGATTGTAAACATTTATTTTAATAAATGATAATTCACTATTTGAGTATACATGTTTGTGTATTTGATTGGGATCTTAAACTCATCTACTGAATGTCCGCAATACAACTCACAACATAAGAGAATTTGTGATGGGATCACAACTAGTGATTATCTCTAAATGTGGAAATGTGAAGTATTGAAAATATCCCTAGTCGATGAATTGATAAAAACAGACACTATCAATTCTGTTGAGACTAGCATGGGTTATTCTCTAATCAGCTGATTCTCACTGGCTGGTGACATTGGGATGTCTGGAGATAAACATGGATTCTAGTTAAGGGAACTAGTTCATTGGAGTGACTAGCCATAAAACTTCATATGGTTATCTATATAGATATGTCGATGAAGTTCTTACTGCAGCTTAAGTGCGATGTTCCTTTAACTTGCGGTGTTCAAGTCATCTTGGTCATGGAGACTTATACTTTAACATCTTAAGCAAGCATCTCCAAGAAGGTGTGGACCCAGGATGATTGGGTATAAGCCGAAGTGCCCGAAGATGTTTGAACAGCCTACAAAGGATTCACCACTCCTTGCGAGGAGATGTATACCCAGGCCTATCGTCAGATTGTTACTCAAAAATCTCTGGCCAGAGTATATCATGTTTAGAGTGCGAGTCTCTTAAATACATGAGAGTAATTAGAAATCCAAAGGACGAGAAAGACACTACTTGGGCTAGGTGTGACGTAGTCAGTCTAGTGGGGACTGACACAAACAGACTGGATGCTAAGATATGGGGTTGTCCCGCTTGTGTGAAGCGGACTGTATCAGACAAATTGGATGCTAAGTCTGATAAATGTCTATTTATTGGATACCCTAAGGAAACGAAGGGTTACCAATTCTTTCATCCCTTGGAACAAAAGGTGTTTGTTTCAAGGCATGCTGTATTTCTAGAAAAAGAATTTCATTTACAAGAAAACAGTGGGAGTGGCATTGAACTTGATGAAGTTCAAGAAACTCCAATAGACATCATAGAGACACCTAGTCTAGACCGACAACCAATACCTCATAATGATGAGCTATCAGTTGAACCTAAAACAACACCACCTCTTCGTAGATCTGATAGGGCACGCAATATTCCAGAGAGATACGGATTTCTCGTAAGTGAATCGAACGACATGTTACTTATAAGCGATGATAAACCTATCAGTTATGAAGATGTCCTGAAATGTTCAGAAAGGGACAAATGGCTTGAGGCCATGAAGTCGGAAATGGATTCCATGTACGAAAATCAAGTGTGGGACTTGGTTAACCCACCTGAAGGGATTAAACCCATAGGGTGCAAGTGGGTTTTCAAGAAGAAAACCGACATAGAAGGTAATTATGCTTAAATCCATTCGGATGCTCCTAGCCATAGCAGCTCATTATGATTATGAGATATGGCAAATGGATGTGAAAACAGCTTTCGTTAATGGAAACCTGCTTGAGGATGTATACATGATACAACCTGAAGGTTTCACATCGGTTGATAAAACCAAAGTATGCAAGCTTCGACGATCCATATATGGACTGAAGCAAGCATCCAGGAGCTGGAACATTCGTTTTGATGAGACAATCAAAGAGTTTGATTTCTCACAAAATCCTGACAAACCTTGTGTGTACAAGAAGGTTAGTGGGAGTGCAGTCGTATTCCTAGTATTATATGTCGACGACATATTACTTATAGGAAATGGTATATCAATTTTACAGACAGTTATAATTTGGTTGTCCAAAACTTTCTCCATGAAAGACCTGGGAGAAGCAACTTATATCCTTGGGATTAGAATCTATAGAGATAGATCAAAACGGTTGCTTGGTCATTCGTAGTCTACATATATAGACCGAGTGCAAAAAGGGTTTAGCATGTCGGAATCCAAGAAAGGTTACCTACCCATCAGGTATGAGATCAACCATTCAAAGTCTATGTCTCCGCACACAGAAGACGAGAGGATTTGCATGAATAAGATTCCCTATGCATCCGCGATAGGATCTATCATGTATGCTATGTTATGTACTAGGCCTGATGTATCATATGCTCTGAGTGTCACGAGCAGATACCAGTCAGATCCAGGTATTGATCACTGGGCGGCTATCAAGACAATCCTTAAGTACTTAAGAAGAACTAAGGATGTGTTCCTAATATATGGAGAAGGAGATATGGTAACACGTGGGTATACAGATGCCAGTTTCCAGACAGATAAGGATGACTCCAAATCTCAGTCTGGATACGTATTTATTTTGAATGGAAGCGCAATAAGTTGGAACAGTTCCAAACAAGACACTGTAGCGGATTCTACCACGGATGCAGTTTGGATCAAGAAGTTCGTCTCAGAACTTGATGTGGTTCCAACCATTGATGAAGCAGTGTCGGTTTACTGCGACAACAATGGAGCTATTGCACAAGCAAAGGAACCAAGGTCTCATCAGCGATCCAAACACGTGCTTCGACGCTATCATCTGATCAGAGAGATTATAAGTAGGAATGACATACAAATTGAGAGAGTTCCCACTGAAAGGAACATAGCGGAGCCTTAACTAAGGCCTTGCCTCAAAACAAGTTTGAGGGTCATGTTAGAGCTTGTGGTATTGGATACCGTAGCGATTGGCATTAGGCCAAGTGGGAGTTTGTTAGTGATATGAGAGAAGTGTCCTAAGGCAATCGCCTTATGATTGTAAACATTTATTTTAATAAATGATAATTCACTATTTGAGTATACATGTTTGTGTATTTGATTGGGATCTTAAACTCATCTACTGAATGTCCGCAATACAACTCACAGCATAAGAGAATTTGTGATGGGATCACAACTAGTGATTATCTCTAAATGTGCAAATGTGAAGTATTGAAAATATCCCTAGTCGATGAATTGATAAAAACGGACACTATCAATTCTGTTGAGACTAGCATGGGTTATTCTCTAATCAGCTGATTCTCACTAGCTGGTGACATTGGGATGTCCGGAGATAAACATGGATGCTAGTTAAGGGAACTAGTTCATTGGAGTGACTAGCCGTAAAACTTCATATGGTTATCTATATAGATATGTCAATGAAGTTCTTACTGCAGCTTAAGTGCGATGTTCCTTTGACTTGCGGTGTTCAAGTCATCTTGGTCATGGAGACTTATACTTTAACATCTTAAGCAAGCATCTCCAAGGAGGTATGGACCCAGGATGATTGGGTATAAGCCGAAGTGCCCGAAGATGTTTGAACAGCCTACAAAGGATTCACCACTCCTTGCGAGGAGATGTATACCCAGGCCTATCGTCGGATTGTTACTCAAAAATCTCTGGCCAGAGTATATCATGTTTAGAGTGCGAGTCTCTTAAATACATGAGAGTAATTAGAAATCCAAAGGATGAGAAAGACACTACTTGGGCTAGGTGTGACGTAGTCAGTCTTGTGGGGACTGACACAAACAGACCATGTCCTGAACCAAGTGGGTATAAGGTGGTGAAGGGAATGGGGCACGATTCATTAGAGCTGCTGAAGGGTTTCAGAATTACTTCTGAGGTCAAACCGTTGATCTTTCGATTAATTGGGGGTCATGATGTACTACTAGGTGTCACTCATGATCGTTCTATAATTAGTTGATTATAGACGGCCAACATAAATCGAAAGCCTATTTAGTCACACGCACTACGAGTAATCCGAGGGATTTAAAACGAGTTGAAAATTGGATTTTCCAATCAAGAGAAATAAGTCGAATCTGAGTTGATCAGAGGCGCAACGGAAACTTAAAATGGCTAAGTTTTTTGAAGGCTTATTGGGCGAATTAAATGAGTTTAATTCGCTATCGGTTCGAGTTGTTTTGGCCGACCAAAGAGGGTGTCCACCCTCTTGGTTTGGCCGGCCATTAAAAGGGAAGAAAACCAATTTAATTGGTTTAATTAATAAAATAAATCTAGCGCGATTTGTTTTATAAATTATGGATAAATAAATTGATATATAAAGAAATTTATATAAAGAGATTTATAAAGAAATTTATAGTAAATTTATTCTTTTTATGGAAATTAAAATGAACCATGAATTGGTTTAATTTTAATTTATAAAATCAATTATGAATTGATTTATCCATGATATGAAAATTTTATACAAATTTTATTCCATAATTAAAAGAGAGAGAGTATTTGTTTTATTATAAAGTTAGTTATAATAAAACATAGTTTAAACGGAATAATTCATAAGAGAAATTATAGGATAAATTTGTTATGAAAATTCCATTAAGAGAATTGTTTTATTATAATGTTAGTTAAAATAAAACTTGGGTTAAACGGAATAATTCATAAGAAAATTTATAGGATAAATTTGTTATGAAAATTCCGTTAAGAAAGAGAATTGAATTTATTATAAAGTTAGTTATAATAAAATAGGCATAACGGAATAATTCATAAGAAACTTTATAGGATAAAATTCTTATGATAACTAATTCCGTTAATTCTGTTAAAAGAGAGACTTGGCAAGGGAGAGACAACTATATAAGGAACCAAAGGCAAGCCTTTAATTCCTAATTGATAATTGAGTTATCAAAAGATTAGAAGCTCCCTCTCTCTCTTATTCTCTTCTCTTCTCTTCTCTCTTCCCCATTAGGGCCGGTGCCCCTTAATAGGATTAGGGTCGGCTCCCCTTCATCCCACCTAGGGCCGGTGCCCCTAGCACACCCTAGGGTGGTTGCCGTGAGCTATCAAGAAGAAGGAGAAGCCAACGAAGATGAAGAAGAAGCGGGTGTTATCTCCTTCCTCCTCGGAATTTAGATTCCGATTCTTGTTGGTTAGTTTCCTATCTTTTCTCTTGTTCTTCTAGTTGTGCCTTCCGAGAATCTAGTAGTTCTCGTCGGCACAAAACTCGTGACTTTGCGAAGTCATCCCGAAGAGAACTCGGCTTGGACGCGAATAGAGGCGAAGCTTCCAAGGGACGCTACGGTTGGATCTCGTCCCTTACTTCGAGTTACGAAAGGTACTTAGTAAATTAGTTTACTTTTCCGCAAAGTTTTAATTTATGAATATGTCAACACATCATAAGGTTGCATGCTAGATACGTGGTTAAAATAATTTAGGAAATTATTTTATGCTAATTCTTCCACTGCACGTAAAAATTTAAAATTTCACGAACCCGTATCCTTGTCGACATGCACCCGGTCCCAACAGTGGTATCAGAGCCGGTTAGTGTTCGACATAATCATAAAATTGTTTTGCGGAAAACTTTGTCATGATCTCAATTTTGGAATATTTTTCAATTATGGAAACTTTCCAATTATAATAAATTTTAGAATTAGGAATTTCAAAGTTTTGAAATCCTTATGAAATTTCGCAAACGTTTGAAATTTTCTAGTTTCTGAAATTTTATAATAATTGTGAAAACTTCCCATCTTTGGAAACTTTCCAATTTTGGAAATTTTTCTATTTTAGAAATTTTTCAATTTTGGAAATATGTAAGTTTTCTTTGTACCGGAAACTTACAATTATTCTGAAAACCTATTATGAAATCTCGCGATTTTGGGCACTTTCTTTCAAGAAAGTCTAGACAAATTTATGGACGATTAATTGACAATTAAATTTAAATTGGTTTTTAAATTGACAACAAAATTCTTTATTTTGGATGAGCCTCGGGGAGCCGTCCAATTTAAAGTTAGTTGTTGTAATTTAATTTCCCAATTTTAAATAAAATTGTCATGTTTAATTTGGTTACGCTCCGGAGCGGACCAAATTCAATTTACGACAAATTACTTTTCTTTGGGTATCTGAGCCTCGGGGAGCCACCCTTAGAAAACGATTTGTTGTAATTAATTAAATCCATAAATAAAATATGTTTTAAGAAGTGATGCTCTTACATATTGTTGTCTCCAAAATTAATTAGGAAAATGGTTTCCTATAGAGTTTCTTAAATGAGATTTTCATGAAAATAATATGTGGTTGAATTAAGGGAATTGTCTCTTAATTTAATAAGTTTTGATTTAGAGAAATCAAAGTCTTGAACATATTATTTCCGAAATTGATTATGACAATTTAGGAAATTGTTTCCCAAAACAATTCCTTTAATAATGTATGAGATTAGAATTAGGAAATCCGGTTCCTAATTCAATTAATGAGACTTGATAACTTAAGTCACATACATACTTTATTAAGGATATCGTTAGTCATGACATAATTATATGTCATGAATGTGCATTAAAAAAAGATGAGACCCAAAACCCCTTACAAAATATTAAGGCCAACACCTTCCATTAATATGGTTAGAATCGGAGTTTTGCTTCTCGTTTGGGTTGATGGACACATCCATGCCCGACTTGAACCTCAACATGTTCAAACCATGGAATTAGTTTATGAATAATATAGTTGGAGTAAGAGGTCAATCCTTAGTTTTGGTTGTTGGACACATCCAAGCCTGACTAAACGGTTGAATGAGCTCCAACCATATTAAAACTATTTCTTGATTAATGGGTCAGCCTTAAGCTTGGAGCATCGATTTGTTGTGCCACAGCCAAGGTCGATGTAAAGAGAGGTGCAGTTGGGTGCTATGCATAATGTCGCATACTTGTTAATGAGTTAACAACCCAATGTTTTATGCAAACATTCAATTAGTTGATAGCATAATGTGATAGTTACATATATGTGATATGTAATCGGTGTAATTACCTACCTTCATAGCTAAGAATAACTTGATGGCCACAGCCATGGTGGTTCTTATCTATGGTTGGATATCAACCTATTTGGAGATGTTCCTACGATCTCCCGAATTGATAAAAAGGGTTATTCAATTTGAAAAATAAATAGGAATTTTATTAATGTATGTTGATACATTCTTTAATCATTCTTCTCATATAAGCTCAATTTGTATTTCTAGGATAATCACTCGATCATGTCTTCCCTAAACTTGCGTTCCATTTTGGACACCAATAAACTCACTGGGCCAAACTTCATGGACTGGCTTCGAAACCTGAGGATAGTCCTCAAGGCAGAGAAGCTTGCTTATGTCCTTGAAGATCAACTTCCCAACCGTCCTCCTGAAAATGCAACTCCAGACCAGTTTCCTGAGTTGCTCAACCTGCTGAAGACTGTAGAGCCTTCTATGAAGCAGGATCTAAAGACGGTACTGTTAGTTGGTTCCTTGAAGAAAGGTTCTAAGAGAAAGGCCAAAGAACAGAATAAGGGAAAGAAGGAAAAGGCCAAAAAGACTGAAAATACCCTAAAAGGCACTTGCCATCACTGTGGCAAGGAGGGTCATTTGCGAAGAAACTGCAAGATTTATCTTGAGTCCTTGATAGAGAAGGCATCCGATGCTCCATCCTCTTCAAGTATCTTCGTTATTGAATGTCACTCTATTTCCTCAAATACCTAGGTACTTGATACCGGGTGTAGCTCACATATATGTAATGACATACAGGGGCTAAGGAATAGAAGAAGACTCGTCAAAGGAGAAGCAAATTTGCGAGTTGGAAATGGAGCAAAGATTGCTGCTGTTGCCATCGGAACATATTTGCTAAAGCTCCCCACTGGACGTGTCTTAGAATTGGATAATTGTTATTTTGTTCCTTCGTTAATAAAGAACATTGTATCTATTTCATGTTTGAATGAAAAGGGTTATCATTTAACTTTTAGTAACAATTGTTGTTACATAACTTTAAATGGCGTTCTTTATGGGAATGGAACTTTGTGCAATGGTATCTACACGTTAGATTTATCCGGTGACGTTTTCAATATCGATGTTAGCAACAAACGTGCTCGAATAGATAATCGAATAGACTCCTACACTTGGCATTGCCGTCTTGGCCATGTAAGTAAGAAACACATGAACGAATTACACCGATGTGGAATTCTGGAATCATTTGAACCCGGTTCATTTGATACATGCGAATCATGCTTAAAAGGCAAGATGACCAAATTACCCTTTTCCGGAAAAGATAATCCGGTAGGAGAATTGCTTGGTCTAATACATACTGATGTATGCGGACCAATGTCAACTCTTGCACAAGGAGGCTATAGCTACTTCATCACCTTTATCGATGATCACTCACGATTCGGGTATGTGTTCTTGATGAAACACAAATCTGAAGCCTTTGAGAAATTCAAAGAGTTCCGAAATGAAGTAGGGAAACAGCTTGGCAAAAGTATTAAGATACTTCGATCCGATCGGGGTGGTGAATACTTGAGTCAAGAGTTTCAAGATTATCTTAGGGACAATGGGATACTGTCCCAATGGACTCCGCCGTATACACCACAGCATAATGGTGTATCTGAGAGGCGCAACCGAACCTTGATGGACATGGTTAGGTCTATGATGAATCATGCAACTCTTCCAAAATCCTTTTGGGGCTATGCACTTAAGACAGCTGTTTACTTGCTAAACAGAGTCCCGACCAAGGTAGTCTCTACTACTCCATATGAGACTGGAATAGTAAGAAACCTCACTTAACTCACCTTAGATATGGGGTTGTCCCGCTTGTGTGAAGCGGACTGTATCAGACAAATTGGATGCTAAGTCTGATAAATGTCTATTTATTGGATACCCTAAGGAAACGAAGGGTTACCAATTCTTCATCCCTTGGAACAAAAGGTGTTGTTTCAAGGCATGCTGTATTTCTAGAAAAAGAATTTCTTTTACAAGAAAACAGTGGGAGTGGCATTGAACTTGATGAAGTTCAAGAAACTCCAATAGACATTACAGAGACACCTAGTCTAGACCCACAACCAATACTCATAATGATGAGCTATCAGTTGAACCTAAAACACACCACCTCTTCGTAGGTCTGATAGGACACGCAATATTCCAGAGAGATACGGATTTCTCGTAAGTGAATCGAACGACGTGTTACTCATAAGCGATGACGAACCTATCAGTTATGAAGATGTTCTGAAAAGTTCAGAAAGGGACAAATGGCTTGAGCCATGAAGTCGGAAATGGATTCCATGTACGAAAATCAAGTATGGGACTTGGTTAACCCACCTGAAGGGATTAAGCCCATAGGGTGCAAGTGGGTTTTCAAGAAGAAAACCGACATGGAAGGTAATTATGCTTAAATCCATTCGGATGCTCCTAGCCATAGCAGCTCATTATGATTATGAGATATGGCAAATGGATGTGAAAACAGCTTTCCTTAATGGAAACCTGCTTGAGGATGTATACATGATACAACCTGAAGGTTTCACATCGGTTGATAAAACCAAAGTATGCAAGCTTCGACGATCCATATATGGACTGAAGCAAGCATCCAGGAGCTGGAACATCCGTTTTGATGAGACAATCAAAGAGTTTGATTTCTCACAAAATCCTGACGAACCTTGTGTGTACAAGAAGGTTAGTGGGAGTGCAGTCGTATTCCTAGTATTATATGTCGATGACATATTACTT
>JAGFNQ010001782.1:220678-238056 GCA_024364735.1 Boesenbergia rotunda
GTAGCGTCCCTTGGAAGCTCCGCCTCTATTTGCGTCCACGCCGAGTTTTCTTCGGGATGACTTCGCAAACCCACGAGTTTCATGCTGACAAGAACTACTAGATTCTCCAAAGGCACGACAAGAATGCCAAGAGAGAGATGGAATAACTAACCATCAAACGAAGAACGGAATCAAGATTCCGGGAGGAAGAAAGGAGTCGCGCCCGCTTCTTCTTCTTCTTTGGCTTCTTCTTGGTGGTGGAAGCTCACGGCAAAGGGGGAGGGCTCTAGGGCCGGTGGCACTAGAAGAGGGAGAGGGAGAGAAGGAGAGGGAGAGAGGCTAGGCAAGAATCCTTGATCTCTTGGATTAATCTCCAAGTCTTGCCTTGGTACCTTTATATAGTAGCCTCTTAATCGCCAAGTCTCCTCTTAACAGAATAAATTTTTTATAAGAAATTTATCTTATAAATTTTTCTATGAATTATTCCGTTATGCCAAGTTTTTCTTATAACTTAATTTATAATAAAAACAACCATGTCTCCCCTTTTATTATGGAAAGAAATTTCTTTATAAGAAATTTATTATATAAATTTTTTTATCATGGTAAATCAATCCATTATTGATTTTATAAAACAAAATAAATCAATCCAAGGTTTATTTAATTTTCATGAAAATAAATCTCTTTATATAAATTTCTATATATAAATTTTTATATAAATATCTTTATACAAATTTCCTTATCATAATTTTATAAGACAAACCACACGCGGTTTATTTTATAAATTTGAACCAAACAATTTGGTTCTCCCCTTTGATGTGGCCGGCCAAACAAAGAGGGTGGGGACCCACTTTGGCTGGCCAAACCCAAGCCGAACCATACGAATTAAACTCATTTAATTCGTCCAATAAGTCTTCAAAAGACTTAGCCATTTTACGCTTCCGATGCATCTCTGAAAATTCAGATTGACTTATCTCTCTTGATCGGAAAATCAATTTTCAACTCGTTTTAAATCCTCGGATTACTCGTAGTGCGTGTGACTAAATAGGCTTTCGATTTATGTTGGTCGTCTATAATTAACCAATTATAGAACGATCATGAGTGGACCTAGTAGTACATCATGATCCCCAATTAATCGAAAGATCAACGGTTGACCTCAGAAATAATTCTGAAACCCTTCAGCAGCTCTAATGAACGTGCCTCATTCCCTTCACCATCTTATACCCACTTGGTTCAGGACATGGTCTATGTGTGTCAGTCCCCACTAGGCTGACTATGTCACACCTAGCCCAAGTAACGTTCTCTCATCCTAACGGATTCTAATTACTCTCATGTATTTAGAGATTCATACACTGAACATGTCATGCTCTGGCCAGAGGCTTCGAGTAACAATCCGACGATAGGTCTTGGGTATACATCCCTCGCAAGGAGTGGTGAATCCTTTGTAGGCTGTTCAAACATCTTCGGGCACTTCGGCTTATACCCAACATCCTGGGTCCACACCTCCTTGGAGATGCTTGCTTAAGATGTCAAAGTATAAGTCTTCATGACCAAGATGACTTGAACACCGCAAGTCAAAGGAACATCGCACTTAAGCTGCAGTAAGAACTTCATTGACATATCTATATGTAGATTACCATATGAAGTTTTACAGCTAGTCACTCCAATGAACTAGTTCCCTTAACTAGCATTCATGTTTATCTCCGGACATCCCAATGTCACCAGCCAGTGAGAATCAGCTGATTAGAGAATAACCCATGCTAGTCTCAACAGAATTGATAGTGTCCGTATTTATCAATTCATCGACTAGGGACAATTTCAATACTTCACAATTGCACATGTAGAGATAATCACTAGTTGTGAATTCATCACAAATTCTCTCATGCTGTGAATTGTATTGCGGACATTCAGTAAATGAGTTTAAGATCTCAATCAAATACACAAACATGTATACTCAAATAGTGAATATTCATTTATTAAAGTAAATGATTACAATCATAAGGCGATTGCCTTAGGACACTTCTCTCATATTACTAACAAACTCCCACTTGGCCTAATGCCAATCGCTACGGTATCCAATACCACAGGCTCTAACATGACCCTCAAACTTGCTTTGAGGCAAGGCCTTAGTTAAAGGATCCGCTAAATTCCTTTCAGTGGGAATTTTCTCAATTTGTATATCATTCCTACTTATAATCTCTCTGATCAGATGATAGCGGCGAAGCACGTGTTTGGATCGCTGATGAGACCTTGGTTCCTTTGCTTGTGCAATAGCTCCATTGTTGTCGCAGTAAACCGGTATTGCTTCATCAATGGTTGGAACCACACCAAGTTCCGAGACAAACTTCTTGATCCAGACTGCTTCTTTTGCTGCTTCCAAAGCTGCAATATATTCCGCTTCCGTGGTAGAATCCGCTACGGTGTCTTGTTTGGAACTCTTCCAACTTATTGCGCCTCCATTCAAAGTAAATACGTATCCGGACTGAGATTTGGAGTCATCCTTATCTGTCTGGAAACTGGCATCTGTATACCCACGTATTACCATATCTCCTTCTCCATATATTAGGAACACATCCTTAGTTCTTCTTAAGTACTTAAGGATTGTCTTGACAGCCGCCCAATGATCTATTCCTGGATCAGACTAGTATCTACTTGTGACGCTCAGAGCATACGATACATCGGGCCTAGTACATAACATAGCATACATGATAGATCCTATCGCGGATGCATAAGGAATCTTATTCATGCAAATCCTCTCGTCTTCTGTGCGCGGACACATAGACTTTGAAAGGTTGATCCCATGCCTGATGGGAAGGTAACCTTTCTTGGATTCCGACATGCTAAACCTTTTTAGCACTCGGTCTATATATGTAGACTGCGAAAGACCAAGCAACCGTTTTGATCTATCTCTATAGATTCTAATCCCAAGGATATAGGTTGCTTCTCCCAGGTCTTTCATGGAGAAAGTTTTGGACAACCAAATTTTAACTGACTGTAAGACTGATATATCGTTTCCTATAAGTAATATGTCATCGACATATAATACTAGGAATACGACTGCACTCCCACTAACCTTCTTGTACACACAAGGTTCGTCAGGATTTTGTGAGAAATCAAACTCTTTGATTGTCTCATCAAAACGGATGTTCCAGCTCCTGGATGCTTGCTTCAGTCCATATATGGATCGTCGAAGCTTGCATACTTTGGTTTTATCAACCGATGTGAAACCTTCAGGTTGTATCATGTATACATCCTCAAGCAGGTTTCCATTAAGGAAAGCTTTTTTCACATCCATTTGCCATATCTCATAATCATAATGAGCTGCTATGGCCAGGAGCATCCGAATGGATTTAAGCATAGCTACTGGCGAATAGGTTTCGTCATAATCAATTCCTTGTTTCTGACGATATCCTTTTGCCACTAATCTAGCCTTAAAGGTAACAACATTACCTTCCATGTCGGTTTTCTTCTTGAAAACCCACTTGCACCCTATGGGCTTAATCCCTTCAGGTGGGTTAACCAAGTCCCATACTTGATTTTCGTACATGGAATCCATTTCCGACTTCATGGCTTCAAGCCATTTGTCCCTTTCTGAACTTTTCAGAACATCTTCATAACTGATAGGTTCGTCATCGCTTATGAGTAACACGTCGTTCGATTCACTTATGAGAAATCCGTATCTCTCTGGAATATTGCGTGTCCTATCAGACTACGAAGAGGTGTTGTTGTTTTAGGTTCAACTGATAGCTCATCATTATGAGTTATTGGTTGTGGGTCTAGACTAGGTGTCTCTGTAATGTCTATTGGAGTTTCTTGAACTTCTTCAAGTTCAATGCTACTCCCACTGTTTTCTTGTAAAAGAAATTCTTTTTCCAGAAATACAGCATGCCTTGAAACAAACACCTTTTGTTCCAAGGGATGATAGAATTGGTAACCCTTTGTTTCCTTAGGGTATCCAATAAATAGACATTTATCAGACTTAGCATCCAATTTGTCTGATACAGTCCGCTTCACATAAGCAGGACAACCCCATATCTTAAGGTGAGTTAAGTGAGGTTTCTTACTATTCCACGCCTCATATGGAGTAGTAGAGACTACCTTGGTCGGGACTCTGTTTAGCAAGTAAACAACTGTCTTTAGTGCATAGCCCCAAAAGGATTTTGGAAGAGTTGCATGATTCATCATGGATCTAACCATGTCCATCAAGGTTCGGTTACGCCTCTCAGATACACCATTATGCTGTGGTGTATATGGCGGAGTCCATTGAGACAATATCCCATTGTCCCTAAGATAATCTTGAAACTCTTGACTTAAGTATTCACCACCCCGATCGGATCGAAGTATCTTAATACTTTTGCCAAGCTGTTTCTCTACTTCATTTCTGAACTCTTTGAATTTCTCAAAAGCTTCAGATTTGTGTTTCATTAAGAACACATACCCGAATCGTGAGTGATCATCGATAAAGGTAATGAAGTAGCTATAGCCTCCTTGTGCAAGAGTTGACATTGGTCCACATACATCAGTATGTATTAGACCAAACAATTCTCCCACTGGATTACCTTTTTCGGAAAAGGGTAATTTGGCCATCTTGCCTTTTAAGCATGATTCACATGTATCAAATGAACCGGGTTCAAATGATTCCAGAATTCCACATCGGTGTAATTTGGTCATGTGTTTCTTACTTACATGGCCATGACGGCAATGCTACGTATAGGAGTCTATTCGATTATCTATTCGAGCACGTTTGTTGCTAACTTCGATATTGAAAACATCACCGGATAAATCTAACGTGTAGATACCATTGCACAAAGTTCCTGTCCCATAAAGAACACCATTTAAAGTTATGTAACAACAATTGTTACTAAAAGTTAAATGATAACCCTTTTTATTCAAACATGAAATAGATACAATGTTCTTTATTAACGAAGGAACAAAATAACAATTATCTAATTCTAAGACACGTCCAGTAGGGAGCTTTAGCAAATATGTTCCGATGGCAACAGCAGCAATCTTTGCTCCATTTCCATCTCGCAAATTCGCTTCTCCCTTGACGAGTTTTCTTCTATTCCTTAGCCCCTGTATGTCATTACATATATGTGAGCTACACCCAGTATCAAGTACCCAGGCTATTGAGGAAATAGAGTGGCATTCAATAACGAAGATACCTGAAGAGGATGGGGCATCGGATGCCTTCTTCTTCAAGGACTCAAGATAAACCTTGCAGTTTCTTCGCCAGTGACCCTCCTTGCCGCAGTGATGGCAAGTGCCTTTTGGTGTCTTTTCAGTCTTTTTGGCCTTTTTCTTCTTTCCCTTATTCTGTTCTTTGGCCTTCCTCTTAGAACCTTTCTTCGAGGAACCAACTAACAGTACCGTCTTCTGATCCTGCTTCACAGAAGGTTCTATAGTCTTCAGCAGGTTGAGCAACTCAGGAATGGTAGTTTCCAGCTTGTTCATGTAGGACCGGTGCCGTCGATAGAGGGGGGGGTGAATATCGATTGCGAAAAACCTTTCGGAAATCTTTCAGATCTTCGTTCTAGATTCAGAGTTAGTAGCAGCGGAAAACAAACAAAACGAAGAAAATAATAATACAAGGACACGCGGGATTTATTTACTTGGTTCCCGACCCCCCTGGGTCAGTACGTCCAAGCCCTATGTACTCGGCGTGAGTCCACTAATGGTCTCCTTTCCGGAATTTCCGGAGGTGGAGAAAACCCGTCTTACAGTTTACAATCACAAGCAATAATATAAAAGTTAAGTGCAGAATAAATGAAAGCGAACGAACAAAAACTTAAAACTCGGCCGATCTGGACCTCCGAAGTGCCGCGCACTTCCTCCTGGAGCCTCCCGGTCGTAGAGCCTTGTTTCTAGCGCTTTGTCGTCGGTCGGAATGATCAGAATCGCTCTTCGAAGTTGTGTTTAAAGCTGAGGGGTCGAAGCCCCTTATATAGGCCTCCTGGGGGCGCCCCGGTCGCAGGGGGCGCCCCGGAAGACTCGGTCAACTCTTATCCTTGCGCCTACCTAGTCGCTGGTGATAAGAACTTTGACCAGGGCACCCCGGATTCTTCGGGCACCCCCGTGGAGGCTTATCCTGTGTTCTGGCTTCGAAACAGCAAAACAGCTACTAATCAGGGCGCCCCGGACGCTCCGGGCGCCCCGGTTGACACCTGTCTTGACTGCATCACCGTACATGCCTGTATAGTACTTCCTGGGGGCGTCCCCCTTGCTGGGGGCACCCCCCTTGCTGGGGGCGACCTGGTTGCATGGGGACGCCCCCAACACTGGGGGCGCCCCCATGACTGGGGCAGCACCCTGCGCTTTGTTTCCGGTTCTTGTTACCTGCAAGATACAAAAACACAAAGCATATATGCATATAATATTAAGCTTAAGGACTTGGTTCGGACTTCGGATTTGCACGAAACCGTAGGTCGAACCAGCACGAGTTCCTATCCCCGAGAACTCGCCCTTCACCTACTCCTTTCAGGAGACGGTTGCCACCCAGTCCTTCGGATGGACTTTTGCTTAGCTTCCGATTACTCCGGATCTCGAGACGCCCAAACCCTGACTCGTCTCTACTCCTGTCCTTAGTCATCGCTCAGCTAAGTTACTCAGTCCCTTGGACCAAGACTTCATTACCTAGCAGTCCTTCGCCAGGTGCCTAGCAGCCCTTCGCTAGGTCTTTGTTACCAAGCGGTCCTTCGCCTGGTGCCTAGCAATCCTTCGCTAGGTCTTCTATGCCTAGCATCCCTTCGCTAGGTGCCTAGCAGCCCTTCGCTAGGTCTTCTATGCCTAGTAGTCCTTCACTAGGTGCCTAACAGCTCTTTGCTAGGTCTTAGGGTTACAATACCTAGCAGCCCTTCGCTAGGTGCCTAGCAGCCCTTCGCTAGGACTTGGGGTTTCGATGCCTAGTTTAACTAGGACTTTTCTTCAGCTTTGGTTACTTCACTTTTGCTCCCCTTTGTCTATTCATTGTATCACTGACTTAAGTATATTGTCAAACATTAAAACACTTCAAGAGGAACATCATTGATGCAACTTGCACCAACAGTTCATCCGATAGTTCATCACAAATTGTGAATAACTTTTGGGTAAACAATGCAGAATTATGTCAATACTTAGTTCATGATCCATTGCAAACCCGAGTGTGCCTAGTCGCTCAATGTACCCCAACATCTTCAACCCAAACTGTGAGACAGAAGTGCCTTCTTGCATCTTAGAGGTGAAGAGGAGTCTGGAGACCTCGAACCTTTCGGATCTCGCCTGCTCGTCAAATAACTCATGAAGATGGAAGATGATGGTATAAGCATCCAAATGCTCATGCTGCTTTTGCAGCTCAGGTACCATAGCGGCTAGCATGATGCAACTCGCAAGTTCAGAATCGGTCACATGTTTCTGATAGGCCACTAACTGGTCTGGAGTTGCATTTTCTGGAGGACGGTTGGGAAGTTGATCTTCAAGGACATAAGCAAGCTTCTCTATCTTGAGGACTATCCTCAGGTTTCGAAGCCAGTCCATGAAGTTTGGCCCAGTCAGTTTATTGGTGTCCAAAATGGAACGCAAATTTAGAGAAGACATGATCAAGTGATTATCCTAGAAATACAAATTGAGCTTATGTGAGAAGAATGATAAAGAATGCATCAACACACATTAATTAAATCCTATTTATTTTTCGAATTGAATAACCCTTTTTATCAATTCGGGAGATCGTAGGAACATCTCCAAATGGGTTGATATCCAACCATAGATAAGAACAACCATGGCTATGGCCATCAAGTTATTCTTAGCTGTGAAGGTAGGTAATTATACCGATTACATATCACATATATGTAACTATCACTTTATACTATCAACTAATTGAATGTTTGCATAAATTATTGGGTTGTTAACTCATTAACAAGCATGCAACATTATACATAGCACCCAACTGCACCACTCTATACATCGACCTTGGCTGTGGCATAACAAATCGATGCTCCAAGATTAAGGCTGACCCATTAATCAAGAAATAGTTTTAATATGGTTGGAGCTCAATCAACCGTTTAGTCAGGCTTGGATGTGTCCAACAACTAAAACTAAGGATTGACCTCTGACTCCAACTATATTAATCATAAACTAATTCTATGGTTTGAACATGTTGAGGTTCAAGCCGGGCATGGATGTGTCCATCAACCCAAACGAGTAACAAAACTCCGATTCTAACCATATTAATGGAAGGTGTTGGCCTTAATATTTTGTAAGGGGTTTTGGGTCTCATCCTTTCTTTTCTAAGCACATTCATGACATATAATTATGTCATGTACTAATGATTTCCTTAATAAAGTATGTATGTGACTTAATTTATCAAGTCTCATTAATTGAATTAGGAACCGGATTTCCTAATTCTAATTTCATACTTTATTCAAGAAATTGTTTTGGGAAACAATTTCCTAAATTGTCATAATCAATTTTGGAAATAATATGTTTAAGACTTTGATTTCTCTAAATCAAATCTTATTAAATTAAGAGACAGATTCCCATAATTCAACCACATATTATTTTCATGAAAATCTTATTTAAGAAAACTCTATAGGAAACCATTTTCCTAATTAATTTTGGAGACAACAATATGTAAGGCATCACCTCTTAAATCAAAAAAGGAAATTATCATTCGAGAATCACCTCAAAATTTCCAAGATTTGATTACATATTTTATTTATGGATTTATTAATTACAACAAATTATTTTCTTTGGGTGGCTCCCCGAGGCTCAGATACCCAAAAAAATGAATTTGTTGTAAATCTAATTTGGTCCGCTCTCCGAGGCGTAACCAAATTAAACATGACAATTTTATTCAAAATAGGAAATTAAATTACAACAACTAACTTTAAATTGGACGGCTCCCCGAGGCTCAATCCAAAATAAAGAATTTTGTTAATAATTTAAAACCAATTCGAATTTAATTGTCAATTAATGATCCATAAATTTGTCTAGACTTTCGTAAAAGAAAGTGCCCAAAATTACGAGATTTCATAATAGGTTTTCAGAATAATTGTAAGTTTCTGGTACAAAGAAAACTTACATATTTCCAAAATTAGAAAATTTCCAAAATAGGAAATTTCCAAAATTGGAAAGTTTCCAAAATGGGAAGTTTTCACAATTATCATAAAATTTCAAAAACTAGGATATTTCAAAAGTTTGCGAAATTTCATGAGGATTTCCAAACTTTGAAATTCCTAAATCTAAAATTTATCATAATTGGAAAGTTTCCATAATTGGAAAATTTTCCATAATTGAGATCATGACAAAGTTTTCCGCAAAACAATTATATGATTATGTCAAACACTGATCGGCTCTGATACCACTGTTGTGACCAGGTGCATGTTGACATGGATATGGGTTCGTAATTTTAAATTTTATTACGTACAGCGGAAGACTTAGCATAAATAATTTCTCAAATTATTTTAACCACACATTTAGCATGCAACCTTATATTGTGTAGACATGATCATAAATTAAAATTTTACAGAAAGTAAACTAATTTACTTGATACCTCGCGTAACTCGAAGTAAGGGACGAGATCCAACCGTAGCGTCCCTTGGAAGCTCCGCCTCTATTTGCGTCCACGCCGAGTTTTCTTCGGGATGACTTCGCAAAGCCACGAGTTTCGTGCCGACAAGAACTACTAGATTCTCCAAAGGCACGACAAGAATACCAAGTGAGAGATGGAAAAACTAACCACCAAACGAAGAACGGAATCAAGATTCCGGGAGGAAGAAAGGAGTCGCGCCCGCTTCTTCTTCTTCTTCGGCTTCTTCTTGGTGGTGGAAGCTCACGGCGAAGGGGGAGGGCTCTAGGGCCGGCGGCACTAGAAGAGGGAGAGGGAGAGAAGGAGAGGGAGAGAGGCTAGGCAAGAATCCTTGATCTCTTGGATTAATCTCCAAGCCTTGCCTTGATACCTTTATATAGTAGCCTCTTAATCGCCAAGTCTCCTCTTAACGGAATAAATTTTTCATAAGAAATTTATCTTATAAATTTTTCTATGAATTATTCCGTTATGCCAAGTTTTTCTTATAACTTAATTTATAATAAAAACAACCATGTCTCCCATTTTATTATGGAAAGAAATTTCTTTATAAGAAATTTATTATATAAATTTTTTTATCATGGTAAATCAATACATTATTGATTTTATAAAACAAAATAAACCAATCCAAGGTTTATTTTAATTTCCATGAAAAATAAATCTCTTTATATAAATTTCTTTATACAAATTTCTTTATCCATAATTTTATAAGACAAACCACGCGCGGTTTATTTTATAAATTTGAACCAAACAATTTGGTTCTCCCGTTTTGATGTGGCCGGCCAAACAAAGAGGGTGGGGACCCTCTTTAGCCGGCCAAACCCAAGCCGAAACCATACGAATTAAACTCATTTAATTCGTCCAATAAGTCTTCAAAAGACTTAGCCATTTTACGCTTCCGATGCATCTCTGAAAATTCAGATTTGACTTATCTCTCTTGATCGGAAAATTCAATTTTCAACTCGATTTAAATCCCTCGGATTACTCGTAGTGCGTGTGACTAAATAGGCTTTCGATTTATGTTGGTCGTCTATAATTAACCAATTATAGAACGATCATGAGTGGGACCTAGTAGTACATCATGATCCCCAATTAATCGAAAGATCAACGGTTGACCTCAGAAATAATTCTGAAACCCTTCAGCAGCTCTAATGAATCGTGCCTCATTCCCTTCATCATCTTATACCCACTTGGTTCAGGACATGGTCTATGTGTGTCAGTCCCCACTAGGCTGACTATGTCACACCTAGCCCAAGTAACGTTCTCTCGTCCTACGGATTCTAATTACTCTCATGTATTTAAGAGATTCATACACTGAACATGTCATGCTCTGGCCAGAGGCTTCGAGTAACAATCCGACGATAGGTCTTGGGTATACATCCCCTCGCAAGGAGTGGTGAATCCTTTGTAGGCTATTCAAACATCTTCGGGCACTTCGGCTTATACCCAACCATCCTAGGTCCACACCTCCTTGGAGATGCTTGCTTAAGATGTCAAAGTATAAGTCTTCATGACCAAGATGACTTGAACACTGCAAGTCAAAGGAACATCGCACTTAAGCTGCAGTAAGAACTTCATTGACATATCTATGTGTAGATTACCATATGAAGTTTTACAGCTAGTCACTCCAATGAACTAGTTCCCTTAACTAGCTTTCATGTTTATCTCCGGATATCCCAATGTCACCAGCCAGTGAGAATCAACTGATTAGAGAATAACCCATGCTAGTCTCCACAGAATTGATAGTGTCCGTATTTATCAATTCATCGACTAGGGACAATTTCAATACTTCACAATTGCACATGTAGAGATAATCACTAGTTGTGAATTCATCACAAATTCTCTCATGCTGTGAATTGTATTGTGGACATTCAGTGAATGAGTTTAAGATCTCAATCAAATACTCAAATATGTACACTCAAATAGTGAATATTCATTTATTAAAGTAAATGATTACAATCATAAGGCGATTGCCTTAGGACACTTCTCTCATATTACTAACAATCCCACTATAAAATCCATGGAAATATTTTCCCATTTCCATTCTAGAATCTGGATAGGCTACAGAACTCCTCCTGGTCTCTGATGTTCTGCCTTGACCCTTTGGCATGTCAGACAAGTACTGACATATCTGGCGATGTCTCTCTTCATCACAGGCCACCAAAAACGTCCCCTGAGGTCTTGGTACATTTTGGTGGAACCAGGATGCATCGCATAAGGAGATCCGTGCGCTTCCTCCAGGATCTTCCTTCGGAGCTCTTCTTGGTTCGGAACACATAGGCGGTCACCGTAGTACAGTATCCCACTATCTGATAGGCGAAACTCCCCATTTTCTGATTCTGCTATCCCCTGCTTGATTTTCTGAAGGTCAGGATCCTGATCCTGTGCTGTCTGGATGTCTTCAATCAGGGTTGACACTAATGTCAAAGTGGAGAGCTGGCCAACTACAATTTCCAGCCCGAACTGTGACATTTCCTTCCGAAGGGGCTGTGACATCGTAGGTAAAGCTAGTAGGGTGGCACTAGATTTCCTGCTAAGTGTGTCTGCCACCTTATTAGCTTTACCTGGATGGTAGAGGATGTCAATGTCATAATCCTTGACCAGCTCAAGCCATCTGCGTTGCCTCATGTTCAGATCCTTCTGAGTAAAGAAATACTTCAGACTCTGATGTTCTGTGAAAATCCTACACTGAGCTCCGTATAAGTAATGCCTCCAGATCTTGAGAGCGAACACTACTGCAGCCAGCTCAATGTCATGAGTAGGGTAGTTCTTTTCATAATCCTTGAGTTGTCTAGAGGCATAGGCGATAACCTTGCCATTCTGCATCAGTACTACTCCAAGTCCTAATTTAGAAGCATCACTATATATGTCAAAGCTGTCAGTGGTCTCTAGAAGAGTTAAGATGGGAGCACTAGTCAATCTTCTCTTTAATTCTGTAAAACTGTTCTCGCAGTCCTCTATCCACTGAAACCTTCTGTTCTTTCTAGTAAGAGCTGTCAGTGGGGAGGCTATTTTGGAGAAATTCTCTACAAACTTCCTGTAGTAACCGGCTAGGCCCAGAAAACTTCTGATCTCACTAGTATTCTTCGGTCTAACCCAGTTACTTACTGCTTCTATTTTGCTGGGTCTACCATCACTCCTTCCTTGGAGATGATGTGACCTAGAAAAGACACCTGATCGAGCCAGAATTCACATTTTGAGAATTTTACATATAGTTGGCTCTGCTGCAGAATCTGCAATACTGTCCTGAGATGTTCAGCATGTTCCTCCTGAGTTCTTGAGTAGACAAGAATGTCATCAATGAAGACGATGACAAACTTATCTATGTACTCCCTGAATACTCTGTTCATGAGGTCCATAAATGTCGCCGGAGCATTTGTGACCCCAAAAGGCATGACTACAAACTCGTAGTGCCCATACCTGGTTCTGAAAGTTGTCTTGGGAATATCACCCTCTCTGACTTTGACCTGGTGATACTCGGATCTCAAATCTATCTTTGAGAAGACTGTGGATCCCTTTAGCTGATCGAACAAATCATCGATCCTGGGTAAAGGGTACCGGTTCTTGATGGTGACTTGATTCAGAGCTCGGTAATCTATACATAGGCGCATGGACCCGTCTTTCTTCTTCACGAACAACACTGGAGCCCCCCAAGGTGAGTGGCTAGAGCGTATGGAGCCCTTGTCGAGCAGTTCCCGTAGTTGCTCCTGAAGTTCTCTCAATTCTGCTGGAGCCATTCTGTAGGGTGATTTTGAAATGGGGTTCGTACCTGGAATGAGATCTATCTCGAACTCTATCTCCTTGTTTGGGGCTAAGCCTGGTAACTCTTCAGGGAACACTGCTGGGTAGTCACATACCACTCGGACTTCTTCCAGCTTTTGATTCTTCTCTTGCGTGGCATTGACTACATGTGCTAGAAATCCAGTGCATCCTGTATTCAGCAGTTTCTGTGCTTTCATGGCGGAGAGAAATTTCTTGGCCTTCTTCTTCGGTTCTCCGATGTATTCAAACTGCTCTCCTTCCTCTGGTTGGAATACAACTTTCCTTTTTCGGCACTCTATAGAAGCGCCGTATTTGCTCAGGAAGTCCATCCCAAAAATGAGATCATAGTCAGACATATTCAGTATTACCAGATCACCATAAAGCTCTCTGTCTGAAATGTTGATTGGTATGGCACAGAGCCAGTGCGTAGATGCCATGATGTCTCCGGAGGGCAGAGTAGTTAGGAACTGACCACCAAGTACGTCTGGAGGTACTGCTAGTTTTTCAGCGAATGTCCTGGATACATATGAATGGGCTGCCCCAGTATCGAAAAGTACAGATGCATGCAGGTTTAAAATACTAATCTGACCTGTAACAACTGTAGAGGCGGTAGCTACATCTTCTCTGATCAGTGAGAAAACCCGTGCATTTGTAGTAGCTGGTGGAGCCTCTAATCTGCCCTGATTGATCTGAGGACCCTCTAGTGTCGTCTGCATCAAATGAAGCTGAGCCAGCTTACCTCCATACTGAATAGGCGGTGGGGGAGGTAAGTTGGCCTTGTTAGGGCATTGCTTGGCCATATGCCCTTCCTGACCACAGGTGTAGAACCCTCGTGTGCCCAGGCGGCAGACTCCTGAGTGTTGTCTACCACACGTGGAACAGGTGGGATACTTGGTTTGCTTGTTGGCTGGCTCCCCTTTCGGATTGTTCCACTGTTTCCTTTTACCTTGATTCTTTCCTTTCCAGCTGGAGTTGGAGCTCTGGGGTTTCTGAGTTCCCGTGCTACTGCCTTGGCCCTTATTCTTTGTCACGACCGCCTTCTGCTGCCGCATGCTGTTCAGGTAGTGCTCGGTGATCAGAGCACTGCTAACTAGTTCTTCTGAGGTTTGCGGCCTATGGACGCCGCTGGCCACATTCAGTGCTATCTCTGGCCTTAGCATCTTGAGCATTAGCCTGACTCGCTCTCGTTCAGTACTGACTAGTTCAGGGCACAGGTGAGCCAGTCTGTCGAATCTCTTCACGGCTTCCTTTACTGATAGGTTGCCCTGCCGAAATTCAGTGAACTCGTCGTAGTGGCAGTTTGTAACCCGCATGTGGAAGAATTCTTCAAAGAACTCTTCCGCAAAGCTAGCACAGGTCATCTGATTGACTGGGCATTTCATTTTGACACGCTCCCACCACATACGCGCGTCCCCGTCCAGGTAGAAGGAGGTGCACTTCACTTTCTCGTGCTCTGGCCAGTCTAGGAGCTCCATGGTACTCTCTAGTGTCTTGAACTAAGCTTGGGCATCCCATGGTTCACTGGTGCCTGAGAAGGCCCCTGGCTTGATCTTCTGCCACTGGATTAGATAAGCTTCCCTTTTTGCCCCTGCTGCTAGGGCTACTGGCATGTCTGGTGGGACTGGTGCCACGGGTGGAACCTCCGTCACTATCGGCGTCTCCACCTGGGGCTCTGGGGTAACAGTGGGAGTAGCCTGTTGATTAGCTGTTAGAGCAGCAATTACTTGCTGCTGTTCCGCTACCTGTCTCTGCAGTTGTGCTACTACCTCTGTCAGGTCCGCTGGAGGCACATAGTGGTCTGCCTCCCACCGAGGCTCAATAATTGGTGCTCTTCTGGCTGAGCATCCTCTTGCCATTATCTAAAATAGAAGAGGGTCACACAGTTCATATTTTAATTCTAAAACATGCCATCAGATATAAACTAAGGTATTAAACATGCTTCCGTTAAATGTAAACAAAAACTGACTAGAAAACAGATAGCATGAATAACATGTAAATACTATACTTCTGAAAGCAAGAAAATATAGTAATGTGAGAGATACTCTTACTTAGAAGTTGCAGGTCTGATGCTGATGTGTGTGAGGAGGAAAGATGGAACTTGCTCAGATACCACTCTGTAACGACCCACCTTCTGGTAAAGCTTTAAGGCGGATCGCTACTAACTAACTGACTAATTTCTGATTTCTGATAATGCTAAACCAACTGGAAGAATTTAAAATTTCTTATTTCGCTATTTACTGAACAAACAATTCATAATCATGTTTAAAGTACTAACCAGCCAAAATAAAACAAAAACTTAAATTTTATTAGCTTGGCCAAGATTCGATCCCCCAACCTCTGCATTGCATGACTAAAGCACTAACCAGCTGCTCTACACCACTTTTGTTTTACATAGCACCAGTCGACTGATATATATACCAGTCGACTGGTCGGGCCACAGAATGTTTCTGTACCCGACACCAGTCGACTGGTGTTTTCCCAATCGACTGGTAGTTCTGAAAACCCAGACTTCAGAGTTTTAGAATGTGCCAAAGTCAACCTACTCTGTACCAAATGCTCCATAAATTCGTATCTAAGCTTCCTAACAGGTCTACAATGATTCTAGGGCATTTGATACATGTTTTTGGAGGGTTTCTACCATGCATAGCAACTCAGAGATCGCAAATCAACATATAGAAGCAATAACAGGAATGTGCCAAGTTTGTATCAAGTTCTTATTAAAACTATTCATTATTCATATCTAAGGCCATCCTTAGCTACTGGGTGGCATTCTATATAGTGCATTAATCTCAGAACAAGCATATCCTAAGTATTTAGCATGTAGATCGAAAGTATCAAGTTCTTACCCCTAAAGCTTAAGCATGGATCCAAATCACCATATTACAAGTAGTAACTCATATCATTCAACAACCACCAACCAATTATTAAATCAGGTAAATAAGCTACTTTAGGTACACTAGGCACCACAAATATGAGTCTAAACAAGTTAATACATGGTTCTCATAATATATTGCGGAATAACTAAAGAAGCATGAAAAGGACTATTTCTATGCTTTGCAAGTTCCGAAGACTTTTATTCCAACTCCACCATCACACACACTTTGCATCAAGCCCGCCGCCTCTGCTACTAGTGCTTTCCTTTACCTGTATCTGCAGTATAAGAAAATGCAAACTAATAAGCATAAAGCTTAGTAAGTACCATCTAGCCTCACAAAACTATAAAAACTCGAATTATGCTTTTGTAAAACATGCTATGTAAATACACGCTCATATCCATAAGTAATCATGCTAGGCTCATGCTAAAATACATATCATAGAATGTCATGGCATATAACTGAGACATGGCACATACTGAACTAAAACTGAAAAGTAAGCTATATGCATGTCATACATATCTGAATTGGAACTGAAACTAACTAACATAAAACCAATTATTAAATTCACCACATGCTAAAAATGAATTTCTGGAAACTATATACATATAGTAGGTGAAAATAATAATCAACTGCTGTGGGCCCGGCAATGTACCAGCTATGCGCGCATCCCTAATAAATCTGAGGTAGCAAATCCCGAATCCATTAGGGTTCTACTAGGTTATCTGAACCTAGGGGCAACTAAGGAGCCCATCCCATACTAGGTTATCTAAACCTAGGGCCAACTTGGAGCCCATCCCTGGACCGAAGTCCGGTACAATGCCAACTGGAAATAAAATAGTTCTTTTATACTTTTCTTTTTTTTTCTTCTGATTCTTGCTTTTATTAGGTTATCTAAACCTAGGGCAACTAGGAGCCCATCCCGTTGGACCTTGGTCCCAATCATAAACTGAAGCAAGAATTTCTATTCTTTAATACTTTTTATAGCATTAAATGCAATGAACAATTTTACGAACACCTAACATGCTCCTTGACGCAAACTGAAGGGTAATACAACATGCTTGTTCATAATTTACGATTCTAATCGTAGGACATACATATAAGGAAATAAAGCATACGAAAAATCATCCGAAACTACTTATACTGCAGGTGAGGGGTACTTACATCCTGCGCTAGGTTTTCTTACGAATATAATCTGAAATCTCCGA
>JAGFNQ010001782.1:238066-275835 GCA_024364735.1 Boesenbergia rotunda
TTTTTGCCTTATTTGTCCATGGAAAAATTCTATAAAAATATCCATAAATTCAGAATTAATTCTAGGATATTTCTAAAATTAGGTTTGAGAATTTTCGGGCGTTACAATCCCCCATACCGTATAAAAAGTTTATCCTCGAACTTAAAACAACTCTGGGTATTTTTGCCTCATGTTGTCCTCTGGTTCCCATGTTGCCTCCTCTACTTTGTGATTTTTCCATATGACTTTCACTAATGATACCTCCTTGTTTCGCAATTTCTTAACTGCTCGGTCTATTATCTGAATAGGCCGACTATCATAACTGAGATCTTCGTGAACTTGTACCGTCTGTGGCTCTATCACCTGGGTGGCATCTGGGATATGCTTCTTCAGCATGGAAACATGAAATACATTGTGGATAGCTGACATCTCCTGAGGTAGCTCCAACTCATATGCTACTTTGCCAACTCTTCTAGTGATGGGGTATGGTCCTACATATCTGGGACTTAGCTTGCCCTTCTTTCCAAAACGCATTACTCCCTTCATGGGAGCCACTCTGAGGAACAATGTATCCCCAACTTCAAACTCTAATGGTCTGCGCCATGTATCGGCATAGCTCTTCTGGCGGCTCTGTGCTGTTTCTATTCTCTGGCGGATCTGCTGTATGGCTACGGTGGTATCATCTATAAGATCTGTCTGTAGGCCTAACTCTTGCCTCTCACCACCCTCGTACCAGCAGATAGGAGATCTACACCTCCGCCCATATAAAGCCTCATAGGGTGTCATGCCGATAGTGGCCTGATAACTATTGTTGTAAGCGAATTCCGCTAAGCACAGGTATCTACACCAACTGCCCTTGAAATCTAAAGCACAAGCTCTGAGCATATCTTCTAGTACTTGATTAACTCTCTCTTTCTGACCATCTGTCTGAGGATGGAAAGCTGTGCTAAACTTCAGTTTGGTGCCTAGTGCTATCTGTACGTACTCCCAGAAGTGCGAAGTGAACCTACTGTCCCTATCTGAAATGATAGTTCTAGGGACTCCATGTAGTCTGACGATCTCCTTGAGGTATAACTGAGCTAGCTGTTCCATGGAATAGGAGATCCTGATAGCTAGGAAGTGGGCAGACTTAGTCAATCTGTTTACTATTACCCAGATTGCATCATATCCATTCGTTGTTCTGGGTAGTCCCACTATAAAATCCATGGAAATATCTTCCCATTTCCATTCTGGAATCTGAATAGGCTGTAGAACTCCACTTGGTATCTGTTGTTCTACCTTGACTCTTTGGCATGTCAGACAGGTACTGACATATCTGGCGATGTCTCTCTTCATCCCAGGCCACCAAAAACGTCCCCTGAGGTCTTGGTACATTTTGGTGGAACCAGGATGCATTGCATAAGGAGATCTATGTGCGTCCTCTAGGATCTTCCTTCGGAGCTCTTCTTGGTTCGGAACACATAAGCGGTCACCGTAGTACAGTGTCCCATTATCTGATAGGCGAAATTCTCCATTTTCGGCTTCTGCTATCCCCTGCTTGATTTTCTGAAGGTCAGGATCTTGATCCTGTGCTGTCTGGATGTCTTCAATCAGGGTTGACACTAATGTCAAAGTGGAGAGCTGCCCAACTAAAATTTCCAGTCCGAACTCTGATAACTCTTTCCGAAGGGGCTGTGACATCGTGGACAAAGCTAGTAGGGTGGCACTAGATTTTCTGCTAAGTGCATCTGCCACCTTATTAGCTTTACCTGGATGGTAGAGGATGTCAATGTCATAATCCTTGACTAGCTCAAGCCACCTGCGTTGTCTCATGTTCAGATCCTTCTGAGTAAAGAAATACTTTAGACTCTGATGATCTGTGAAAATCCTACACTGAGCTCCGTATAAGTAATGCCTCCAAATCTTGAGAGCGAACACTACTGCAGCTAGCTCAAGGTCATGGGTAGGGTAATTCTTCTCATAATCCTTGAGTTGTCTAGAGGCATAGGCAATAACCTTGCCATTCTGCATCAGCACTGCTCCAAGTCCTAATTTAGACGCATCGCTATATATGTCAAAGCTGTCAGTGGTCTCTGGAAGAGTCAGGATGGGAGCACTAGTCAATCTTCTCTTTAATTCTGTAAAATTGTTCTCGCAGTCCTCTGTCCACCGAAACTTTCTGTTCTTTCTGGTAAGAGCTGTCAGTGGGGAGGCTATTCTGGAGAAATTCTCTACGAACTTCCTGTAGTAACCGGCTAGACCCAAAAAACTTCTGATCTTACTGGCATTCTTCGGTCTGATCCAGTTACTTACTGCTTCTATTTTGCTGGGGTCTACCATCACCCCTTCCTTGGAGATGATGTGATCTAGAAAAGACACCTGATCGAGCCAGAATTCACTTTTTGAGAATTTTGCATACAGCTGGCTCTGCTGAAGAATCTGCAATACTGTCCTGAGATGTTCAGCATGTTCCTCCAGAGTTCCTGAGTAGATAAGAATATCATCAATGAAGACGATGACAAACTTATCTAAGTACTCCCTGAATACTCTGTTCATGAGGTCCATAAATGTCGCTGGAGCATTTGTGACCCCAAAAGGCATGACTACAAACTCGTAGTGCCCATATCTGGTTCTGAAAGCTGTCTTGGGAATATCACCCTCTCTGACTTTGACTTGGTGATAGCCGGATCTCAAATCTATCTTTGAGAAGACTGTGGATCCCTTTAGCTGATTGAACAAATCATCAATCCTGGGTAGAGGGTACCGGTTCTTGATGGTGACTTGATTCAAAGCTCGGTAATCTATACACAGGCGCATGAACCCGTCTTTCTTCTTCACGATCAACACTGGAGCTCCCCAAGATGAATGACTAGGGCGTATGAAGCCCTTGTCGAGCAGCTCCTGTAGTTGCTCCTGAAGTTCTCTTAATTCTACTGGAGCCATACGGTATGGTGCTTTTGAAATGGGATTGGTACCTGGAATGAGATCTATCTCAAACTCTATCTCCCTGTCGGCCACTAAGCCTGGTAACTCGTCAGGGAAGACTGCTGGGTAGTCACATACCACTGGGACCTCTTCTAACTTTTGGTCTTTCTCTTGTTCGGTATTGACTACATGTGCTAGAAATCCGGTACATCCTGAATCCAGCAGTTTCTGTGCTTTTAAAGCTGAGAGAAATTTCTTGGCTTTTCTCTTGGCTCTCCGATGTATTCAAACCGCTCTTCTGCCTCTGGTTGGAATACGACTTTCCTTTTTCGGCACTCTATGGAAGCGCCGTATTTGCTCAGGAAGTCCATCCCAAAAATGACATCATAGTCGGACATATTCAGTATTACCAGATCACAGTAAAGCTCTCTGTCTGAAATGCTGACTGGTATGGCACGGAGCCAGTGCGTAGATGCCATGATGTCTCCGGAGGGCAGAGTAGTCAGGAACTGACCACTAAGTACATCTGGAGGTACTGCTAGTTTTTCGGCGAATGTCCTGGATACATATGAATGGGTTGCCCCAGTATCAAAAGTACAGATGCATGCAGGTTTAAAATACTAATCTGACCTGTAACAACTGTAGAGGCGGTGGCTACATCCTCTCTGGTCAGTGAGAAAACCCGTGATTGGTAGTAGCTGGTGGAGCTTCTAATCTGCCTTGACTGATCTGAGGACCCTCTAGTGCAGTCTGCATCAGGTGAAGCTGGGTCGGCTTACCTCCATACTGAATAGGCTGTGGGGGAGGTAAGTTGGCCTTGTTAGGGCATTGCTTGGCCATATGCCCTTCCTGACCACAGGTGTAGCACCCTCGTGTGCCTAGGCGGCAGACTCCTGAGTGCTGTCTACCACACGTGGAATAAGTGGGATACTTGGTTTGCTTGTTGGCTGGCTCCCCTTTCGGATTGTTCCACTGCTTTCTTTTTCCTTGATTCTTTCCTTTCCAGTTAGAGTTGGAGCCCTGGGGTTTCTGAGTTCCTGTGCTACTGCCTTGGCCCTTTTTCTCTGTCACGACTGTCTTCTGCTGCCGTATGCTGTTCAGGTAATGCTCGGTGATCAGAGCACTGCTCACTAGTTCTTCTGAGGTTTGCGGCCTATGGATGCCGCTGGCCACATTCAGTGCTATCTCTGGCCTTAGCATTTTGAGCATTAGCCTGACTCGCTCTCGTTCGGTGCTGACTAATTCGGGACACAGACGCGTCAACCTGTTGAATCTCTTCACGGCTTCCTCTACTGATAGGTTGCCCTGCCGAAATTCCGTGAACTCGTCGTAGTGGCGGTTTGTGACCCGCATGTGGAAGAATTCTTCAAAGAACTCTTCTTCAAAGCTAGCCCAGGTCATCTGATTGACTGGGCGTTTTATCTTGATACGCTCCCACCACATACGTGCGTCTCCGGCTAGGCAGAAGGAGGCGCACTTCACTTTCTCATGCTCTGGCCAGTCTAGGAGCTCCATGGTACTCTCCAGGGTCTTGAACCAAGCTTGGGCATCCCATGGTTCACTGGTGCCTGAGAAGGTCCCTGGCTTGATCTTCTGCCACTGGATCAGATAAGCTTCCCTTTTTGCCCCTGTTGCTGGGGCTACTGGCATGTCTGGTGGGACCGGCGCCACAGGTGGAACCTCCGTCACTATCGGCGTCTCCACCTGGGGCTCTGGGGTAACAGTGGGAGTAGCCTGCTGATTAGCTGTTAGAGCAGCAATTACTTGCTGCTGTTCCGCTACTTGTCTCTGTAGTTGTGCTACTACCTCTGTCAGGTCCGCTGGAGGCACTGAGTGGTCTGCCTCCTGCTGAGGCTCAGTAACTGGTGCTCTTCTAGCTGAGCGTCCTCTTGCCATTATCTAAAATAGAAGAGGGTCCTACAGTTCATATTTTAATTCTAAAAACATGCTATCAGATATAAACTAAAGTATTAAACATGCTTCCGTTAACTGTAACCAAGAACTGACTAGAACATAGATAGCATGAATAACATGAAAATACTATAAATCTGAAAGCAAGAAAATATGGTAATGTGAGAGATACTCTTACTTGGAAGCTGCAGGTCTGATGCTGATGTGTGTGGGGAGGAAAGATGGAACTTGCTCTGATACCACTCTGTAACGACCCGCCTTCTGGTACTAAGCTTTAAGGGGGATCGCTACTACTAACTGGCTGACTGATTAACTAATCATTGTTTTCCCGATGCTAAACCAACTGGGGGAATTTTTAAAAAAAACTTATTTCGCTATTTACTGAACTAACAATTCATAATCATGTTGAATGTACTAACCAGCCAAAATAAAACAAAAACTTTAATTTTATTAGCTTGGCAGGATTTGATCCCCCAACCTCTGCATTGCATGGCTAAAACACTAACCAGCTGCTCTACACCACCTTTGTTTTACATAGTATCAGTCGACTGCTATATATGCCAGTCAACTGGTCGAGCCACAGAATGTTTCTGTGCCCGACACCAGTCGACTGGTGTTTTCCCAGTCGACTGGTAGCTCTGAAATTCCAGCTTTCAGATTTCCAGAACTTATCAAACTTGAGCTACAATGTACCAAAATCATATCTAACAATCATAATGACATAAATAAAGTTCCACAACTATTCTAGGGCATTTATTACATGTTTTTGGAGGGTTTCTAGCATGTATAGCAACTTAGAAATCACAAAAACGACATGTAGAAGCATAACATGAATGAGCCAAGTTCGTATCAACTTCTTATTGAAACTATTCAGTATTCCTATCTAAAGGCATCCTTAGCTACTACATGTCATTCTATATGGTGCATTGATCTTAGAACAAGCATATCTTAAGTATTTAGCATGTGGATCAAAAGTATCAAGTTCTTACCCCTAAAGCTTAAGCATGGATCTAAATCACCATATTACAAGTAGTAACTCATATCATTCAACATCCACTAAACAAATATTAAATCAGGTAAATAAACCACTTTAGGTACACTAGGCACCACAATTAAAGAGTCTAAACAAGTTCATACATAGTTCTCATAATATATTGCGGAATGACTAAAGAAGCATAAAAAGGATTATTTCTATGCATTGCAAGTTCCGAAGACTTTTATTCCAACTCCACCATCACACACACTTTGCATCAAGCCCGTCGCCTCCGCTACTAGTGCTTTCCTTTACCTGTATCTGCAGTATAAGGAAATGCAAACTAATAAGCATAAAGCTTAGTAAGTACCATCTAGCCTCACAAAACTATAAAATCTTGGATTATGCTTTTCAAAACATGCTATGCAAATACACGCTCATGTTCATAAACAATCATGTTATGCTCATGCTAAAATACATGTCATAAAATGTCATGGCAACTAACTGAGACATGGCATATACTGAACTGAAGCTGAAACATGACATACATATCTGAACTGAAACTGAAACCAACTAACATAAACTAATTATTAAATTCACCACATGCTAAAATGAATTTCTGAAAACTAAATACATATAGTAGGTGAAAGTAATAATCAACTGCTGTGGGCCCGGCAATGTACCAACTGTGCGCGCATCCCTAATAAACCCGAGGTAGCAAATCCCGAATCCATTAGGGTTCTACTAGGTTATCTAAACCTAGGGGCAACTAGGAGCCCATCCCATACTAGGTTATCTAAACCTAGAGGCAACTTGGAGTCTATCCCTGGACCGAAGTCCGGTACAATGCCAACTGAAAATAAAATAGTTCTTTTATACTTTTCTTTTTTTCTCTTCTGATTCTTGCTTTTACTAGGTTATCTAAACCTAGGGGCAACTAGGAGCCCATCCCGTTGGACCTTGGTCCCAATCATAAACTGAAGCAAGAATTTCTATTCTCTAATGCTTTCTATAGCATTAACTGAACTGAAAATTTTAACAAACACCTCACGTGCTCCTTGACCCAAAACTGAAGGGTAATACAACGTGCTTGTTCATAATTTACGATTTCTAATCGTAAAACATACATATAAGGAAATAAAGCATACGACAACTCAAAACTACTTATACTGCAGGTGAGGGGGACTTACATCCTGCGCTAGGTTTTCCTTAGGAATATAATATGAAATCTCCGAGGGAACATCGAACTTCGACGTTCTTCTTGCTCCTTGGCGTTCTCCTCGCGTCTACGAGAATTCTCGTAGAGAATAGGGCCTCTTGGGACCTTCCCTTCGCTTTCCCTTTGTCTTGGGCGGCAAGAGAAGAGGAGGAGAGGAAGAAAAATCGCGAGAGGGAGAGAGAGAGTCGGCGGTGAGAAGATGCATGTGAGGAAAGAATGAATATAAAAACCCTAAGTTCCCCTTTTATACTTACGGAAAAATTTAACTAACTTTACCTTATTTATCCTTCCCTCTATTTTATTTCAATGAAAACAGATTAGCCCACTTGGTAAGTCTATTTTCTTCTTATGGTACAGGTCCAGGGTTCAAACTCACTTATATTTTTTTACTGCGCATTCTATTTTTATTCATTTTTGCCTTATTTTTCCATGAAAAAATTCTATAAAAATATCCATAAATTCAGAATTAATTCTAGGATATTTCTAAAATTAGGTTTGAGAATTTTCGGGCATTACAAGGGAAGCGATGCAAGAAATAAATATCAGATATTATGGACAAGGGAAAAAGGAAAATTAGTGGGGATGATATGGATGAAGCAAGAGAAACCATCACTGTAATGGAAGTCATATCTAAAAAAGACATAGAGGAGGAAACAAACAGGATCGTCAAACTCTACAAAATCAGGCAACAAGGCATTGTTGTATGTGATTACTTTCATGTAAAATAGGTCAATTATGTTGATTTGGGTCATTAATTATTTTTTTATATTTATCGATGTAGTTTATGAAGAAGCATTTTATGACTTCAAAGAAGAAAAATCAAGATGAAGATGTGCCCTACCTGCTAAATAAATTGGAGAACCTAAAGTAAGCTAGGATACATAGTTTATTTAATATAACTTTTTCTTTAATATATTAACTTATCGATTAACTTTGCAGGTTGACAACTCAATTTATTTGGGAGGATGCACCCTTTGGTTTGAATATGCATTTATTCTTATCTGTTTTGAATGGAGAGGTTTTTACAAAAGGCGAGGTAATTGATGTCTTTTATAAAATTCTATTTAGGGGAGCATCCGCATATGGTAGGTCATACAACAAGTTAATATATTATTCAACCTTCTTCACAGTAAGGGATTTAAATGTATTTAGAATATATTGTAGCAAAACTAATTTTATGATTTAGTTATTAATAATTTTGTCTGTGCTTTTTTTTATTAATCATCAATTAGATCCTCAAGAAAATTTGGCCTGCAACAAGTGATAAAGACAGATATGATAGTTGAAGGTTTCAGATATATTTTAATACCTTTGTACAATGATAATGCACACTTTCACTTGTTGTCGGTGGATACAAAATCAATGACTTTCAATCATTTCAATTCTCTTGCTAGTAGCCATAAATATAAATATGAATTTGACTCAGCGGTGAGCAACCATTATTCATTCTATGTTAATCATTTAGTATAAAATCTCATTGATATTGAATTTTAAATTCATGATCTTACTTACAAGTAAAAGATCTAAAATAATACACTCGCAAGCAACCTAAGTCTATTCATCCATATCTAGAAAGTTATCATCTCTTGGACCAATGGTGCTCTGTTAGAGCAAATTGTCCCCAACAAGAAGTCAGGTAAGTAAATGACGATGAGTTTCAATTGAAAAGTTATTTATAAAATATATGGAAATTAAAAATGTTGATGTTATTTACAGTGTGGACTGTGCATTTTTTTTGATGAAATATGTTTGATGTCTCCTATACAATGAGAAGATGGACTTCAAACAAGGAGACGTGAGAAAAATGAGATTTGATGTAACACTTTTAATTTTGAGGGGCATGTGTTGTAAAACATTGGATTAATTACCCATTCTATTGTTGTAAAAAACATTCTATGGTGTTGTAAACAAATTAAATTGTGTATAGTTTTGTCAATCTATATAATTGTATGGTAAGAAAAACAATTGTGTGATGTTTATTAAACTCCAGTTGTTGCATTGTTCTGTGCCAACTGATACGATAAGATAACATAATTGATATTCATTAGGACTAAATTTGGACACCACAAATACCATCTCCTAGCTCAACTCTAACTAGTGATATCGAGTTTTGAGAAATCCAAATATCCTAGGTCCATCAGTGGGTTTCCACCGAAACTCACTAATGGACTTACAAAACCCCTTATGTGCCAAATTCTGAAAATATGAGTTCATGGTCTGCAAAGAATCTAATTTTGCTATCAATTGTGTATTTAGGTAGTATCCAGATGGAACCTTCTTGTTTCAAGTTTAAACAAATGTAAGCGTGTTTTGATCATACCTGAGTATTTTAATAAAATGAGAGAATTTTGTCACAACTTGTAGAATTATATAAAAGAATATCCTATAAATATTTAATTTAATAAATCATGATTAAATATTATAAAAAATATTTTTAAAATGGAAAAAAATTTGAGTCCACGTTGGGCCTGAAATCAGATGATATCAGGCCCAACGTGGGGCTGAAATCAGATTATTTCAAGCCCAACGTGGGGCTGAAATTAGATTATTTCAAGCCCAACGTGGGGCTGAATAGCTCTGATTTCAGGCCCTCCGATACTGATCTCTGATTTCGGGCCCTCTGCAAACCAAAATAGGAATATTCTTTTCCAAATTATAAATAAATATATATAATATAAACATATAGAAATAAAAATTAGTGGTTATGAATGTTATAGCTAAGAAAAAACTTACAAGATATTACAATAAAATTATAAATATGGAAAAAAAACTAATATAGATAATAAGATATGAAAATAGATAATAAATAATTAAGATAGATAATAAAATATAATGATGAGCAAAATTAAAGAGATAAGGATGATTTACTAAAATAAGCTCTGATTCTACATTGTTGCTGCATTGTTCTGTGCCAACTGATACGGTATGAGAACATAATTGATATTCATTAGGACTAAGTTTAGATACCAAAAATACCATGTCCTAGCTCAACTCTAACTAGTGATATCGAGTTTTGAGAAATCCAAATATCCTAGGTCCATCAGTTGGTTTCCACCGAAACACACTAATGGACCTACAAAACTCTTATTGTAACAAATTCTAAAAATCCTGATTTCATGGTCTGCAAGGAATCTAATTTTACTATGCATTATGTATTTAGATAGAATCCAGATAAAACCTTCTTGTTTCAAGTTTAAACAAATGTAAGTCTATTTTGATCATACCTGAGTATTTCAATAAAATGAGAGGATTTTGTCACAACTTGTAAAATTATATAAAAGATTGCCCTATAAATAATTAATTTAATAAATCATGATTAAATATTATAAAAAATATTTTAGAAAATGGAAAAAAAATTGAGGCCACGTTGGGCCTGAAGTCATCTAATTCCAGGCCCAACTTGAGCCTGAATATCTCTGATTTCAGGCCCAGGGTGGGCCTAAAGTGCAGTTCCCATTGGGCCTGAAGTTCTCTAATTTTATGCCCAAGGTGGGCCTGAAATCCTCTGATTTCAGGCCCTCTGCAATAAATTTAAAAATAGAGATATAGACAAATTAATATAAAATATAAGTTTAGACACCACAAAAACCTATAATTTAAATTAAGATATAAAACAAACTAAACTATAAAGAAAGAAATATAAAATATGAATAAATACATACAATTTATAGAGTAAAATTATTTTTATACATAAATACATAATCAATAAAAGTAAAATAAAATTAGAGTAAAATATTTTTATAGAGTAAATATTTTTATACATTTTATAACGATAAGAAAATTATGATAAATCCCAAATAATATATAGTATAAATTAGAAATACTTAATAAATAAATATAGTTCAAATAATAAAAATTAATATATATAAGAAATAAGGCCCGCGTAGGGCCTGAAATTTGGGGATATCAGGCCCAGCATTGAGCGAGGTGTATAGCGTCCTCCAGAGCCTTGTGGTTAGCAATCGTCTTCTTCCTCCTGTTTTCTTTGCAATTGAAGCTAGCGTGTTTTCCTCCATTGAAGTCGTGTGGTTAACATCCTCGTTATCGGACCAGTGGGATTGTACGTACCCTAATATTTAGTTTTTGATTTCACTAATGGTTGTTCACCTACGGTTAGCGATAGTCTATAGTGACTAATCGAATCTGAGCAGACCCTTTATCTACAAAATCTAAGTGTTAATTTTGTTTGTGTGTCATTGCTATTTTATGGTTGCTGAGTTCGGGATGGCTACAACAAAATCGTCATCAAAGCAAGGCTCTCCAAAAAAATCGACTAAACAGCAAGGTGCTGGTCGAAGTAAAAAAAAAAGACAGTTGACACTAGAAAAAAGCAAAATGCTTTGCGATTATACAAGTTTTGTCAACAGAAGACGAAGTAAAAGAATGAACTGGAAAAGTAGCTTTTTCCATTTCAGAAATTTTATTGATTCTGTTCAATCCACAGCGGCACAAGAACAGTTGATTCATGATACACTATTTTCTTGGGTCCTTGACCACCCAAATAGTTCTTGTGTAAGACCCCAGGTCCAGAATATGTTCGATAATTGGGATCAAGAAGAACATAGTTTTATCATCCATGGGAAAAAACTCAAATTGACAAAGGTTGATATTTCACTAATTCTAGGGCTACTCGACACTGGAGAGATAGTCCAATGTAACACCTGAATTTTCCAAAATAAACAAAAGAAAACTAAAAATTTCTTTTAAAGGGGATAGAGTAAGGACTCGAATCCGCAACCTGCGATAAGGGTTGATTAAGAGTTTCCAGGCGGGTTACTAAATCATCTCATTGAAATATGGAATCGATATTAAATAAGTAATAGTAAGCGCCCTTCATGAGTAATGCTTCAACTTCCACTTAATATATATAGGATGGAAGGAAGAGAAAACCAAGGGTTTTCTCCCCCTTCTTCCCTGCGAAAACCAAGAGAGGAGAGGTTAGGGTTTCTCACCAAAGGGCAACTAGAGTTCTCTCCTAGGGCCAAGGGTTGGAAGATCGCACAAGGAAGAAGATTCTACGTCAGGTAGTAAGTTTCGATGCCCAAGGAAGTAAGTAGATCAGAAGTAGTTTCGTGTGATTCTAACCAAAATTCTAAGCTTTTTGATGATGTGATCCTAGTATAGCAAGACCACGGTCTTGATTTGCCCAAAACAAGTTTTGGGATTTCGACACGCAAGATGTTCGATAAAAGTTCTAAGTAGGACCAAGGTCTTACTAAGCCCTAGAATGAGTTCTAGTACTAAGAAATGAGATAAGAAACAAGACCAAGGTCTTGTTGTGTCCTAAAATAAGTTTTGGGGCCAATACCTTTTTAAGTGCTAAGTTAGGCATTTAAATACAAGCATGAGTATAAGTTTAAGTATATTACTTTGAAAGACTGAGGTCTTTTTGGCATGTACCGGGCCGAGGCCCACAAGATCTAGGCGAGCCTAGTAGACGCTCTATTAGGGTTCAGTGGCTAGCTACCCCAAAACCTATTAGGGATGCATGCTTTGGTACTATGCCGGGCCCAAAGAAGAATGTTTATTATTTTGAAGTATATGAAGTATAAGATAAGTTTCAAGTTTTTCCATAACAAGTATTCATTTCGAGCAAAGTTTCTTTCTAATGCAAACAATTGTTCAAATGTATTCATGAGCATCTTTCATGTTGAAGAATGGTATTTCAGTTACAAGCATGTATCAAAGCAAGCATAAGCATGTTCATTTCGAATGCATGATTTGTGAGTTAGGTATCTACTTACTAAGCAAATTGCTTATAGTTGCATCCTTTTATTGCAGATAAAGGTAAAGAAAAGATATAGAGCAAGGAGGATACAGGATGGATGGTTGGTACTAGTGGTGGCGGGATGGTGGAATGAGATCCTTCGGGATAAGTTGTTAATGTTCCAAACTCTAAACAATGGAATGTTATGAGTTTCTTGAGTTTATGATTTATGGGTCATATTAGTAGTTTTATTTCCGCAAAAGACTTTAAGATGAGTTGTCATGATTTGAAGTTGATATGCATGCTAATGGAGTATGATTGAGTCCAATTATGATGGTTTATATGATTATGAGTCTTCTATTTGTTGTGTAGTCGACATGGAATGTATAAGTACACTTGATCAGTGTTTCTGAGACCTGGAAACTGCAGTTCCAGGCGTATCAGTAGACTGATGTAGGTATCAGTCGACTGGTCGAGGGAACAGAATCATTCGGGTGAGTGAATCCCAGGTGCAGTCGGCTGGTGCCAATGTAAAACAGAAAGTGTTGTAGGTACTTCAGTCTTGCAGTATGAGGTTGGGGGATCAAATCTTGGCCCAGCTAATAAAATTAAGTTATTTTTATTTTTGCTGGCCCAATAGTAAAGTCAACGTAATGGTCATATAAGGTCAAGGTTAGTAAGAAAGGGTCGTTACATCCAACTTGATTTAAACGAGGCATCCAGCCCACTGTACAAGCAATATTTCGAAGAGTCAGGTTGTTCTACCAAGCATTTGGAGAAACTCATAATGAAGTCAAGATCCAATGACAAGCTCTACTGTCAGTTTTAGCTACTGTATTTTTTTTGCTACTGTTCTATTTTGTAGTACTAGCAGCATAGTAAGCATTCCTGTGCTCTCACAGATTGACTACGTAGATGATTTTGACAACCTAGCTACCTATAATTAGTGTAATGTCGTGTACAATTTCATGGCTCCTCAGTTGGAAGTCATTGGAAAGAAGGTTACGTTGAGGCAAAGACCACATGTAGATGATTCAACCCAAACAGCCAAGGCTCCCTTGCTCAAGGGATTTCCAAATATTTTGGCTGTAAGTTAGAGTACATATAGCTGCTCATATATTTTTTATAAAATATTATTTACTCAATATAATCATTTTGTAGGTATGGGTGAGTGAACATATCAGTATTGCTACTTCAGAACATCCTGATAGATTGCCAAGAATCCTTCGATGGAGTTGGCCTAAGTATCATATTGACACTGTTAAAAAGATGATAGACCGTCTGGGTCCACATAAAATTATTATTGATTTAATTCCAGCAGAGTCAGAGCTGGATTTGGTACTTCACTACTCTCCTCCAACTCAAACACTTGAGGTACAGTTTGAGGTATTACAGCAAGTAGCAAAAGAAAGCCTACAGGCCTTAGATATGGAAGGCTGCAATCAGTGTATGGAAAAGCAAGAACAAATTGATACATTACAGCAACAATTATCTATTGCTCTTAAAGGTTTGGAGGATGTTAAAAATGAGATGGCAACCACCATTAGTTAGAAGAATGTAATAATTGCTCAGAAGGATATAATAATTGCTGAGAAGGATTCCCAGCTTAAAGAGAAAGATGTTATCCGCAAAAAATTATTATCTACAAGTGACAAAATCATAGACATTGCTGACAAGAGAATCCGGAGGCTCGAAAAACAATTGGAAGCAAAGGCTCAGCTGATGCTGAGCCACTACCAACAAAAAGAAAGAGAATTGAGAGAAAACAAGCGTACGAGGGCAAAGGCAAAGAGATTGTTGAGGATGAGGATGAGGATGAAGATGAAGAGCCTCCTGCCCCATCAATGTCAGAAACCATAACGCAAACAACAATATCTGATCAACAAGCAGCTAAAACTAAAGAAATTCAAAAGGTCAAAACCAAAATCTTGAAGAATGTCAGGGCATTTTTTAAGAAGAATAAAAATGCAGAGATTGCAGAAACATTATTAAAGCTTAGTAAATTAAAGTGAGTTAGTTGCTATCGCGATTGCATAATAATGTAAAACAATGATGATTATTTCCATTCAATAATAAAATTTAATCAATCTCTTGTTATTAAGTTTCTTATATTTTGTGTATGTAGGTTTTCGGTGAATTCAGTATGGTCCAATGAGACCTTCTCATTAGATATGCAATCATTTTTTACTATATTTGATTGGAATGACTACACCACTGGGGATTGCATAAATACTTACTTGACAATTTTAGTAAATGAAGCAAAAAACTCTAACTCACCATACCACCCCTCCATATTCTGTGGGGTATAGTTAGATGTAAATAAATGAGCACCTTGTTTTGTTGCTTTTTTCTAAGATTTAGTCCGCTAATAGTTCCATTTTAATAAACATAGGAACTATTTGATGTAATGCACGCTGAAGCATTTGAACAAACTGTTGCTACTGATACAGATAAGTCAATTAGATATATCATCTGTCCTATAAATAATGCAGATGATCATTGGCATCTTTTGGTGATAGACCTCAAGGAAGGTAATATTCTTCATTATAATTCTTTAGGCGTCACAGAAAACTACACTGCCAAATTTGAAAAAAATGTAAGTTTTATATTTTATATATAAAACATTACAAGTAGTTTTAATAAAATATATTTTTTACTAATGTCATTTGTGTGTAGGTGGTGTTTTTCAAAAACATGAACTGGTCATATTACATGAGATGGAATAAAGGATTGTCTTCTATATCGGGGAAAGACTTTACTAAAATTGAAGTACAAGGACCCACCCAATGCAGATCGTAAGATTATGTTTCTTTTGGTTCAAAAAAACATAATCTTTGACGGTTTATGTAATATGCTAACCACAATTTAAATGTTAGTTTTTTTTAGGGTGGATTGTGCTTTTTGTCTCATGTGCTATGCTGAAAGTATAGTGTTTCAGAGATCTTCAGAATTTACCCAAATCCAAATGAAACTTATCGATTTAAGGTTGGATATAATATTATGACAGACAAGTTCTGGAAGGGTAATCTGTAATTATGTTTTGTTGATACAATGTATTTGTAATTGTTATGACAAACATTGTATATTTGTAGTTATAATGTATGTAATCAGTAATCAGTAATTGTTTTGTATACAATCCGTTTGAAATTAATGGAACCTTGCTTTCGATCCATGTTGTTGTGAAATCTGTAATCTATAATCTGTAATTGTTGTCTATACAATCAGTAATATGGAACCTTGCTTTTGGTTATCAGAGGGTCTGAATATAATCTGATTTCAGGCCCACACTGGACCTGAAATAATCTGATTTCAGGCCCAAGTGGGCATGAAATCAGAGATACTCAGGTCTAAGTTGGGCCTGAAATCAAATGACTTCAGGCCCAACGTGGACTCAAATATTTTTTCATTTTAAAAATATTTTTTATAATATTTAATCATGATTTATTAAATTATTTATTTATAGGATAATCTTTTATAAAATTCTACAAGTTGTGACAAAATTTTCAGAATTTGGCATAGAAGGAATTTTATAGGTCCATCAGTGGGTTTCGGTGGAAACCCACTGATGGACCTAGGATATTTGGATTTCTCAAAACTCGATATCACTAGTTAGAGTTGAGCTAGGAGATAGTATTTGTGGTGTCCAAACTTAGTCCTAATGAATATCAATTATGTTCTCATACCGTATCAGTTAGCACAGAACAATGCAGAATCAGAGCTTATTTTAGTGAATCATCTTTATCCCTTTAATTTTGCTCATCTTTATATTTTATTATTATATCTTAATTATTTATTAGATATCTTCATATCTTATTATCTATATTAGTTTTTTTCCACATTTATAATTTTATTGTAATATTTTTTTTCTTAGATATAACATCCATAACTACTAATTTTTATTTCTATATGTTTATATTACACATATTTATTTATAATTTGGAAAAAAAATATTCCTATTTTGGTTTGTAGAGGGCCTGAAATCAGAGATTAGTGGGTTATCAGAGGGCCTGAAATCAGAGTTATTCAGCCCCACGTTGGGCCTGAAATAATCTGATTTCAAGCCCACGCTGGGCCTGAAATCATCTAATTGCAGGCCCACGTTGGGCCTGAAATCAGATGACTTCAGGCCCAACGTGAACTCAAAATTTTTTTTCATTTTAAAAATATTTTTTATAATATTTAATCATGATTTATTAAATTAAATATTTATAGAGTAATCTTTTATATAATTCTACAAGTTGTGACAAACTCCTCTCATTTTATTGAAATACTCAGGTATGATCAAAATATGCTTACATTTGTTTAAATTTGAAACAAGAAGGTTTCATCTGGATTCTACCTAAACACACAATGCATAGCAAAATTGGATTCCTTGCAGACCATGAAATCAACATTTTCAAAATTTGTTGCAATAGGAGTTTTGTAGGTCCATTAGTGGGTTTCGGTGGAAACCCACTGATGGACCTAGGATATTTGAATTTCTCAAAACTCGATATCACTAGTTAGAGTTAAGCTAGGAGATGGTATTTGTGGTGCCCAAACTTAGTCCTAATGAATATCAATTATGTTCTCATACCGTATCAGTTAAGACAGAACAATGCAGCGACAATGCAAAAAATCAGAGGACCTGAAATCATAGGGCCTGAAATCAGAGGACTTCAGGATCTGAAATCTAATTATTTCAGGCCCAATGTGGGCATGAAATCAGAGGACTTCAAGACTGATCTATGATCATATTCTGCTTACATTGAATTAGGCAAGGTGAAATGTATCAAAGTATTGGAATACCTCTTCAAGTGACAACATTAACCACAACTAGTTTTTTTACAATACTATCGTTGTACAATATACAAAATATATACATTCATTTCTCCTGCTTACAAAATATATACTTCAATCAGAATATTCCTGCATACATATACCAAAAACTCAAGACCCTGAGGCTGGCGGCATTCTACAAGTCCTTCGATTATGGCCAAGTTGTTTGCAACGGCTGCATTTGATTTTTACCTTCCCATTGTGTCTCGACTCAATCCGTGCCTTCTTTTGACTACCGGGCTGCACAAGGCTACGGGGACATAGAACTATAATGTTGTTTACGCCCCTAGGCCAAAACTCCTTGCTTCAACAAGGGTAAATACGATCCATGTAAAACAAGGGTAAATACGATCTATGTAAATGACATTCCAATTTTGTGAATAAAAATAAAGCTCATAATATGGGAGTGTATCCATGTTCCGGTGAATGATGACAATAATAGCATGTGAGCAAGGGAGTCCTGAATTTTGAAACTCCCCACATTGACAATATTTTTTTCCAAATCAACAATGTATGAAGTGCCCCATATCTCTACTTCCATTTTTGATTGAGTGTACGAGCGAACCTTATATACTCTAGCTTTCCCTCTCTTTGAATCCATTTTTTTATAGCATGAGGTGTCAAAGCAACATACCATTTTGAGACATCCTCTCTGTGGTTAAAGAACCATTGAGCTACCTTTCTTCTTGTATTATCAATTAACCTGTTTATGGGAAGTTCACGTGTAGTCTTGAACAAAGCATTTAAACTCTCCACATAATTAGTGGTTAGCATTCTGTACTTTCTTCCAATAAAGTGTGCATTAGCCCACCTTTTAGGGTCAATGTTCGGAAGCCACTTATGGGCATCTAGATGTTTTTCAAGAATTGACTGCATTATGAGATCATATTGGAGTGTTGTGTTTGTTCGTGCTGCTGCCCAAAACAAACCTAAAGTTGCTCTACTTCTATTATCGGTTATCATATTACAAGACATGTGGTGGCAACAAAAAGCATGATGCACGTTTGTGTACACTTTTCTAAATGCTGATATAATGCTACGATGTCTATCTGATACTATGGTCATTAACTGTTCATCAACAGCAAAGAACCTATTTGTATGCTCCAAAAACCACTCCCATGCAGGCCCACATTCAACTTCAGCTATTCCAAAGACAGCTGGGAGAATATTGTGATTACCATCAATCGATGTAACAATCAACAATACACCCGGATACTTTCCTCTTAGATGTGTGACATCAATTCTGATAAGTTTACGCAAATAAGACCTGAACACCCTTCGACAAGCACCAAAACCCCAAAAACACCGCTGGAACTTATTGTTACCATTCCTGTATAGTGCCACATAAGTTTCAGGATCTTTAGCTCTTAACTCACACAGATATTATGGAAGATCTCTGTATGCCTCATCATAATCTCCGACGACCTTTTTCAATACTCTCCCTAGCTATGTATGTTTTTCTGTATGATATATGTTAGGATCGATGGCTCGGCTAGAGGGGGGTGAATAGCTCTTTTCGGTTTTTCTCTATAAGATGGTTAGCACAATACAAAATATAATAGAAAACAAAATTTTCAATGCTAACACAAAGGTTTTACTTGGTATCCATCCCGAAGGATGACTAATCCAAGGATCCGCATGAGTACACCACCTCCACTATAAAATGTCTCCTTCAAGGTGGAGAAAACCATTACACGGTTGCATTCTTCCTCTTTACAAGATCAAGATAAAAGCTAGGGGAAGAGTAGATCAGTTAGGGCACTAGCAGCACTTCGATACAGTAAGGAACCGTATCATCCTCGTGCCCAAAAGTCCCCTTTAAATAAAAGAACAAGACAGCTTCGCAAACTGTCCAGCCCCGCACCAGTCGACTGCCCCTGGGGCAGTCGACTGGTATAGCCTTAAATGCTAGCCAACGGCTATATTTTGGGGTTACCAGTTGACTGCCCCTAGGCCAGTCGACTGGTCGAAGGCTGAAAACCTTTTGTGAGTTTTGGCAATCGACTGGCTTCTTACCAGTCAACTGCCCAGCCTCTCCACTCACTTACATTTACTCCAAACACTCTCCTTCACGTATGCCTTCAGGTTCACTATCTTGGCTCGCCCCTTGAAGTCATCTTCCTCTGGCTATCGTCCCTCGGATGCGCACACAAGCCTTCCCTTGGCTTGCCTCCATGCCACCCTTCACATGTACCCTTGAAGTCCACTTCCCGGCTTGCCCTTGGAGTCCTCCTCCCTCGGCTCTCGTCCCTCGAATATGTTCTCCAAGTGTGATTCTCCAAGTTCTGCAAACTCAATCACACATATTAAATACAACACAACACCCTAACCTTAAACTTATTGGCATACACATCAAAACCATGATCTTCTCGATCATTCTTGCGTCGATTGCCTCAACAATATGGTCACTCCAAATCTAGCTTTAATATCTGATATAATCATACTTGGTTTGTATTGTTCATTATGAAAAAATTGCTTTACAACAAAAAGACGCAACAAATGTTGAAAAGCATGCATGATGATCAGCACTTTCCCTAACAGTTCCACATTGGTATTCCTTTACATATTTTGTAACAGTGAACTCTACTTCCCCCCGGGCAACTACTCTCCATGTATATGGTTGGTTGAAGCACACTGCTTTAACTCTATTTTTCGGGTGTCAACTGGGTTATATCTCATATGCTTAACCATGACATGTTTCACAAATGCATTCTTGAATTCTTGTCCAGATGGAAAAATCTGCCCCACAAAAAATTCATTCTCATCTCTTGCCTCTGTCTCTCCAATTGGCTCAAGCTAGCAATCAAGAATTCAAAATATAAGGATCATCAGTCATTGGAAACTTCTCTAAGTCACTGTACTAACCTGGGGGAAATTCATATTGCTCAATTTGCATATCATCAGCTTGGAATTCTAGTACACTTGTACTGGGTTGTAAGTCATCTACATTTCGGATTTCATGTTCTTCCTCCTCACTCTAGGTTGGCTCAAAATATTCAACAAGTCTTGTAGAAGAATTCAGACACTCATCTTCTAGATTACTTGCTTCTTCATCTAGATCAAATGTTAAATTCCTTATAATTCTATTACTATTATACTCGGGAGATAATGGAATATTATTACTGGCTATTTCTACTCCATTCCCCATGACAGCATTATCATCAAGAGTATTCCATATCTCAGAGAGAATTTGATCAACAACATTATTATCTCTGAAAAATAAATTATAATTAAATTTGGCAAACTTTCAAATTCATAATTAAGTGTTTCAGTAATTTAAAAAACAAACAAGGATATTAGGCCCTCCTAGGGCCTGATATGATAAGATATCAAGCTCGAGGAGGGTCTGATATCAAAGGATATCAGGTCCGAGGTCGTATTCAAGCATGAATTTATCGTATGTTTAAACAAATTCTAAAACCCCTATTTATGTAATGCATGACACCGTTAGAGTCCTTCTCCTAACAAAAAATTAATAGAAAGAGTTGATCATGTATAAAACTAGGTCTGATACCATATCAGAGCATAACAAAGTCTAGCTGAAATAAACCCTATAAGAACTCTTATACTATTTCTTTTCACCGTATACACAAAATTTAAGTAGTCAATCATACGTATTACTAAATCTTTTTCTTCCTTCTATCAAATAAACTGTTGCTTGAAGTTTCTCCTTTAACACCTATCTTCCTCAACGATTCTTTTAAGTCAACTCTTTGAAGTCACCTCTAAAACAAGTCCACTATCTGGGACAAGGTAGAAATATATATGTACCTTCGTGATGAGTCGAGTTGTGCAAGGTAGAAGTATATATGTAGAATGAGAAAAATTCGACTCTATGAGGGATCCGAACCACAATATATTATTTTAAATTAAAAACTCTGAAAAAATGACTCGAATGTCTCAGAAAGCTAATTGAGAAAATGAATTGTTGGCGAGAGATATATAAAGAAAGAACATATTTTTTGATACGTCTTTTGGTAAAAACGAAACCTTAATAAGTATTTTGGTAATTACGAATTCTCACATGCGCCGTTTGATAAAAAGCCGAAAGGAAAATGACAAAGTACACTAAAAAAATAAACGTAGAAAGAGAATCATTAAGTTCATAAAAATCAAATGATGTATCAATGAAAATTAATGAAAATATATAAAAACATTTAAAAAATATTAAAATAAAATTTAAAAAAATAGAGTTCTCATTAATTTTTTTTAAAAAACAACTTATTTTGAGACAGCTATTTATAAAAAATTATATCAAACAAATCTGAAATTATAAGCTAAACTGTTTTGCAGAACTTTTATAAGCTCTGCCAAATGCTAAGATTATCCAAGATTCAAGTATCATTCTCATCTCATATTACTTGATATTGTTCAACCAAGTTAAGAGGTTTTAGTAGCTTAGACATGACCTCTAAAGAAAGGTGGAATGATTAATCAATATTAAGATAACGGAAAAAATTTATGACAAATTTACACAGCTAATCGCCAAAACATGACCTCTAAAGAAATAAAGTTTCGAATTGTCGGTGAAATAGAAGAGAAATGGCACAAGCTCATGGAGATCAAGCTTTAGGCAGAACGGAGAGAACTGCTTCAGGGTTATGTGCCTCTATATCAACGTGTCTAATACCAGGAACAATCTTCTGAATCTCTGATTCAAGCCTATCAACTTCGCTGCCTAGTGCTTCGACGACATCCTCACCTTCGATCACAATTACACATGGAAGAATTTAGAGATTGAAGTAGGATATGTAAATGACAAGCATAAACCAGATATTATACCATAAGTAGCCATAACATTTAGAAGCGCATTGTCATCTTCAGATTTCGCTGCCTCCCGAAACTGTCAATGCAAGCAAGAAGGGTGTGAATTTCAAAAACATCCTATTTATCAGTTGGAAATTTTCTAGTATAAATAGCAACAATAAGAAATCAACGTAATCGATATGGCAAGTAACACAGTGGTCCAAAGTAATCAATGATACTAAAGCAGTAAGAGATAAAGCTATGTGAATCAGCAGAAGGTAACATTCACATACCTGTTTTGCCCACTCGTCGCGTCCTGTTCTTTCTAAATAATTTTGGACCACCACAACCCCATTGAAATCTGTAGCACGACATATATGTCATTAGTGGAAGCCTTTGTGCTATTATACCAACAACCTTTCCATGTGTTGATTATGCAGTAGGCATTTGCTCTATTTTACCCTGATATATACATATTCCACTTCATCCACTATACATCCTCTAGAAATAATTTGGAAGTAAGATTTTCTCAGATAGCCAAAGCCATGTAATGATCTAAATCTATGTAGTGTTTCAAGATAAAATATGATTGCAAATCATGACTTTTGGAGTATCCATGCGAGTATGATGGAAGAAAAAAACCAACTGTTGAGAACTATAGAATTTCACAATTTCATAAAAAAAAAGGAGGGGTACACAAAGCTCCCACCATGGCGGAATCCCAAGGAAGGGTTGTACGCAATCTTATCCTACTTTGCAAGAGACTATTTTTGAGAATCAAGCCCATGATTTCTAGATCACACAGCAGCAACTTCACCGTTGCGCCAATGCTGCCCTTTAGGATTTCACAATTTTATCTATGAATAAAATATCTCTAATCACAAAAGTAATCAAGGATCACAAACCTATCATGAGGGTAGCAAGAGCAAAATAGCTAAAGCTTTACTAGCAAAGAAGGAACACCACTCCATCGGTGTTTGCCCGTATAGACAGTGCCAGCAAATTCAACATTGAGAAATTGGTAATTTCTACTACAATATTTGATAAGAATCCAACAAACCATATTGAATGATTGATGCATAATCTTAAGGGGAAATACCTATTTCTGCTTTAAATCTAAAAAACCCAGGGCCAATCACCTCACTCTTGCAATCATAGAGAGCATCTACAACCTGCAAAAGATTTAAATACACACGCAACTGTTAGAGAAGCTTCACTGTTTAAACATGTCAGGTATTGCATGTCTAGTACTCACTGGGTCAGATTTAAGAAACCGAAGTACTTTTTCCATGTCATGATCATCAATTGCTCTACCAATTAATGCATGCCTGTTCCTCTGAATTAGAAATATTGCAACCTACAAAAGCAAGACAACATCTTGCTGAACTGCATCAATTATAGGACAGAGGAACATTGCGGCCTCTCATGTGAAGCTATCCATTTGCTTCAAAAGAACTTATAATTGGTTGCTAGGAACTTCAGGACAAACCTACTCAAAAGTATTTACCAAGGCATCACAAGGATAAGTTAAAACATACCATCCCAAGAAGATTTCCAACTATGATGGAGCCAATAGGGTCGTATATTGGATTTCCTGTCATATTAACAGAAACCAGTGATGCTGCAGCAATTGCAAGGCCAGTAACAGCTGCACCATCCTGCAAAGTCATCACTAGATAAGACCTTTCAAGAAAGGGAAAAAAGAAGTGCTCAGACATGGATGGAAGATAGAGCAATTGATAAAAACAGTTAAGAAAATAGATAGATAAATGATGATGGTGATGACAACAATTTATGTAAGAAACGTGGACCAAATAAAAACATTTAATTTGGAACACAATGATAAGAAAACGAGACATTTTTGTAGCTGTATGCAACATAGGTTAACCTCTGTCATAACAGCAACAGATGTTGGATCATGGCCTTGCCAAATATAGTCCCACACTTTCATTCCTTCGGAAGCTGCACCTTTCTTCACAGCATTAATAGCAACAAGCAATGATGCACCTAGGATGAGCAACATGGTCACAATGGCTACTCCAAAAATATAAGTATGGAAGTTGTGAGATATACCTTCTATGAGAAAGGATCCACCAATCACTAAGGCGGCATAATGCATATTTTCAGGAGGCTGTTACAAAAGCAAACATACAAGGATAAAAGCAATGAGATAAAATCAAGCAACAAGATACTCTAGATAACAAAATTCCCATAAGATGTACATGAGCTTTCCACAGGTTCTGAATCCCATGCACAACTGTGGCACCCGAACCCAAGCAAAATATACCAACAGCAGATATTAAAGACCAGACAAATCTTTCCTTTGAATAGCCATAACTGCAGTAAGGAATCAGCAATCAATAAAACATGATAGGCTAAGCAACTTTAAGTGACTAAGCAATGTATAAAATATATTAGAGTTTTAAGTGAGGCAATTCAACTCTGAAATTTTTGGATAAAGATATGTCATATATAGTAAGAATTAGAGTTAAACCTACGGGTGAATAGCATCAGGAGCACGCCTTGAGCTGTTCAAACCATATGCAAGAAGGGCCTACAATATTAAAATACTTTATTACTTAAACAAAAGGTACTTATTCTAAGACAGAAACTAGGACATAGTACAAAATGCTCATTTCGAGATGTCAAGAAAAGAGGCATCTATAATCCAATAAACAAGATGAGAGTTTCAACATCTTATTCTTCTATGGAACTAGACGGAATATTATATTAATAGTATTACCTGAGAAAAAAGATATCATGTGCTATCAAAGCAAAGGGTTACCTGGTTAGCAAAGTCTGCAACTGAGTGCACAACTTCAGCTAACATAACATGGCTAGAAGTTGTAAGCCACACTCCAAACTTGAGAGAGAAGACAAGAAAGTTACACCACAATGCTGTGGTAACTGCTCTTTGACTGAAGTAACAAGAATTGATAGTTAAAAAAGCAATGATAGTTAAACAAGTTGCAGAATGCTAAATGCCAATTGGATGAAAAAAAAAAAAGTGTGTTACAGGAACTATACATATTTGATATAATTACAAGAAGTGTGATTACAATTGGAACAGAAGCAATCAATAAGATTTAATTGTAGTTAAAGATGTACAACCATGATATTTTGATAGATTACTTATTCATCTTAATTTAAATTTGAAATTATATGGATAATCTTACCAAATTTTACATAAGGAATATTTTCAATGGAATTTGAGCTAGAAGAAGTAACTCCACGACCTCAATTAAGTAAATATGCACAAGAAAACACTAGATTGCGATTTTGTGACATTGAGAGAAAAGAATGACAAGAAGATGGCAAAGATTTGTCCATCATAGGTCGTGATATTGAAACTACGGAGTTCAAGGAGGATCGTTTCAACTTCATGATTAAAAAAAATGTTAAATGTACTGGGCGACCAACTGACCTGAGTCCATCATCAAAAGCTATAGTTTTAGCCTTTGCAACCCTGAGAGAATAATCTGCAAGCACAACCATCATAAGCAACCGTGAATGGATAAAATCTAGGGCGGGTCTCCACTTCCATGAAAAGGAAACTTAACTGCGAACTTGAGATGTCAAAGTAGCAGAAGTTGCGCTTCCAGGAAGCCTCGCAGAGGATGAGTACTCCCGGGAACAATATTTCACAAGAAAAGGCCTAAAGATGGCGGCACCAGACCGCGGGGAAGCAAAGAGGAAACCGAAAGCGTGATCCCTTGCCTGTGTCGATTTCTCTTCTCGACAAGAGCTGGAGTGCGGAACGAGGGAGGGAAGGCAGGAAGCAGGAGGCACGCCAATGGAGCCGGACAAGGAGGAGAAAGGGAAGAGGGGGAAGGGCGAAGACCGGCGGAGGTCAGGCACGAGGTGGTCGCGGAGGCGGCGGAGCGTCACCACCACCGTGAGCGATGTACGCATGAAGAATCCGCCGCCGCCGTGGCGGCGCAGTTTGTGTCGAACTCCGGAGACGGCGCGATTGTTGCGGAGGTGCAACGAGGGAGGAATCGGAGTGACCTATCTTGACAGTGTGAGACAGGACAGGACACAGGGTTTCGGCAGCTTCTTTTCTGAATTCGTGGCGGTCTTGGGCTTTTGGGCCGCATACGAAGAGCCCATTTCACTGACCGTTAAAATATTGAACCAATCGAGCCCATTTCACTTGTGAAATTGGCGCTCTTTTATGTTTGATTACGGTTAAAGTTAAAAAGAAATTATGGGGGCGCTTGGTATAAATTTGATAATGAAATGGTAATAAGTTTGATTGAGGGGTGTATGGGTTTGGTGATAACTTAATGGGGGGTGAGTTATGAAATCAAGGGTATCATATCCTTATTTTGATTCCGATTCTCGTATACCAAGCATCATCAATGGGAATGAAATCTATTTCATTCCCATTCCCACCTTCTAAACCCGCTTATCAAGCGCCCCTATATCTATAAAAATATTGAAAAACATTTTATATTATTTTTACTTGAATTTTTTTTAATTGATAAGATATCTGATGGCCCAAATAATCCTAGGTGATCAACCCGATCCAATTGGAGTGATCGGATTTGATTCCTTGAAAATTTCTCGTCCATTACTAGGATAATTGGGAAAGCACATGTGGAGGTCCTAGTCTATCATTAGAAAGTCCAATACAATACCTTACTCCCAAGATATATATAGATAATCTTGATATCCTACTCATCGTATGGTGTTTATCTTGTGTGTGTATATGTCGCACACTCGTACGGACTCAGAGCGTCTAGATATCCAAGCATCCAATTCAATACAGACGTCTGGATTTGAATCCAAAATAGTAAGTTATTTTTTTTATTTTTTGGTGATATATTATATGTATTTAGGGTTTAAGATTTTAAAATTTAAGGATTGAGTTATAGTGTATTTAAGCCAATAAAATTTTTCCTCTAAGGTTCAATCTTCCCTCTTGGATTATAGTATTCAAACTAAAAATTTTAGATGCTCACGGGGTATATTATAAGTATTTAGCATTTAAGATTTTAAGATTTAGACGTTTGGTTATAGGGGTTTATGCAAATAAAATTTTTCTTCTAAGGTTCAGTCTTTCCTCTTTAATAGTATTCAAAATAAAAAATTTTAGATATTCACGAGATATATTATAAGATTAAGATATTATTTAAGAAATTATTTATTAAAAATAAAAAGAAAAAAAAAGATCGATCTAGGCAATTGCACGGCGTGCACGGTTGCGTGGCAGGCAATTCGCAACGGAGCACAACAATACATATGAGAAAATCTTTGTTGCGGATGATTCGCTGCATGCCCGTGTGCGACAGGACTCAATGCGCTTCCAATTGTATTGGAGGTGCCTTGAGTCAAATGATTGAGGCGCCTCCAATTCAATTGGAGGCCCCTTAGTTTGTTTTTTTTTTTTTAAAAAATCAATATTTCCTCGAATAAATTCTAAATATATATATTATACCCATGAGAATCTAAAATTTATTATCTTGAATACTATAATCTAAGAGGGAAGCTTGAACCTTAGGAAAAAATTTTATTTACTTAAACTCGCTATAACTCAACCTATAAATCCTAAAATTTTGAATGCTAAATACATATAATATATTCCGTGAGCATCTAAAATTTATTATCTTGAACACAATAATCTAAGAGTGAACTTGAATCCTAAAGGAAAAATCTTATTGACTTAAACTCACTATAACTCAATCTCTAAATTATAAAATCTTAAATCCTAAATATACCATAAAAAATTTATAAAAAAAATTATTGTCAACGCCTCCCATTGTGGGAGGCCCCTCAATACTTTTTAAAAACAAAAAAAAAACTATTCGAGACGCCTCCCATTGCATGGGAGGCGACTAGAGTTTGGCGCGCAACGTCGCGCGGCGTAAGGTCATATATCCCGTGCACACCTCAAAAAAAAATTCGATTTGAATTTTTTTTTACATAATACTATAATGTAACCCTAAACTCTAAAAGCAAAATCTATTAGAACCGAAGAAATTTAAATATCTCCACAATAGTATGATATTGTTCACTTTGGACTTAAGCCCTCATGATTTTATTTTTGGGTTCTACCCAAAAGACCTCATACCAATGGAGATATCTTTCCCTTATAAGCCTATAATCTTTCCCATGTATTTTTAATGTGGGACTTTATTTGCAACCTTGCAAACCCAATAATCCCCCCTCAAACGAAAGACCACAAGGTCCCTTCAAGCGGAAAGTATATTCGTTTGACATTCGATTATCGACCCACTAGGTCTTCCTGCCCTCTATCCACTTGACCTACTAAGACTTCCTTGCCTAGCCGCAACTAGGACTTTCTGCCTGGTGTATAATCCTATTGATCGGACACGAGAGTCCTCACTTTCTTTGTTTGAGGTCAATATTTCACTCACATGGCTCGATTAGACCATATCTCTTATGTGTAGGATCGACAACGTCAATAGAGGGAGGATTGAATATCGACTTCCGTTTACTTTCGTCTTCAAGTCGTTCATTTGTTCAACTTCGTAAAAATTATTAGTAGCACAGTGAAATAAAATAAATAATAAGAAAGTAGACATGCGGGATTTATTTATTTGGTTCCCAACCACCTAAGGTCAGTACGTCCAAGACTTATGTACTCGGCGTGAATCCACTAATGGTCGTCTTTCCGGAATTTCCGAAGACAGAGAAAACCCGTCTTACAGTTCAAGTACAATCACAAATAATGAAAAGTACAGAACTTACAACTTATTAACAAGCAAACCGAATATGAAGAATATCTCGGTCAACTCTAGAAGTCTGAAACGTCGCGCACTTCTTCCTAGAGCCTCCTTGAATCACAAATTTCAATTGGATGAGGATCACCAAGTAACTCTTAACCATTATCTACAAGATATATGCTTTGACTCTTGCAACGCTGTCACGATTTACCGGTGACACTTATCGTCTTATCGCCAAGTACACTATTTTCAACTAACAAAGATGGGCCAAAATATATGTAACTGATGATTACAATAGATGAACCGAATTACATGGCTAAAATGTAACCGATGGTTGATTTACAAACTCTCACGAATGCGATTGATGAACTGCATACGAAAGGCCTGTGTTTTAAGTATAATATTATACCCCTCCACAGTAATTCATGATTATGATCTCCGAAAAAATAATAATTGTTTTTCCATTGGAACCATTAATTCAGTTGTGTTTATCTAATCTTGATTTAATTGCTATTAAATTATGGTTTTGTTTCAATTGTTTAGTCATTACTAGCCAAAGATGGGATTATTGCCAAGACCATGGCTAACGCCATCTCTAAGCCGTTACTAAGCAAAGACCTCGAAGAACCGAGTTGAGTATAGAGGTCGAGAACAATTCGATGGTGGAATACATGACAGAACCAAGCTTATGCAAGGTCAATTTTATCTGATCCTTTGAATTTTAAATGATCATAACTTCTTATTCGGGATTCGAAATTAAACTCTTTCGATGATCACATATGTATACTTTAGATATCTACATTTATTGTCGAATAACCCATAACAACTAAGTTTTGGGCTCAAATTCCACCGTTTAAGCTCTCAATCGAGTCTCTAAATATATTTTTACTATTGTTTGGTAATGTATATTTTTATGATATTTTGGATATTTTCTGTATTCCTGATATTTATAGGTCATAGTTAGTCTATAATCACGTCTTGTTTTATTAATTTTAATTTCTGTATGAGATTTTTATTTTTTTGGAAAGATCTGTTTTTTCTTTATAAAATTGCAATTGAGATCTAAAATTTCAGATTTTTTTTCTTTATTGATCTTAGGGTCTAGAATATATATAAACTTATAATAACTATTAGAAAATTAATTCCTGTTGATAAGAAATATTGTTATTTTTATGATTTCTCTTATTTTCTTTTCAATTCTCTTGTTTTCGTCAACCGTAGGATAATTATTCTCATGTCCGGCGTCACAAGGCATCTAAAAAACTTGGGTACCGAATTTCATGGTATATTCAGAAGCAAAGCTATACTAGAACTCAATAAGCTGAGTCGCATGAAGAATTTGGAAGCTGAGTAACATGAGCAACTCGGGAAGCCAAGCTTGGTTGAGGAGCTCAGGAGTCTGAGCTATATGTGAAACTCGAGAGGCAAAATTGGATGAAGCAACCAGGTTGCACAGCAAAAGTGCTGAACTCCAGCACTACAACAAATATGACTTTCCGCAGCGCATGACTAACAGCGTGCAGTTAAAGCGTGCTGTTAATAATAGCTTTTACGGCGAGCCCAATTATGTGCGCTGCCGATAGTATAATTTTTAAACAAACGACGGCGCGCAGGAAAAGTACGCTGTTAATAAACTTATCTGCGGCGCGCAAAATGTGCTGTTAAAACTAAATATTAACGGCGTACAGAGTACGCTGTCAATACTTATTAAAAATGACTCACAAAAAATATACATTATTAATGAAAATTATAAAATAATAACAGCGCATAACATAAGCTGTTAATAATCTTACAATTTAACAATTATTGTGTCTAAACTATTAAACAAATAAAATATCAAATTAAACTTATAAGTTTGATTAAACCTTACCCTTATTATGTTTTAACTTATATATTAAACAAATATTTAAAACGTACCGCTTACCCAAGCCCTAAAATAATTAAACAACCTAAAATAATAAAAACCGCTGGCTTAATTATTTCTCCCCAACTCCTCTCGATATCCCTCACGCCACTTACCCTTTGCCCTAGAAATCGCCCCATCGCGCTGCCCCTCTCCTCCCGATCTCCTCACGCCGGCGAGCCATCTCTCGGTCTCCTCACACCGGCAAGCCCTCTCCTCTCGATCTCCTCACGCCGGCGCGCAGTCGTTATCTCCTCACATTCGCCATCTCACGATCCCCTCACGCAAGTGATCTTCTCACGCGAGGCTTCATCTGCTTGCGATCTCCTTACGCCGGCCTTCATCTCCTTACACCGGCCTTCATCTTCTCACGCCGGCCTTCATCTTTGCCGTGCGCCAACCAGTGCTTCAACAAAGCCCTCTCCACCGGATATCCCTCTCTCTGGTAAGCTCAATCTGGTGAATAAATTTCTGAGATTTCATCTCTGAAATTTATGAAAATTGTTGAATATAGTCTCTGAAATTTGTGAAATTTGTGAAATTTGTTCTGTAATTTGTTCTGTAATTTGTGAAAATTGTTCTGTTAGGTGTGAAATTTAATCTGAAATTTGTGCTTTTGGTGATCTGTAATTTCATCTTTGAAATTTCAAGCAACTATTTAGCAACTTTAGCAAGTCTTTTCTAGCAGTTAACCTAATGGAATTTAGATATATGCATGGTCATCTCTAACTAAGTTTAAGTCATGCGACTCTTTTGCTAATGTCGGGGAGATTTCCGTTTTATTTCTTACTGTATCACTTTTTGTTCAACATTTTAATTACTTCATAATGTTTTTCTATTAACACTTGGTCTTTGCAAGTTTAGCACCATCAGCAATTGGCAAAGGACAAACACTTTTTAGGTAATTAAAAATATAGAGCATCCACTGAAAATAAACATTGAAGAATTTGGAAAAATTTTATTTTATTTTTTTTAAATTGATTTTGGAAAGCACACAATGCGCAAGATATTGATATTGATATTTAGTCATCCAAAGTATGTTCTGAAGATCTTCCTTTCTTGTTAAGCAATGGCTGGTCCATTTTGACTTGTACTGCTTTTAGATTTCAAGAGAACTTCCATTCGCAATTTTATCTTGTGACTTACTTGAGCTATATTGACTGTACTCCAACAATTTAAACTTCTGGTGTGTAGAGGAGGTCAATAGGTTGTTAATTTGTTTTACTTACCTTTATGTCTTATTAATCTTTGGTATTATGCCACTGTTGAGTGGGGTCTCCTTGAAAAAAATGACAATTCTACTATATGGTGTAAGACCGTTAGTACAATTTCATCAAAATCAATCTCTTTACTGATAAAATGTTTCTTCTTAATGCTGAGTATGAGGAGGATATAGTGCAAAAATTGTCTCTTTATGTGAAGTAATATCTTTTCTAAAATATCTCTTTGTGTGAAGTAATATCTTTTCTAGAGCAAAGTTTACATGTTGTGATAGTTTTAAAGCTCACTACATCATACCTCTCTTTATTATAGATGTTGTCTTATATCCATATTAGTAAAATTTATTTGTATTTGGTTGTGTTTAATTTTTTTTCTAGGACTAGTTATATATGTATTTCTCTATATTTAAGCATTGGATTGGAACTTTTATGTTAGGGTTTTGATTTTTTACAAAATGGATAAGGAATGGATGTTTTTACCTTCAAGACTTGTACCCGAGTATGAAGAAGGGGTTCAAAATTTTCTTACTCAAGCTAGGAATTATGCCAAAACACGTGAAGTAATATTATGTCCTTGCAAGCATTGTAAAAATAAGAAGTATATGAAATTGGACCAAGTGTATGAGCACTTAATTATTAAGGGCATCGATCCTTCTTATACTAGTTGGGTCTTCCACGGTGAAAGTTATACCTCACAATTTCAAGGCGAAGGTAGTTTGAGAGGAGTTCAAGCAACGGATGATAAAAGTAGAGAGGAATATCATTTATATACGAATGCTGCTTTGCTAGAAGAAAGGGTTGGACACACCGAATCAAAGACAACAGATAGTGGGTTTGTTGATTTATTAGAAGAGCAGATACTCCTCTCTACCCTGGTTGTACAACTTACACAAAGTTATCGGCAGCCATCACATTATACAATTACAAGTCTACTAATGGTCACACCGACAATAGTTTCAATGAGCTCCTTAAGATCTTAGGTGGCATGCTTCCTGAAAAAAACATACTTCCAGAAACTGTTTATTCAATGAGAAATCTATTGAAACCATTTGATTTAGGATACGAGAAGATTCATGCTTGCCCAAATGATTGTTGTCTATTTAGAAAGGAGTTTAAAGATTTGGAGTCATGTCCAAAATGCGGTTCCCCAAGATGGAAGGTAAACAAAATCACCACCAAAGTTCGTAAAGGAGTTCCTGAAAAGGTACTACGGTATTTTCTCGTGATACCAAGATTGAAAAGGATGTTTACACTAGAAGAAAAGGCTGAAGACTTGATTTGGCACTTCAACCACAAAAGTCAAGATCATATGATGCGTCATCCAGTTGATTCAGTCGCTTGGGATACAATAAATCATAAGTGGCCAGCTTTTGCATCAGATCCTAGAAATCTCCGTCTTGGTCTTGCAACAGATGGATTCAACCCTTTTGGTGACCTTAGTTCCAGATACTGTAGAAATTGAACCTTACTTACAGTAAGTATAATTAATTGCAAACCCTATTAGTTAATCTTGGTCTAGTATATAATTTGTATATTCTAATATTCGCCCTTCAATGATTTTAAATAGGATGCACATTGAGGAGCTTAAACAAGTAGATCGTCATTATATAAGGAATGAAATGTTGTTACAAAAACGACATATGGAAACATTTGCTCAATGGTTATCAAAACATATTCCTGATAACTCTTCAGGCCGAATTCAATGGCTAGCAAATGGTCCAAGAAAGCAGGTTATATCTTATACAGGTTATATTATAAATGGCCATCGATTCCACACAATTGATGTTGGAAGGTCGACTCAAGATAGTGGTGTTTCAATTGAAGCTGATACTGTTTGTCAATCTACTACTGATGATTATTCACATTCAGTTGGAAGGCTATCATATTATGGAATTATACGAGATATTATTTTACTAGATTACTATTCTTTCAAAGTGCCTGTCTTTAGGTGTGATTGGGCCAATCATGTAACTGGTATTAAAATGGAAGATGGTTTTACCCTGGTCAACTTACATCAAGGACTAAAAACTTTTGAAAGTGATCCTTTCATTTTAGCATCACAAGCAAAGCAAGTGTTCTATTCTAGGGACAATGATGAATCAAATTGGTATGTGTTGCTAAAAGCACCGCCTCGTGGTATCCATGATATGAATTTGATTGAAGAGGATGCCTATATATCATCAACCCCTCTAGATGTCTCTAGACTTGAGATTAACATTACTGAGAATGAACCATATGCTAGGAATGAGTGTGAGGGAATTGATGTGATTGATCAATGACTTAAATTTAAAGGTGAAAATTTTATAGTTATTTACTTCATTTAATAAATATATTTCATCATTGATAATGTCATATTGTAAATGAGCAGGTCATTCAAAAGATGCGAAAAAATTACAAAAAACGCAGCAAAGCAGTCATAGATGAAATTCAGGTAATATTGTTTTGAAGCCTTTAATTTTTGGTTTATTGTAATAAAGTGCACTCATACATTTCAATATTGTTATGCTATTTTGCAGGAAAATATAGCTTCTAATAGTCCACATAATCCATCACAAGATTTGTGCGGTAAGGAGGTACTTGATGATGAAAAAACTGATAAGAAAAAGGGGCGAGGTTTATCAAAGTTGAATGTGGTTAGTGACCAACAAAAGCCTAAAGAGCTACAGCGTAATGAGTTTGGACAACCCATTGGAGATAATTCGGTGAAGTATGCTTCTTTTCTGGGTTGCATGATAAAGGAATTTGTGCCATACACATTAGATGGATGGAATGACGTAGACGAAGAAGTGAAGAATAGGATGTGGAGTTGTCTTCAGGTAAAGATAGGACCTTGAGACTTAGATTATTTGCTTTGATTCTTTATTGGTTTCTATTTGTTACACTTTTTTCATTGTAAACATATTTGCGCTTTGAATCTGCAGATGAATTATAATGTTGAGGACTGGGAGAAGAAATCAATTTTCCAAAAGTTGGCTAAGTTGTGGCGTGATAGAAAATCAAAACTACAAATACTTATATGAGAAACAAATGTTGGCCCAGTGTCTTCACGAAATCTTAGTCTTTTGAAGCCTGAATTTATGGATCAAAATCAATGGGGATTGTTTGTGAAGAAGACACTATCACCTGCCTTTCAAGTAAGTATTAATTAACAAATCTTTCAAGTAAGTATTTATTATTTTTAGCATCTAATTGCATCCTTAATTTCCGCCATTAATTCACGCAGAGAGCACCAAGCTCCCTGCTGTGTTTAACTCAGCCTGCTGTGTTTAACACAGTCGGTCAAATCCTTTAGTTGTCAATATGCTATGATGAATGTCAACATGATTCGTTTATTTCTTTGCTATCTTCTACAAAGCTGTGTCAAATCCTTTAGTTGTCCAAGCTGTGTCAAATCCTTTAGTTGTCCAAGCTTTAGTTGTCTCAAGTTATATCACATGATAAATCTGTCACCATGCAAATGTTTTTTTTTTGGCATCGTTCAGTCACATGATTTTCCCTTAGCATGATAAATCTGTCCAAGTTGTGTCAAATCCTTTACTAATTGTTTTTTTTTGACATGATATATCACCATGCAATTCTTTGCTATTTTTTTATTTGTTTCTATATTCCCTTGTTAAGTAATTATTATCTCTTTTGATTCTCAGGAAAAAAGTGCAAAATTCAGAAAAATGAGAGAAAATCAAGACCACATTCACACAATGAGTCGTAGAGGTTATGCTCGTTTGGCTGACATGATGGTACAAATTATTATTAATTAAATTTTATTAAAAAGTTTACAAATACACTTAATTAGTAATAGCTAATTGTTATGCTAACAATTTTTATATGTCTTATACTCGAGGAAAAAACAAGTCCAGCAGATATACCAATTACAAGATCAAAAGTTTGGATTGAAGGTCACAAGAAAAAAAATGGAGAACCTAGTAGTCAAGCTGTTGGAGAGAAAATGGTAATAAAATGATTTATTTAAGATTTTTAGAATTTGCATAAAAAAAAGTCAAATCAAATTTATTATTTTATCTAAAAAGTTGTCTCGTTTTTTGCAGAAAGCAATAGAAGAGTGTCCACCTGAATCTCACAACACAACTAATATTACTGATGATGCTATTAGTATTGTATTTGGCAAGGAACCTCGAGGTAGAGTATGTGGAATGGGCTTTGGAGTTACACCATCGAAAGTTGGAGCTTCAATACAACAAAATGGAACTGTTAAACGACTTGAAAGTATAGTAAATAACCTTCAACAAGAGATGCAAGAAATGAGGCTCCTATTTTTTCAAAATATGAAGCAACAAAATGAGCAAGAACAGGTTAGTAAATAACAACATAAGATAAAATATGAAATAGTGGTTATGATTGTTTTATTTGAGTATTTATATTCTTATCATACCTCTTATGATGGTTTTATTTGGCATAATTTGTTTATAAAATTAGGTTGCTAGTGCTGGCATTGGTAGCGGAATTGGAAATGATGTTGGCGGCGATAGTCGTGGGAAAAAAAGTGGTAATGTTAACCAACATCTAACTATAGCTCAGATAATTATTTTGATTGTGTCTTTTAAATTAAATTTTTGTTATAAAAATAGGTATAACAAATTAATAACTTTGTATTATTATGCAGTCAAAAATGAAGGATGTGAGTCATGAAGATATTAGCGAGAATACTAAGTGTAAGCTACTTCATTGGTCTGTTGATGGAGTTGTTGCAGAAGGTCGAATTGCTTCTACAAATCCAAAAGCAAAAGTGCATCATGTTCTTCTTGGTGGTTCTTGTTGGAAAGTTTGGGTTGATAGAGTTTTGGTGGAGAAGGTGGACCTAATTCGACCAAATGATGAAATGCTTTTTCTTGAGGATGCAATAGGAAGTACAGTTGCTTGGTTATCTAAGTTTATTGTTTTGTATGACTGATATTTACTCTACTTGAGGAGAATATACTTTTTTGTAGGCAAGAAATTATGTACTAAGTGAATTTTTGCTAGTACTTTGGATGGTTTGCTTAAGTGTGATATTTATGGTTAAATGTCATAATATAATTAGTTGTTTGAGTTTGGGTTATATAATATTGTATTTGTGTGTGGTATTATGTATGTGGTATAATTTGTGTATGATATTTATATGTCGTATTTGAATATCGTAATTGTAATGCATGTTCCATGTTGTGCATGCTCTTAACCGCAGCATGCGGCACGCGCTGCGAATCTAATTGATAGTTCTTATCTGCAGCTCATGGCGCGCGCTACAATTGATAATAATCACAGTGCGCAATGAGAACTTGAATAATATTAATCGCAGCACACAATGTGTGCTGTGAATAATATTAATCGCAGCACACAATGTGCGCTGTGATTAAGAATAATCGCAGCACACAATGTGCGCTGTGAATACTATTAATCACAGCGCACAAAGTGCGCTGCGATTATTCTTAATCACAGCGCGTGTTGCGCGCTGTAGATATTCTATTACTTTTAACAGCATGCAGTTATGCAGCATGCAATGCGCGCTGCGAATAGCAAAATTGTAAGCTGCGAAAAGTCATATTTATTGTAGTGCAGTGAGAATGAATATTGTAGAGATTGGTCTCTAAATGTTCATAAGTGATGCTCCGAATTTATTCGGTTAGCAAACGACCAAGAAAATTATCATGTACCTCCAAAATTAAAAAACTTAAACACTATTTTAATAATTCAGATATCCAAATA
>JAGFNQ010001783.1:0-22367 GCA_024364735.1 Boesenbergia rotunda
CTTTCTCCATGAAAGACCTGGGAGAAGCAACCTATATCCTTGGGATTAGAATCTATAGAGATAGATCAAAACGGTTGCTTGGTCTTTCGCAGTCTACATATATAGACCGAGTGCTAAAAAGGTTTACCGTGTCAGAATCCAAGAAAGGTTACCTTCCCATCAGGCATGGGATCAACCTTTCAAAGTCTATGTGTCCGCGCACAGAAGACGAGAGGATTTCCATGAATAAGATTCCTTATGCATCCGCGATAGGATCTATCATGTATGCTATGTTATGTACTAGGCCCGATGTATCGTATGCTCTGAGCGTCATGAGCAGATACCAGTCTGATCCAGGAATGGATCATTGGGCGGCTGTCAAGACAATCCTTATGTACTTAAGAAGAACTAAGGATGTGTTCCTAATATATGGAGAAGGAGATAAGGTAATACGTGGGTATACAGATGCCAGTTTCCAGACAAATAAGGATGACTCTAAATCTCAGTCTAGATATGTATTTACTTTAAATGGAGGCGCAATAAGTTGGAAGAGTTCCAAGCAAGACACTGTAGCGAATTCTACCACGGAAGCGAAATATATTGCGGCTTCGGAAGCAGCAAAAGAAGCAGTCTGGATCAAGAAGTTTGTCTCAGAACTTGGTGTGGTTCCAACAATTGATAAAGCAATACCGATTTACTGCGACAACAATGGAGCTATTGCACAAGCAAAGGAACCAAGGTCTCATCAGCGATCCAAACACGTGCTTCGTCGCTATCATCTGATCAGAGAGATTATAAGTAGGAATGATATACAAATTGAGAAAATTCCCACTGAAAGGAATTTAGCGGATCCTTTAACAAAGGCCTTGCCTCAAAGCAAGTTTGAGGGTCAAGTTAGAGCCTGTGGTATTGGATACCGTAACGATTGGCATTAGGCCAAGTGGGAGTTTGTTAGTAATATGAGAGAAGTGTCCTAAGGCAATCGCCTTATGATTGTAATCATTTACTTTAATAAATGAATATTCACTATTTGAGTATACATGTTCGTGTATTTGACTGAGATCTTAAACTCATTTACTGAATGTCCGCAATACAATTCACAGCATGAGAGAATTTGTGATGAATTCACAACTAGTGATTATCTCTACATGTGCAATTGTGAAGTATTGAAATTGTCCCTAGTCGATGAATTGATAAATACGGACACTATCAATTCTGTTGAGACTAGCATGGGTTATTCTCTAATCAGCTGATTCTCACTGGCTGGTGACATTGCGATGTCCGGAGATAAACATGAATGCTAGTTAAGGGAACTAGTTCATTGGAGTGATTAGCTGTAAAACTTCATATGGTAATCTACATATAGATATGTCAATGAAGTTCTTACTGCAACTTAAGTGCGATGTTCCTTTGACTTGCGGTGTTCAAGTCATCTTGGTCATGAAGACTTATACTTTGACATCTTAAGCAAGCATCTCCAAGGAGGTGTGGACCCAGGATGATTGGGTATAAGCCGAAGTGCCCGAAGATGTTTGAACAGCCTACAAAGGATTCACACTCCTTGCGAGGAGATGTATACCCAAGGCCTATCGTCGGATTGTTACTCGAAGCCTCTGGCCAGAGCATCACATGTTCCGAGTATGAATCTCTCAGAAACATGAGAGTAATTAGAATCCGTTGGACGAGAAAGATATTACTTGGGGTAGGTGTGACGTAGTCAGCCTAGTGGGGACTGACACACATAGACCGTGTCCTGAACTAAGTGGGTATAAGATGGTGAAGGGAATGAGGCACGATTCATTAAAGCTGCTGAAGGGTTTCAGAATTATTTCTGAGGTCAACCGTTGATCTTTCGATTAATTGGGGATCATGATGTACTACTAGGTGCCACTCATGATCGTTCTATAATTGGTTGATTATAGACGGCCAACATAAATCGAAAGCCTATTTAGTCACACGCACTACGAGTGATCCGAGGGATTTAAAACGAGTTGAAAATTGGATTTTCTGATCAAGAGAGATAAGTCGAATCTGAATTTTTCAGAGACGCATCGGAAGCATAAAATGGCTAAGTCTTTTGAAGACTTATTGGACGAATTAAATGAGTTTAATTCGTGAGGTCATGGCTTGGGTTTTGGCCTGCCAAAGAGGGTCCCCACCCTCTTTGTTTGGCCGGCCACATTAAAAGGGGAGAACCAAATTGTTTGGTTCAATTTATAAAATAAACCGAGCGTGGTTTGTTTTATAAAATTATGGATAAAGAAATTTATATAAATAAATTTATATAAATAAATTTATATAAAGAAATTTATATAAAGGGATTTTTTTTTTCATGGAAATTAAAATGAACCATGGATTAGTTTATTTTATTTTATAAAATCATTAATAGATTGATTTACCATGATAAAGAAATTTATATAATGAAATTTCTTTCCATAAGAAAAGGGAGACATGGTTGTTTTATTATAAATTAAATTATGATAAAAACTTGGCATGATGGAATAATTCATAGAAAAATTTATATGATAAATTTCTTATGAAAATTTATTCCATAAAAAGGAGACTTGGTGATTGAGAGGCTAATATATAAAGGAACCAAGGCAAGCCTTGGAGATTAAGAATCTAAGAGATCTAGAAATAAGCCCTCTCTCTCTCCATCTCTCCCTCTCCCTCTTCTAGTGCCGCCGGCCCTAGAGGCTCTCCCCTTTGTTGCCGTGAGCTTCCACCACCAAAGAAGCTGCCGAAGAAGAAGAAGAAGCGGGCGCAACTCCTTCCTTCCTCTCGGAATCTTGATTCCGTTCTTCGTTTGATGGTTAGTCTTCCCATCACTCTCTTGGTATTCTTGTCGTGCCTTTGGAGAATCTAGTAGTTCTTGTCGGCACGAAACTCGTGGCTTTGCGAAGTCATCCCGAAGAAAACTCGTCGTGGACGCGAATAGAGGTGGAGCTTCCAAGGGACGCTACGGTTGGATCTCGTCCCTTTCTTCGAGTTACGCGAGGTAACAAGTAAATTAGTTTACGTTTCTGCAAAATTTTAATATATTATCATGTCTACACAATATAAGGTTGCATGCTTAGATGTGTGGTTAAATAATTTGGGAAATTATTTATACTAAATCTTCCGCTGCACGTAATTATTTTAAAATTATGAATCCGCATCCATGTCAACATGCACCCGGTCCCAACAGGGTTCGAGTGAGCCTAACTTCGGTTGGTCAGAAATCACTCAGAAGATGAAGAATCAAAAAAGACTAGTCCAAGCGGTAAAAAGAAATGAAAAAGGTATTTGGTGCCAAGAAGGATCGAACCCAAAGTCCTCAACGAAACACACTAACTCACTTACCAATTGGTATGAAGGGCGATGACAATAAAGTGTTGCCGATATTGATACCTATAGATTACAACAGCGATATGGATGATACAACAGCCATCTCGAGCAAGGGAAGATAAAGTTTTAATTAAAACAAAATAAAACATAAAGGATAATGTTACATTATCCTTTAATCAAATCCAATGGATGCATTTTAATCCCATCCAAAATCAACCATCCAGATTACATCCATGGATCAACGGCCAAGAGAAAAGTGATCAATAATTAACAATTCAGATTTATTCTCTTAGGCTAAAAATAGACTTAGAGGTTTGCTTAAGAATGTCATTCAATTCATTCTTGTAATTCTCTCTAAAGTCTAGCGTGCTTTTGTTGTAAGGATTCTCCGCCACAAGGAGATTATAATTGAGCGTCCACTGCCTTGGAAGTAACGTTCTTAGTTGCAACCAAGTTTTTTTTAAAAGATGAGTGTCTTCCATTTTATATTGTGTTTCCATCTATTCACCCCCCTCTAGCCGGACCAACCCGTTCCAACAAGTGGTATCAGAGCTAGGCCGACGCAGAAGGACTAACCGCCAACTGCAGCAAATTTTAAGATGGTTGGACCAGTGATATACCCGCCTAAGTTTGAGGGGGAGTTTGCGACATGGAAACGGAAGATGCAGGTATTTTTTACTACGGATTATGAATTATTAATTATTATGAAAAATGGCTATGCATCTCCCAAAGACAATGAAGGAAAGATCAAGGATCCTGATTCTTGGAACAAGAAGGAACAAGTTGATGTTGTAGCAAACGGAAAGGTAGAATTTCATCTGCTGACCATCCTCCCAGAGCAAGATGTGAACCGGATCGGTAAGTACGAATTGGCGAAGGAACTTTGTGAAAAGTTCTTGGAACTGTACGAAGGAACCTCAGAAGCAAAACTTGCGCGACGAGATGTTCTTCGAAGCCGACTGACCAATCTACATATGGAAGACGGAGAATCTGTTGCGAGATTACATGCAAAGGTAAAAGAACTAATCACAAGCCTCGAAAATCTCGGAGAAAAGGTAACTAACCGCGATGCTCAAAGGTACACACTAAACGCGTTTCTGAGAACCTCGGAATGGACCTCGGTAATCGATGCGTATTATATTTCAAAAAATCTAGAAATAAGTACTTTGGAACAGTTATTTTCTACTTTGGAACTTCACGAATCTCGCTTTGTAGAAAAGAACAGGAAAGTTGACAACATTGTGCTAAACATAAGGAAGATCCAACTTGATGAAGAATCTTCAGCGGATGATGAAGAAACGGCACTAGCGGTAAGAAAATTATGTAAATTCATTAATACTAACCGCTCAAAAAGGGTACAGAGAAAGAAAAAATGAACGGTCCGATACTATAACTGCAATGAGGAGGGGCACCTAAAAGATCAGTGCCCTAAACTCAAGAACCAGCCAAAGAAGAAAAAGACACTAAAAGCCACTTGGGACGAGACCTCGTTAGATGAATCGGAAGCCGGAGAGTTCGTCGGACTTGCACTGATGGCAAGCCACCAGGACGAAGATAAAGAAAGCACCTCGGGAGAAAGCAGCAATGAAGAGAAAGATCCTAACTTCGAAACCGACCCGGTAAGTGAGGTTTGTCTACTTCCACCTGCTCGAATCTACTCGGTAATAAAATCCATGCTTAAGTCGATGAATAAACTGGAGATAGAAAACTCTGAGTTAAAAGAAAGATTTGACACTGTATGTTCATCAGTTCTATTCGACCAACTAAAAATAGAAAATGAAAATTTGAAGAATCTAGTGGAGAAATTAGAAAATGATATTACATGTTTAAGAATTAAGAAGAATTTTTATCCTGAAAATCTGAATTGGTATGTTAAAAATCATAAGGGCCAGATTAGGAAAATTCCTAAAAATTATATTCCTCCAAAGTTTTTGATTAACCCCGTAGATGAAAATTTATTTTGGGTCCCAAAATTTATTTTAAACTGATAAGTTTTTGTGCAGAATTCTTTTACAAAAGTTATATTAATATTGTTCAAATATTGTCGATCAAAATTTGAAATTAAAATTTTAAAAAAAAGATAAATAATTTATTTTTATTGATCTAATTTTTCATGACTCAGATATAGTGGAAAAACTCATTATAATTTAAAAAAAATTGAAGTATTTTTCGATTTTAAAAAAAAAATTATTCTTCAAAAACTCATATTTGTTATTTTCAGACTTGATATACAAATTTAAAGCTGAAAATTTTTGTCTAAACTCATATCTTCATCTTCGACTTTGACAAAAATATTCAGAGTTTTTTTTATAAATGTTTGATTTTTTATGAATCATTTATTGAAATCTATTTTTTTCGATATAAAAAATATTGGAATTAACTTCGGAAAAAATATGCCATTTAAAAAAAATTGTGGTAATGCGATTCTTTTTACTTAGAATATTTGTTATCACACTTAAAATTTTTCTTCTTCCCTGATTATATTTCCCCATTTTTTTTGATGTGATCAAAGGGGGAGGAATAGTATTAAGTTAAGGGGGAGAGTAGTTTATGTTCGGGGGAGGTTATGTACATGATTGCAAAAAAAATTTTATGCTTAATTCTATTACAATATTATTATTATTTGTTGTTTATCCCTAACTAAACTTGGGTTGATGCACATCGAAAAGGGGGAGATTGTGGTGCCGCGGTTGGTTTTGATGCGATCAACCAAGTTAGGTTAGGTCATGTTGGTTTTAATCCCTCTGCTAAGTATGCAGGAACTTAGGTACGGAGGAAGTCAAGCGTAAGACGCAGTGGACGAGAATGATTGCGCGGGGAAGTGAGCCGACGGGCTCAGTACAATCTGAGGGACGCGGAAGCTGCGGAAGAGTACACCGGTGGAGCGAGAAGGACGTGCGCGGTGTCCGAGGGACGAGAAGCCGGGAGGAAGGACGCTCGAGGGGCGAAAGGCCGGAGTCGAGTTCGGGTGAGCCTAACTTCGGTTGGCCGGAAATCACCCAGAAGGCGAAGAATCAAAAAAGACTAGTCTAAGTGGTTAAAAGAAATGAAAAAGGTATTTGGTGGCAAGAAGGATCGAACCCAAGTCCTCAACGAAACACACTAACTCACTTACCAATTGGGATGAAGGGCGATGGGAATAAAGTGATGCCGATATTGCTACCTATAGATTACAACAGCGATATGGATGATACAACAGCCATCTCGAGCAAGGGAAGATAAAGTTTTAATTAAAACAATTAAAACTTAAAGGATAATGTTACATTATCCTTTAATCAAATCCAATGGATGCAGTTTAATCTCATCCAAAATCGACCATCCAGATTACATCCATGGATCAACGGCCAAGAGAAAAGTAATCAACAATCAACAATCTAGATTTATTCTCTTAGGCTATAAATAGACTTAGAGGATTGCTTTAGAAAGTCATTCAATTCATTCTTGTAATTCTCTCTAAAGTCTAGCGTGCTTTTGTTGTAAGGCTTCTCCGCCACAAGGAGATTTTAATTGAGCATCCACTGTAACGACCCGAAAAATTCTCTTAATATTTTCTGAAAATATTGAACATGTCTAGATAATTTTCCGAGGGGCCCAGAAATAATTATGTAAAATTGGGCCTAGAAATCCATATTTTCTCATTTAAATTGAGAAAAACTAGGTACTAATGAGCTTTAAAAGGGCTCCAAAAATGGGTATTAATTAGGTAAAATTAATATAAATTAGGTAAAATTAATATAAATATAAAAGAATTTTATTTAGGAATATTGGCATAATTATGGGTAATTTTAGGGGGGATTTTCGGAATTTAAAAACAATAAAGTAATAAAATAAATGAAATGAAAATCAAAATAAAAATAAATGAGCATAAGCCAAGGATTGAACCTTGGACCTCTTGTACAACCATGTAAGCCTTAACCAACTCACCTAGCAAGGAATTCTTATGAGTAATTGAAGTGGAGGATAGTTAAGAGGTAAAAGGAGGTGAAGAGTCATGGAGAGACTCTTCATTTGCCTCCTTGATGGGTTATAATGAGAGGAGTTTTGGGAGTTACTTATTCTCTCAATCAAGTGCATTTCCTCTCCACTTAATTCCTCATCTTGCTGAGCACCAAAGGGGAGGAGTGCCTTGGAGAAAACTTCACAAGAGGTCTCATCTCTCAAGATCTCAAGTTCCTACAAGGTGACAAGGATTAGTTGTGGTCAAGAGATACCAAGTCCTCTTCCTTCTCCTCTTTCAAGGTTCGAAAAATCAAGAAAACTAAGGTAAGACTCCCTCACCTGTGTTATAATAGTTACCTATGATTTCCATGATTTTTGGCATGATATATGGGTTAGTTTCGGATTTAATGTTGAAGGGAAACAAAATCAAGGTTCCTATGTTCAAAGGTTTCGGCCAGCATGTTTTAAAGGTCCATAATTATGATAAAAATCATGATAATATTATTTGATATTCCCTTATTATGTATAGAAGTTATGTGTAGTTTTTGGGGATTTTTGGAGTAACCTAGGACACCCTAGGGTCTCGGCCAACATGAAAGAAACAAAACCCAGAACCTTAAGTTCAAGGGTTCCGGCCACCATGTTTTAAATGTCTAGAAATATGTTAAAAATCATGATAATATTATTTGATGTTCCCTTATGATGTTTAGAAGTTAAGTGTAACTTTTGGGAATTTTTGGAGTACCCTAGGACACTCTAGGGTTTCGGCCAACATGAAAGGGACAAAACCAAGGTCCCTATGTTTATGGGTTTCGGCCACCATGATTTAAATGTCTATAAATATGTTAAAAATCATGATAATATTATTTAATGTTCCCTGATGATGTTTAGAAGTTAAGTATAAATTTTGGGAATTTTTGGAGCACCCTATAGGCCTCATATGGTTCGGCCAACCCCAAGGACCCAAGGGTTAGGGTTGAGTCTTTAACTTCAACTTATGTTTATGTGTTGCCATGATATAAGGATGATGGATGGTGATTGTGTGAATTTTCACATGGCCATGGGACTCCATAAGTTTCGGCCAATAAGGGTTAATAGGATAAGAGTTAAGATTTATTCCAAGTAAGGGTCCCAATGGCCCTATGGTAAGATGTGATTTATGTTTATGAATGATATGCTATGTTATGAATGATATGCCATGCTTACGAATGATATGCCATATTTATGAATGATATGTCATGGTTATACATGATATGCTATGCTTATGAATGATATGCTATGTTATGAATGATATGCCATGCTTACGAATGATATGCCATGTTTATGAATGATACGCCATGGTTATACATGATATGCTATGCTTATGAATGATATGTCATGTTATGAATGATATGCCATGTTTATGAATGATATGCCATGTTTATGAATGATATGCCACGGTGATGCATGATAAGAATGATGTTACGACAAGTATGTTATGATCATGTTCATGATAAGAATGATGCCATGATAAGTATGCTATGAATGGCTTATGAATGATGAAGCATGAAAAGTATTTTTACTTTATGTATGGGCTTGTACCGGACTGAAGTATGGGTCCAAGGGATGGGCACCTTAAGAACGTCCCGGTTATGGACTACCGCAGCTGTCCACGGTTCTGGCACTACCGGAGCTGTGCAACAGGGATGGGCTCCTTAAGAAGCGCCTCGGTTCGGGGACTACCGATTATGCTGTTCTTACCCTAGTAGGTCGGGGCTAGCTACCTTGGATTTACTAGGGGTGCGCGCTATGATGTATGTATGTGGTACAAGCCGGGGACCCCAAATGATGTTATGATGATTATGTTAAGAAATGAAAAGTATGTTTTTAAAAGATTAAGCATCCTTATGATATATATGCATTGCCCATACATTCATTATGGAAAAAGTATGTTTATGAAAAAGTATGTTCATGAAAAGTATGATTTTAAACTAAGCATCCATATATGTATATGCATTCCACCCACGCATTCATACATGTTATGCATTATGCTATGATGATAAGATCTTATGCTTACGTTTCATGTTAAGAGTATGCATGAGAATGAATGATTTATGCCATGAAATATGCCATGCTACTATGTTTATGATTTATGCCATGAAAGATGCCATGCTACTATGTTTATGATTTATGCCATGAAAGATGCCATGCTACTATGTTTATGATTTATGCCACGAAAGATGTCATGCTACTATGTTTATGATTTATGCCACGAAAGATGCCATGCTACTATGTTTATGATTTATGCCATGAAAGATGCCATGCTACTATGTTTATGATTTATGCCATGAAAGATGCCATGCTACTATGTTTATGATTTATGCCACGAAAGATGCCATGCTACTATGTTTATGATTTATGCCATGAAAGATACCATGCTACTATGTTTATGATGTATGCCATGAATTATGCCATGCTTAGAATGTTTACCATGTTTATGTGCATGCCATGCTAAAGTGATTTAAGATGTTATGCTTTAAGTAGAGCACCAAGTATGTTAAAGTTTATGTATAACGAATGTTTTAGTGAGTAGGAAAGAGTCTTACTAAGCCTGTGTGCTTATAGTCTTCTTTCCTTATACCGCAGATCATGCAAGGGGATAACGAGGAAGCAGCAGGAGGGCCTGAAGTATGTGTGTGTTGGTGACTTGGCCCATGAAATCGAATGTGTTAACCGTTTATGCTAAGAACTTTATTTTGCTACCTATATGCTCAAATAGTGACTTATGAAACTTTATGATAAGATGTCCAGTATGATATGATATGAACCTTATGGTATGATGTTAAGCATGTTATGATATGATGATTAAGCATGATGTTCATATGTGAAGTTCTATGTCATTATATTAGGGATGGTAGTAGGGGCATGTATATGTAACGTTTAAGTTATTCCGCTGCAGTATGATGCTACATGCCTTAAGTATGTTAGCGTAACGCCGCTTTAGGAAAAAAAAAAGCGGGCGCTACATCCACTGCCTTGGAAGCAACGTTCTTAGTTGCAACCAAGTTTTTTTTAAAAGACGAGTGTCTTCCATTTTATATTGTGTTTCCGTCTATTCACCCCCCTCTAGCCGGACCAATCCGTTCCAACATGGTTTAGATTTTACCTCCATTTTACCATTTGGGCACTTGTCCTTGTAGTGCCCCTTTTCGTTGCAACCAAAGCACGTGATGTGCTCTTTCGATTTGGCTTTGGTGGAGGTGGGAAATTCTTCTTCAACCTTTGATGATGTGGATGCCTCCTCTTGATCCGGTACGGTTGAGGGTCTCTCCTCCCCCTCAATTCTTGAACTCGATACCTCCTCTTCTTCTCTTGAGGAGGTTGATGATCTTTCACTCTCTCCCTCACTTGAGCATGTAGATACTTCCTTTTCTTCTTCTTCTTCTTGACTCATTTGACTTTTCTCCTTGGGCTCTTGAATTTGTGTAGGACATTCATGATATTCTTTCAATTTGCTCCATAATTCACATGCATTTTGGTATGCCCCTACACAACTCAAAATTTTGTTAGGCACAATATCAATCAATGTACCCATTACCTTTTCATTTTCCCTTGCTTGTTCTTGTTGCTCTTGATTCCAATACCTAGGTCTAAGCCTCTTCCCGTGCTTATCCTTTGGAATCTCGAAGGGCTCTTCAAGCGCGATCCGAAGGTCCCACTCTATTCCAAACCATGCCTCCATTCGCGCTTTCCAATATCCGAAATTCTCATGGTCATAGGCCGGCGGAGTGTAGATGTCGTCCCCGAATTTTTCATCCATGTTCTTCTACTCAAGCGTGTGCTCCCTCGATGGTTAGTCCGATCAAGAGCGGTCCTTCACTTTGATACCAATTGTAGGATCATTTGTGTCCACTAGAGGGGGGGTAAATAGCGAATCTCAAATCTTTCTTTTACCTGTGTTGTTAGTTGCACAGTGGAAACAATAATAAAGAAAACAAACAATGCAAACAAAGAGAATTTACTTGGTATCCACCCCGGCTGGGTGACTAATCCAAGAATTCGTCGGTGAATCACTCCCCGGATAACCTCCGGCTAGCTCTCGTCGCTCCTTATGGGTGGAGAAACCTCGCCACAACACCAAGCAAACCTCTGAGCACAAAGACTACTATCTTGCCTTTAACCAAGACAAGATTCATCAATGATCTCTGCCACCACGAAGTCCTCTTTAAATAGGATTCAGGATGAATCCCTCACTACCAGTCGATTGCCCCCAAGGCAGTCGACTGGTGCCACTGAAATTCGACCGTTGCATCTCAACGTTCGAATTCTCAGACAACTCACCAGCCACCTACCAGTCGACTGCCCCCAGGGCAGTCGACTGGTCCCAAGCTGAGACCCTTCTGTGAGTTTCATCAGTCGACTGCTCTCAGGCTAGTTGATTGGTCTACTCACATACCTAAGGTTACCCTTCCCGAGTACATTTGACTCCGCACTCGAACCCTAGGATTTCCCGAGTACAATCACACAACACTCGTACCCTCACAACTCGACTGACTCCTCTTCAGCAGCCTCGACTGTTGCCTTCGCGCCCTCTTCATCTTCGGCTCCCATCCCTCGGATGCACGCAAGCCTCCAGCTTGCCTCCATGCCATCCTTCACGCATGCCTCGAAGTCCATGCCCATCAGCTCATCGTCCCTGCTGTCCAAAGTCCCTCAGATGCGCACGCAAGCCTCCAGCTTGCCTCCATGCCATCCTTCACCGTACCGAGGTCGTCCAGTCAAGTCCATATGTGTAACCTGTACAACCTGCACACTCAACATACACATATAAGATAACAAGGGTAAACCTAACTTAAACCCTTTGCCCAAACATCAAAATACTTGGTCACTCCGGACCACAGATTGCCTCAACACCCTTGACCTCTTAGCCCTAGCCACCTCCCTAGGTGACTCAATCCACACTAGACCACATCGGTGTGCCCCCGGTGATTCTTGGCCTACAAAATGAACCCTCTTTGTTAGATCGAGAAAAATGATAGAGGGGGGTGAATATCGTTAAAACTTTTCGGATAAATTAAAGAGCGAAAAAAACCCAGAAATAATCGAATGTACACAAGAACACAAGGGCTTTTACTTGGTTCGGTGTCGCGGTCGGCTCCTACTCCAAGACCCACGATCCTTGACCATTTACTTTAGGCAATACTATAATCGTGCAAAATATGGTTTACAATTTTCAGTACAACAGTATTTATAAAATTGAAATGCTACACTTTTCGTTACCGACGCCCGATGTAGATCGTATTTTGGTGCAGAGGGTCATCGTCAGCGCTGAGATCTCGAAGACGGAGTTTGCCAGAGCGTAGCGCTTGAACGAAAATCTTTGGAATGTTGAGAAATTATGTTCATGAAGCCTTGGGGTCGAGCCCCTTTTATAGTCCTCTATCGGGCGCCTGATAGGTTGGGGGCACCTGACACGTGTCCTTCAATCCAGAAATCCTTATCCACAGGCTCAGTCAGCGCATATCCTCCCCACATGGGCGCCTGATCTGATGGGGGCACCCGTGACCTCATGGGTGCCTGATCCGCCTTGGTTCAGTGGCTTCGCAGCTGGTTTTTGGTTTTTGCCTTCACCCTTGGGCACTCGCGTCCTTACGGGCACCTGAGCCCAATTGGGCGCCTGACTCCATTCAGGCGCCTAGGCCCAGTGAAGAACCTTCACTTGCAGATGATCAGCCCTTCGACCCTGCAACTAAGGTTAGTCCAAAAACATAATAAGTAGTAATTACAGCCGTAGCTATCTTGGTTCTGACTTCGGGTTTAACAAATGGAACCCTAGGTCGAACTGACACCTACTATTCCCTCGATGAGGAATGTGTCCTCACCTACTCCTCTCAGGAGAGTTTACCTATTGCCAACCGGCTCGTCCAGTTGGACTTTTGCCCGATCCACCTGACCAGGTCTTCATGCCTAACTTTCGGTCAGGTCATCGGTGCCCAGCCCCTTGCCAGGACTTCTTTGCCAGACTTCCGGTCAGGTCTTCTTGCCCAGTCCTTGACCAGGACTTCTTTGCCTAGCCCTTTGCCAGGACTTCTTGCCTAGCGTACCTAGGTCTACTTCCTGCACACTTAGTAAGCACATTAGAACACAATAACATCTTAACACTTGATCCCTTTGCCATTATCAATACCTAGCTTCGACTTAGGTGATGCCTACACCAACAATCTCCCCCTTTTTGATTTATGGTAACCCGGTTCAAAAAGTTAAGTTAAACAACAAGGTAAATTACCAGTTTTAATTTCCTCCCCCTGGAAGAAATCTCCCCCTGAGTTTTTCAATCATTCATGGGGTTTTAAAAAAAGTTTCTAAGTCTTGGTTGAAAAAGTTTTTCAGATTTTCAATACTTAGAAAATTTTCAAGACGAGATTTTTAAGTTAGAAAGATTTTCCAAAATATTTTGAGTTGGGCACTTAGAAAATTTTCCAACATATTTAATACTTTAGAAAATTTTCAAGGGGATTTTAAAACACTTAGAAAATTTGCACCAGAAGAAAAATTTAGAGTAAGTACTTAGAATATTTTGAAAACAATTTTATGTTAAGTACTTTAAGAAGAATTTTCAAAATAATTTGAGTTAAGTACTTTAAAAAGAATTTTCAAAACAATTTGAGTTAAGTACATTAAAAAGAATTTTCAAAACAATTTTTGAAGAAAATTTTAAGTAGTTTTAATACTTAGAAAAAATTCAAGCCTAGTTTTGAATTTTATAACACTTTAAAAAATTTCCCAAAGTGATTTTGAATTACTTTACTTTTTAAAAAGGAGATAAAAAGTTTGAAACAAATCTTCAAAAATTTTAAAACCTTCTTTTCTCTCCTTTCCAATCTCTCCCCCTTTGCCATATATCAAAAAATATAGCAAAAAAACTGTGTAATAAAAGTAAGGTGTTGTACTAAACCAATTCAAAGTATAAATTGGACCAAATCCATTTAAATTTTCTCTTTCAGGTCCTGCCTAACCTAATTAGCTACTTGCTAACTGTTATAAATAGTAGCTTTCGCTAGGGTTAGTCAATTTAAGTGATTTGATCATGTTAGATTTTCTAAGCTTGACACTTAACCTGATTACTGTTTAATTGGTATTTATTGCTCCAATTACTGCAGATGCACTAACTTAAAGCATCTTGAATCAAGGCATAGACCTAAGCATCTCAACCCAGTCTAGGTTGTCAATCAAAAGTACCCTAAGGTGCTTGTGAGATGCTGGCTTCTAGATCTATAGGTGCATGCAGTTCTAGGGTTATGGTCTAAGCTAAGTCCATTTGCGAAAAAACCCTAGTTTTGAAGGGGGTAAGTTTTGAAAAAAAAACTAAGTCGGAAAATCATTTTAAATTTAAACAGAATAAATGATTTTTCAAATTAAATAAGAAATAAAATAGTTTTTACAAAGAATATAATTAGAGCAGTCCTATTCTATCAAGCATAACCCTAACTGCCTTTTTAGTGAGCTGGACTCAGACTCAGGTAAGGGTTTGGTGAAGATATCAGCTATGTTAGATTTTGAGTCTGCATGCATAGGGACTATCTCACCCCTGTCCACATGATCTCTTACGAAGTGGTGTTTAACTTCCATGTGTTTAGTTCTAGAGTGTTGGATTGGGTTCTTAGTTAGATTAATTGAACTTATGTTATCAATGTAGACTTGGGTTTGGGTGTAATCAAGCTAGAAGTCCTTAAGAGTGTGCATTATCCATAAGAGTTGTGCTACACACTCTCCTAAGGCAACATACTCAGCTTCAGTTGTGGATAGAGCTACGCAGTGTTGCTTTCTACTGCACCAACTAACTAGACTATTTCCTAACAGTTGACAGCTTCCACTTGTACTCTTTCTATCTAGTTTGCAGCTAGCATAGTCAAAATCCGAGTATCCTGATTGGTCAAAAGTTGAGGTCCTAGGATACCAAATCCCTACATTTATGGTGCCCTTGATGTATCTAAGTATTCTTTTTAGGGCTACTAAGTGCGTTTCCTTAGCACAGGTTTGGTATCTAGCACGCATTCCTACAACGAAAAGGATATCGGATCTGCTGGCTGTAAGGTAAAGTAGACTACCAATCATACTTCGATATAGTTTAAGGTCTACAGGTTTACCATCAGGATCACTATCTATTTTTATATTTATGGCCATAGGGGTATTTTTGCTTTTGGAGTTATCCATCTTAAATTTCTTTATTAACTCCTTAGCATATTTGGATTGATGGACATAATTTCCATCCCTAGTTTGCTTAATTTGTAATCCTAGAAAGAAGTTGAGCTCAACAACTAAGCTCATTTCGAATTCATTTTTCATTATTTTTACAAATTCTTTTAAGAAATTTGAGTTGGTGGATCTAAAAATTATATCGTCAACATAGATTTAGGCAATAAAGATGTTTTTTTCTAAGGTTTTAACAAAAAGGATTGAGTCAATTTATCCTTGGTTAAATTCCTTAGAAATGAGGTAGGTCGATAGGCGTTCATACCATGCCCTAGGTGCTTGTTTTAGTCAATATAGTGTCTTATTGAGTTTGTAAACTTGGTCAGGTTTTTCTAAGTCCTCAAAACTGAGGGGTTGCTCTACATAGACTTCTTCCCTAATAAACCCATTCAGAAAGGCGGATTTTACATCCATTTGGTAGAGTTTAAATCCTTTATGGGCTGCAAAGGCTAGCAACATTCTAATAGACTCAAGTCTGGCTACTGTGGCATAGGTTTCGTCATAGTCTAACCCTTCGACTTGACTGAACCCTTTAGCTACTAAGAGGGCTTTATTTCTAACTATTTCCCCTTGGTCATTTAGCTTATTCCTAAACACCTACTTAGTGTCAATAATGGATTTGCCCTCAGGTTTAGGTACTAGTTCCCAGACTTGGTTCCTTTCAAATTGGGCTAACTCTTCTTGCATTGCTATGATCCAATCAGGATCAGGTAAGGCTTCCTCTATAGTCTTAAGTTCAATTTTTGAAATCAATGCGATTTGACTAAGATTTCTATAGGAAGACCTAGTTCTGACTCCTAAGGTTGGATCACCCACAATTTGATCAGTTGGGTGACTAAGTCTGGGTTTCTTGGTTCTTCTATTACTTGGTTCAGCCTCAGGTCTGGCTGGACGGTTCGGTTCAGTATTTGGTTCAACTACTTGGGTTGGTTCAGTAGTTGGTTCAATAGTTAATTCATTTAGAGGTTCAACTAGTGGTTTAATTGCTGGTTCAATAATTTGTTCATTATCTTCATGCTCAATATTTGATGAATTTAGATCTGGATTATCAGATTTAGAATTAGTTTCCTCATCAAATATTAATTAGATTTGTTGTTTTTTCAATTTTGTTAATTTGTTTATTGTAGACCCTGTAGGCTCTACTTGTTGTTGAATATCCTAAGAAGACCCCTGGGGTTGACTTAGACTGGAATTTTCCTAGGTAGTCCTTGGTGTTTAGGATATGGACTTTGCACCCAAAGACCCTTAGGTAGTGTAGGTTTGGAAGTCTATGGTAATATAATTCATAGGGAGTTTTATTATGTCATTTGTTGATTATGACCCTATTTTGGATATAGCAGACCGTACTAATTGCTTCTGCCCAAAATTGATTAGCTAGTTTGAATTCATTGAGCATAGTCCTAGCGGCTTCCTATAAGGTTCTATTTTTACGTTCTACTATCCCATTTCGCTAGGGGGTTATAAGATGTAACGACCCGGAAAATTCTCTTAATATTTTATTAAAATATTAAGCATGTCTAGATAATTCTCCGAAGGACATAGAGGTAATAATACAAACTTTGGCCTAGAAAATCCATGTTTTCCCATTTAAATTGGGAAAAAGGGCACTAATGGACCTTATATGGGCTTGCTAGTACCATAATTATCGGTGGATTTTAGGTGGAAATTAGTATAAAGATAAATAGGATTTAATTGGACATATTAGCATGATTATGGGTAAGTATTAGTGTAATTTTCCTATTTAATTTGAGGAATTAGGTACTAATGGGCCTTAAATGGGCTCCGAAAAATGAGTATTAATTGGGTAAAATTCATATAAATATAAAAGAATTTTATTTAGGAATATTGGCAAAATTATGGGTCATTTTTGGAAAATTTTCGAAATAAAAAGGGGAATTTTCGAAAATAAGAAAAAGGATTAAATAAAATAAAAATAAAGGTGCATGGGCCAAGAATTGAACCTTCAACATCTTCTACAACCAATGAATGCTTTAACCAACTCACCTAGCAAGGAATTCTTGTGAGGAAAGGAAGTGAATGGTGGTTAAATGGTAGAGGAAGATGAAGGGCCATAGAAAACTCTTCATTCACCACCTTAATGGTTGATTAATAAGGGGGTTTGGGAGTTTCATTCTTCATACCATCAAGTGCATTTGCTCCTCTCTTCCTTCTCCATTCTTGCCGAGCACTCAAGGAGGACTTCTCCCTTGAGAAAACTTCACAAAAAGTCTCATCCTCCAAGATCTAAGGTCTTCTCAAGTTTCCAAGGGCTAGGTGTGGTCAAGTCTTCTTCCTTCTTTCCATCCAAGGTCTAAAAATCAAGAAATCTAAGGTAAGACTCCCTCACCTGTGGTATAATAGTTACCAACGTTTTCCATGATTTTTGGCTGGATATATGGGTGAGTTTCGGATTTAATGGTGAAAGGAAACAAAATCCAGGTTTCTATGGTTCAAAGGTTTCGGCCAGCATGTTTTAAAGGTCCATAATTATGCTAAAAATCATGATAATATTATTTGATGTTCCCTTATGATGTTTAGAAGTTAATTGAAATTTTTGGGGATTTTTGGCATGATATATGGGTTAGTTTCGGATTTAATGTTGAAGGGAAACAAAATCCAGGTTTCTATGGTTCAAAGGTTTCGGCCAGCATGTTTTAAAGGTCCATAATTATGCTAAAAATCATGATAATATTATTTTATGTTCCCTTATGATGTTTAGAAGTTAACTGTAATTTTTGGGAATTTTTAGAGTACCCTAGGACACCCTAGAGTTTCGGCCAACATGAAGGAAGCAAAACCCAGAACTTTAAGTTCAAGGGTTTCGGCCAGCATGTTTTAAAGGTCTAAAAATATGTTAAAAATCATGATAATGTTATTTAGTGTTCCCTTATGATGTTTAGAAGTTAAGTAAAATTTTTGGGAATTTTTGGAGTACTCTAGGACACCCTAGAGTTTCGGCCAACATGAAGGAAGCAAAACCCAGAACTTTAAGTTCAAGGGTTTCGGCCAGCATGTTTTAAAGGTCTAAAAATATGTTAAAAATAATGATAATGTTATTTAATGTTCCCTTGTGATGTTTAAAAGTTAAGTATAATTTTTAGGAATTTTTGGGGTACCCTAGAGTACCCTAGGGTATACGTAATTAGGAGGTATGCTTAAGTAAGGTGAAGGAATACCATGTTAACTAAACCTATAGCTTATATGTCATGAAATATACGTTAGGTCATAGAATGTTTAGACATATGTCATGATTTAGGAATGATATGTATGTATGACATGATATATGAATGATATGTATGTATGCCATGTCTTATGAATGATATGAATGTATGTCATGCTTGTGTGTGTATGTCATACTATATGAATGATGTGTACCTATGCCATGTCTAATAATGGAAACGATGAATGAAGGCTAAGTATGATGAATGAATGAATATGCTATGCATGATGATGCCTTTAAGGCATAATGATGATGAAAGAATGATGAACGAATGAATATGCTATGAATGATGATGAATGAAGAAGCATATGAAAGCATTTATTTTATTTTATGGGCTTGTACCGGACCTAAGTAAGGTCCACGGTTTTGGACTACCGATGATGCTGTCCACGGTTCGGGACTACCGATGATGCTGTCCTTACGGTTCGGGACTACCGATGAAGCTGTCCTTACCCTAGTAGGTCGAGATTAGCTACCTCGTATTTACTTAGGGATGCGCGCATATGATGAATGAATGTGGTACAAGCCAGGGCCCAATGCATGTTATGATTATGGTCAAGTATTTAAAAGCATGTTTTCAAGATTAAGCATCCTTATATATATATATTGTAACGCCCCAAAATTTCCATTTTTAGTACTTAAAGTCCTTAGAATTATTTAGAAATGGTTTAGAAATATTCTAGATATTTTTAGGAATTTTTAGAGTATTTTTATGGAATTTTCCGAGTCCGTTTGGTGTTTTTTGAAAAAGAAAAAGAAAAATAAAAAGAAAAATAATAAAAACGTTTAAGGGCAGCCGGTGGATTGAACGCGCGACCACCACGAAACAGCCCGCGCGCGCAACCAGCCGGGCTAGGGTATCAAGCACAGAAAAGGAAGGAGAGACCTATATTTAAGGAGTAGTTAGTCGATTTGCCCCCATAAGTATAAATGGAAAAACCAATTAAGTGCAGCTGGTGGATCGAACCCGCGACCAGCACGAAACCAGAAACGCGCGCGACCAGCTGGGCTAGCGTATCAAGCACAGAAAAAGATGGAGAGACCTATATTTAAGGTGTAGTTAGGTTAATCCGCCCCATAAGTATAAATAGGTAATTAAAGAGAGAAGTTTTATTTTCTCTCCTCTCCAAACCCTCACGCCGACCCCTCCTCTTCTGGGCGAAACTACACCAAGCTCTAGGGGGCCGGTTAAGGCTCTTCTCCAAGAGATAATTCTATATTCGGGATCCCCGCGGCGAGAGGAACGCGTAGACGTGAAGAATTCTCCGAGATCTCAAGTTTCTCTCGAGTCCTAGACGTTAATCTTGGTTGTAAGTCCAAGATATCAATGTAAGTACTGCTCACCTGCAGTAAGAGGTGGTTTTTCCGCGAGAATTTCCTTTAAAAGTTTTTAGAAGAGATATTTCCTTTTTGTTTGAGTTTTTGCTTGTGATCTTAGTTCATTATATGCTTATATATGTTGATTAATACCCTATGTGAGTTTAGGGTCCAAGAAAAGCTATGAGAAAAGAAAAGAAAAGATAAAGATAAGAAAAGAAAAGGCCAAGGCCTTAAGAAATCCCCAAAAGTCAAGACTTAGGGATTTTTAGCACGCAAGGTGCTCCAGAAAATGCCAAGGCATTTACAGATAAGAAAGAAAAGAAAGAAAAGCTATTTTATTTTATAAGGCCAGTACCCGGCGTCCAAGGGCGTCGTTAAAGAAATCCAGGTGTCCAATTCCAAGGTCTTGGCCCTGGTAGACCAAGGTCTGCTCTATTAGGATTGGTGGCTCGCTACCCCAACCTTTTAGGGAACGCGCATATCAGATGGTACTTACGTCTTCAGTGGATCCAAGTGATTATTATTTTCAAGTATATGCTTTAGCAAAGTTTCGAAAGTTTAAGAAAGTTTTCAAAAGATAAAGAATAGCTAAAGTTTCAAGTTGAGCCAAGAAAAGTAAATCGAGATTTATTATTGCTTGAGTATGCATGTTTTGAGTTATACATGTTCTTAGTTTTCTTTCAAGCATATAAGTATCTCATATGATTTTCATATTGTTCTAGAAGCATGTTTGCACATTTCGAGATTTTGTGAGCTAGATAGTACTTACTAAGCTTTTTGCTTACTAGATGCATTTCCTCTTATTGCAGATAAAGGTAAAGGCAAGCAATTCTGAAGGAAGGCGACGAGGCGGTGCTGAGTAAAGTGTGTGTGGTGGCTGATTTTGGAGAGATCTTTGAGACGAGACAATTTAGTTATTTGAATTACAATGTTTTAGTTTATTCAATTTCAAGTTATTGCTTTATGGAGATTATTGAGTATTTGAGTTTTGGATAGTTTTATATGCTAAATTTCTTAGAGTAAAGATTCCATGTCATTTCATTTAGCATATATATCCTTATGATTGCATTGGATGAGTAAAAGTGTGAGTAGTTAGAAATATTGATACTTTGTTAGAGAAAAAGGTGTTTGTGCCAAGATAGTATCAATTTTCCTTTTGAATCGAGTTTTATTGCTTAAAAATGTTTAGAAAAGTTGCAATCACATTTCATAATGCTTTAGCAAGGTTGTAGAACATGCATTTGGTGTTATAAATTCATAGAAGCCAAGATTGGTACAAACTCTATTGTTAAAGTTTATATAAACTTGTTTAGTTTATTTTCTTCCATAAAAGTCCTAAATTTAAGTTTATGGATTCGTTTGATTGGTTAAATTGTTTAGGAACCTGACATAGAGTATAGAAATGGTGTCGTAGTTTGATATGGCTCGAAACTGAGCGAGAGGTGGCTTTAAGAAGCAAGAGCCGAAACCTGTAAAACTGATTACAGGCGTACCAGTCGACTGCCACGTCACCAGTCGACTGGTACGGGCAGTTTAAGAGGGGTAAGGCTGTTTTCAAAAGGTATTAGCTATGAGATTTGAGAAGAAAGTATGACATGGTGTTATGCATGATGACTTATGTTAGAATATAATTGTTAGAAAAAAAAAGATTTCCGCGTTTTCTTTAGTCGTGCATTAGAGTCGAGAAGCAGAGAAAAGTAACGATCCGTCTGAAGGTAGAGAAGGCGGGTCGCTACAGGTGGTATCAGAGCAGTTCCCATTCTCCAGCATCACACACACATCAGCATCAACCTTGCCGTCTTCAAGTAAGAAAGCTTTAAGTTTCAGTTTTTTTCATTGCTCCTTTATCTAATTGCAGTATAGAGAAATGCTTAAGTACTACTTACATGTGCATAGAACAAGGAAGCATGTTTAATACCTTAGTATCACGGAATCATGTTTAATCCCTAGAATGGATATTAGAGAAATGCTTAAGTACTTACTTGATTGCCCAAAAGTAAGTTTTGGGATTATGGCACGCAAGGTGCTTGATAAAAGTTTTGAGTAAGACCAAGGTCTTACTAAGCCCTAGAACGAGTTCTAGGACTAAGAAATGAGATAAGAATCAAGACCAAGGTCTTGTTATATCCTAAAGCAAGTTTGAGAATATTACCGTTAAGTGTTAAGTTATACATTTGAGGACGTCCTAGAAAGGCCCAAAACGAGGAGCAAGCTCCTAGAAGGCAAGAAGCGTACCTCATTCAGTAGGAGAAACTGAAGCCAGGGAACTTCCCAGGCACAAGCAAACCATGGGATGCTTAAGCATGGCTCAAAACGTTGGAAAGAATAGTAGGGCTACTGGACTGGCATA
>JAGFNQ010001783.1:24737-37958 GCA_024364735.1 Boesenbergia rotunda
CACCCATGGAACATGATGGCAATTTTGGTGATAGTGGACAGGTTGACCAAGTCTGCCCACTTCCTAGCCATCAAGTTGTCGCATTCGGTAGAGCAGTTAGCACAGCTGTACGTGAAAGAAGTGATCAGGCTTCACGGAGTTCCGAGGTCGATCGTGTCTGACAGAGATGGGCGATTCACCTCCCATTTTTGGAGGTGTGTTCAGGACGCCTTAGCACCAGACTTCAGTTCAGCACAGCTTTCCATCCCCAGACAGATGGACAGACAGAGAGAGTAAATCAGATTTTAGAAGACATGCTCAGGGCTTGTGCATTGGACTTTAAAGGTAGTTGGTGCAAATTTCTGTGCTTAGCTGAGTTTGCCTACAACAATAGCTATCAGGCCACCATCAGGATGGCACCTTATGAGGCATTGTATGGCAGGAAATGCAGATCACCCATATGTTGGCAAGAAGCGGGTGAGAAGAAAGAGATGGAGTCAGGATTAAGCAGCCAGACTGAGCTTATAGATGAGACCGCTCAGGCTATCCAGACGATCCGCCAGAGGATTGAGACTGCCCAGAGTAGACAAAAAAGTTATGCTGACACACGCCGTAGGCCACTTGAATTCCAAGTTGGAGATTCAGTATTTCTCAAGGTCGCTCCCATGAAGGGAGTGGTGAGATTTGGCAAGAAGGGCAAGCTAAGTCCTCGCTACATAGGACCCTACAAGATTATAAAGAGGGTTGGTAAGGTAGCATATGAGTTGGACCTACCAGAGGATATGTCAGCTATCCACAGTACCTTTCATGTCTCTATGCTAAAGAAGTGTATTCACGACCCTAGCCAAGTGATTCAGCCTCAGTCAGTACAGATCCAAGAAGATCTTAGTTATGAGAGCAGACCGACACAGATAGTGGACAAAGCAGTTAAAAGATTAAGAAACAAAGAAGTGCCACTAGTGAAGGTCATCTGGCAGAATCAAAAGCATGAAGAGGCTACTTGGGAACGTGAGGACAGCATGAGAGAGAGATATCTAGAATTATTCTAAGTTCGAGGACGAACTTTTCATAAGGTATGGGGGATTATAACGCCCCAAAATTCCCATTTTTAGTTCTTAAAGTCCTTAGAATTATTTAGAAATGGTTTAGAAATATTCTAGATATTTTTAGGAATTTTTTAGAGTATTTTTATGGAATTTTCCGAGTCCGTTTGGTATTTTTTGGAAAAAGAAAAAGAAAAAAGAAAAAGAAAAATAATAAAAACGTTTAAGGGCAGCCGGTGGATTGAACCCGCGACCACCACGAAACAGCCCGCGCGCGCAACCAGCCGGGCTAGGGGTATCAAGCACAACAAGGGACGGAGAGAAGGGTATTTACGGTATAGTAGGTTGATCCGACCCTTAAGTATAAATAGCTAATTAAAGAGAGAAGTTTTATTTCTCTCCTCTCCAAACCCTCACGCCGACCTCCTCTCCTCTCTTGGGGCGACGCCGACCAACAGCAAGCTCTAGAGGGCCGGCCAAGACTCTTCTCCAAGAGATAATCCTATATTCGGGATCCCCGCGACGAGAGGAACGCGTAGGCGTGAAGAATTCTCCGAGATCTCAAGTTTCTCCCGAGCTCTAGACGTTAATCTTGGTTGTAAGTCCAAGATATCAATGTAAGTACTGCTCACCTGCAGTAAGAGGCGGTTTTTCCGCAAGAATTTCCCTTAAAAGTTTTTAAAAGAGATATTTCCTTCTTGTTAAGATTTTTACATGTGATCTTAGTTCATTATATGCTTATATATATTTTATTGAGTATCCTATATGAGGTTAGGGTCCAAGAAAAGCTATGAGAAAAGAAAAGAGAAGATAAAGATAAGAAAAGATAAGGCCAAGGCCTTAAGAAATCCCCAAAAGTCAAGACTTAGGGATTTTAGCACGCAAGGTGCTCGAGAAAATGCCAAGGCATTTACAGATAAGAAAGAAAAGAAAGAAAAGTTATTTTATTTTCTAAGGCCAGTACCCGGCGTCCAAGGGCGTCGTTAAAGAAATCCAGGTGTCCAATTCCAAGGTCTTGGCCCTGGTAGACCAAGGTCTGCTCTATTAGGATTGGTGGCTCGCTACCCCAACCTTTTAGGGAACGCTCATGAGATGGTACTTACGTCTTCAGTGGATCCAAGTGATTATTATTTTCAAGTATATGCTTTAGCAAAGTTTTCTAAAGTTTAAGAAAGTTTTCAAAGAGTTAAAGAAAGATTTTAAGTTAAAGAATTGCTAAAGTTTCAAGTTAAGCCAAGAAAAGTGAGTTAAGATTTATAAATGTTTGAGTATGCATGTTTTGAGTTATACATGTTCTTAGTTTTCTTTCAAGCATCTTAGTATCTCATATGATTTCATATTGTCCTAGAAGCATGTTTGCACATTTCGAGATTTTGTGAGCTAGATAGTACTTACTAAGCGTTATGCTTATAGATGCATTTCCTCTTATTGCAGATAAAGGTAAAGGCAAGCAATTCTGAAGGAAGACGACGAGGCGGTGCTGAGTAGAGTGTGTGTGGTGGCTGATTATGGAGAGATCTTTGAGACGAGACAATTTAGTTATTTGAATTGCAATGTTTAAGTTTATTCAAATTTCAAGTTCTTGCTTATGGAGATTATAGAGTATTTGAGTTTTGGATAGTTTTACATGCTCAATTTCTTAGAGTAAAGATTCCATGTCATTTCATTTAGCATACATATCCTTATGATTGCATTGGATGAGTAGAAGTGTAAGTAGTTAGAGATATTGATACTTTGTTAGAGAAAAAGGTGTTTGTGCCAAGATAGTATCAATTTCCCTTTGAATCAAGTTTTTATTGCTTAAAAATGTTTAGAAAAGTTGCAATCACATTTCATAATGCATTAGCAAGGTTGTAGAACATGTATTTGGCGTTATGAATGCATAGGAGTCAAGATTGGTACAAACTCTATTGTTAAAGTTTATATAAACTTGTTTAGTTTATTTTCTTCCATAAAAGTCCTAAATTCAAGTTTATGGATTCGTTTGATTGGCTAAATTGTTTAGGAAACTGACATAGAAGCAAGAGCCGAAAACCTGTAATTCTGATTACAGGCGTACCAGTCGACTGCTACGTCACCAGTCGACTGGTACGGGCAGTTTGAGTTGGGTGAGGCTTGTTTCAATAAGTATCAACTACGAGTTTTGAGAAGGAAAGTGTGATATGGTAGCATGCATGACTACTTAAGTTAGAATATAATTGTTAGAAGAATTTAAAAGAAAAAAAAAGATTTCCGCATTTTACTTTAGTCATATATAAAAGTTGAGAAGTAGAGGAAAGTAACGATCCGTCTAAGGCAGTAAGAAGGCGGGTCGCTACAATTGAAACGCATGGCCATGCTCAAATGAGCCAATATGAGATATTGAGCTCATTTGTTTGAGTGAGTCTACTCGGGGATCAAGAAACACAAGATTGATCGAGGATGACACGGTCTATACCTCATTGGTCAATCTAGATATCAAGGATAGAAGGACAAGGTCATACATTATCATAGTCATGGAGGTTTAGTCGGATCTCGACTTTTCTTGTTACTTGGGTATCAATGATGCATTGCTAGATGCCGCTCATTGCTTATGTGTCTAAAGTGTTTAGGCGCATTGCCAATGTCACGAGAACCTATTGGGTCACACACAAAGGACACAATGCTTCGGGAAATCTGAGTGGGAGCCCGAGTTAGGAACTCGGGAGTCCGAGCCCGAGTTGGGAACTCCGGAGTCCGAGCCTGAGTTGGGAACTCGGGAGTTCGAGCCCGAGTTGGGAACTAGGAAGTCCGAGGCCGAGCTGGGAACTCAGGAAGTCCGAGCCCGAGTTGGGAACTCGGGAAGGCATATCGGGAGATCCACTCGGCAGACTGGGTCGGCACTCGGCAGACTGGGTCGGCACTCGGCAGACTAGGTCGGAGCTCGGCAGACTGGCTCGGGAGCTCGACACTCGGCAGACTTGGTCGGGAGACCGGTCGGAAGCCCGAGAGGCCCGGTCGGGATTAAAGGGAGATTCATTAAAGTGTTTAATGAAGGGAAAATAAATGATTCTTTTCTTACATGGGAAATGATAAAGAGCCATATGAAAAGATGTGCTCTTTATTGGGAAGCCAAAGAGACACAAACCACTTCATATTCATGGGATGAATATAAAAGAGGGCCTTGTGACTTTGGATGTGGGCTTCTTCTTCTTCCTTCCTTCTTCCCTTTCTCCTTCCCTCCGTCATCTTCCTCCTTTGGCCGAAACCCTACTGTAGGGTTCTTGGTGTTCTACGAGCTACCTCAAGTTGCTAGCACAACTAAGATAGTTCTCCCGAAGTTGAGAGATTGTGTCCGTGTGGATACGGATAGAGGCATGGACACTTGAACGTGCAAGAGATCCGGCGCACCTTACACGAGCGGGATAAGCAAAGGGCACGCTCTAAAGGTATATCTTCTTTAGAAGTAGATGTAGATCAACTTTGTACGAGTTTTTCTTTCACATGGATCGCTCGTGGGTTCCTGTTTCTGCTGCGTTTTTATGATTTTGTGCCGGGAGAACCCAACATGAAGTTCACTACTTCCCAGGCGCCTAACTACAACAAAGGCTGAAGTTCACTATTTCCCAGGCGCCTGAATGGAGTCAGGCGCCTAATAATACAGGCGCCTTTATGGTGACAGGCGCCCAAGAAGGGCCATTTCCCAGCAGTCTCGAAGCAATGCCACCACATTAGCAAAGCGGCGCCCGTGATCATACAGGCGCCCAAGTCTTCCTAGGCGCCCCAGTTGAAGGGATAAGCATTGGTCAAGTCTGCGGATGAGGATTCGCTCATAGAGGCCACGTGTCAGGTGCCCCCTTCAACACAGGTGCCCAAAAAGCCTGTATATAAAGGGGATCACCCCTTGCTTCCAAACAGAATTGCTTCCAACGAAAACGTTCAAGCACTCTGCTCTAAACGCTCTGTGCTCAAGTCTCAAGTGCCAATGACGATCCACGGCTCCGATCTTCGAATCTTTCTTCGATCGTCGGTATACTTAATTTACGTGTTTATATTAAAATTCTGTATTTGTGTACTTCAAATCTGTAATTGTTTTTGTGAAATATAGAATTTCCCAATGTAAACGGTCAAGGACCGTGGGCCCTGGAGTAGGAGCCGATCTAGACTCCGAACCAAGTAAAAGAAAAATATGTTAGCGTTGTTTGAATTTTCCATTGCGTAATTACTCTTTTTATTTCCGAAAAAGATTTTATCGATATTCACACCCCCTCTATCAATTCTAAAAGATCCCACAAGTGGTATCAGAGCGGTGGCTCTAATCTGGTGTAACCACCGATTGAGCAATTTTTTAGATTTTTGTTTAAAAATTATTTTTCGTTCATAATTTTCTCGTTCATCAAGTTTGATGCAACACCACAAGATTTCTTTATTATTATTTTGTTGTCGCACTATTAATCTAAGACTTAGTCTTAGAACAAGATTTTTTTTGTAAATTTTTTTCAGATAAATTTCAATGGCCTTGCAAGAATGCTATAGCACCACTAGACCACCACTCTTCTCTGGAGAAGATTTCTCCTATTAGAAGAGTAGGATGAAAGTCCACCTGAAAACTCAAGTGGATAGGTGGATTATCATCCAGTCCGGACTGGAGATACCCAAGAATGCACAAGGTGAGGTGCATGGCTACATAGAGTGGGACGGACCACTCAAAAAGAAAATCGAAGTCAACACAAAGGCCACACAGACACTACAATGTGGCTTGACGAAGGAAGAGTTGAACCGTGTCGAACCCTTCAGCAACGCAAAGGAACTATGGAACAAGCTAATCGAACTGCATGAAGGTACGCCAGATACGCGGATCAGCAAAAGAGATTTGTTACTCAACAGACTCTACACCATAAAGATGCATGAAGGCGAATCAGCAGCACAGCTCCATGCAAGAATCTAGGAGCTGATGAACCGGCTGCATACAATAGGTCATAAGGTCAAAAACTTTGACCTAATAATGTATACTCTAAACTCGTTCCCATGAAACACACTGTGGGCATCTATGGTGGATGCCTACAAGGTTTCTAGGAACCTTTCTGAAATTAAACTTAATGAGTTATTTTCCAAATTAGAATTACATAAACAAACTAATACTGCAATGGTCGAGAAGAGCATAACTTTTGTTGTAGGGAAAACCCCAGGAAGATCCTAAAAAAGAAACAACAACCAGTACCCGAGTTCGACTCAGATTTGGAGTCTGACGACGATGGAGTAGATCATCGAAAACTTATCTGGTTGGCTTGTGACTACTACAAGGAGATTAAGAGTCAAACGAACAAAATGAAAACTAATCGGAAGAAGGAAGATTCAGCTGAACCCTCAACAAGCCAAAAGAACAAAAGCAACGTAACATGTTACGAGTGCAACAAGAAGGGACATTTTAGATCGGAGTGCCCTAACCTGAAGGAGAACAAGAAAGCTCGGAAGAAAAAAGCACTTCAAGCCACCTGGGATGAATCGTCCTCCGAAGAAGAAGAAGAAGCTCCGCACTCAAAGCTCCTCGCATTGACCACCTCGGAAGACATCGACTCCGGAACGGAATCAGAACCGGATGAAGACGTTGGCACTAGAAATCTCGAACTCGGATGACGAACGGATTATGGTAAGAGGTTATCCTGAATCTGAACTTTACGATCTCATTTCATATTTTTCACACAAGTTGGCGAAAGCCAACATCCGGGATGAATCCCTCCGACAGGGAAGTCAAACTCCTGAAAGAGGAAGTTAACTTGAGTTCCTTGATCGAGTCAGTTCAAGAAGGAAACTCGACTCAAGTTCAAAAGCTTGAGGAAGAGAATTCCTCCTTGAAAACTCAAGTCAAGGAACTCAGAATCACATTGAAACGATTCACTTCGGGTTCCAAGAATCTTGACATGATTCTTGGAAAACAGAAGACAGTTCTAAATAGATTCGGACTAGGCTATCGAACCAACTTGCGACAATGCTCTTCCTATTCCATATTGAACCATCTTGCCTAACCCTTATCGAGGCTTCAGTCCAGGGGGAGCTAATATATAACCCATTTTTATACTTAGATGATTTTTTTAATTTCTTGTTGCTTGTTTATTTCATTTTTTGCAATTTTATTATGCTTAGATTTAGGAATGGTTAGTTAAGGACAAAATGAGAGATCGATGTAGGCGTGCAGAGGGGGGGGGGGTTGAATGCACTTTCTCGGATCGTTTTGATCTCTACAAAATTGTTAGCGCAGCGGAAATAATATGTAAAGGAAATAACAATGCTAACAATAAGTCTTTTACTTGGTATCCACCCAGATGGGTGACTAATCCAAGGATCCACGCCGCGAGCACCACTTTTCACTATCGAAAAGTCTCCTTGAGGTGGAGAAACCTTTACAGTAGTAGCTTCCTCTTTACAGATGTAGAAATACGATGAAGGAAGCAAGAAAACACTCTACAATTTGGCAGCACTTCGTTACTATACGGAACTGTACAGACACGTGTAACGAGGCCTCCTTTTATAGGTGAAAAGGACAGATTCGCAGTCTGTCCAGACGCCCACCAGTCGACTGCCCATTGGCCAGTCGACTGGCCCGGCATTAAATGTCGCCCAACGGCTAGCCAACGGCTAGCAAATAGCTATCCAACGGCTAGTTTTGGGGTATACCAGTCGACTGCCCATTGGCCAGTCGACTGGTCCGAAGCTGCGAACTCTCTGTGGGTTTTGGCAGTCGACTGCCTCCAGGCCAGTCGACTGCCCTGCCTCCCAGCTCAGCTCCAGCTACTTCAAACCTTCTCCTTCGCGTATGCCTTCAGGTCTACTCCCTTGGCTCACCCCTTAAAGTCCTCTTCCTCTGGCTATCGTACCTCGGATGCGCACGCAAGCCTTCCCTTGGCTTGCCTCCATGCCACCCTTCACGTGTGCCTTTTGAAGTCCACTTCCCGGCTTGCCCTTGGAGTTCTCCTCCCTTGGCTCTCGTCCCTCAGATAGGTCCACCAAGTGTGATTTTCCAAGCCCTGCAAACTCAATCACACAAGTCAAATATAACATAACACTCTAACTTTAAACCTATTCGCCCACTCATCAAAACCATGATCTTCCAATCACTTAAAGGACCGATTGCCTCAACAATCTCCCCCTTTTTGATGTGTGGCAATATGTTTAAGTTAGAGATAAACGACAACAATAGCAAAAGCAAAAGATAGCAATTGAAACATTATGAGACATAATAGCCCTAAGAGGTAACCTCCCCCTTAACCTATGTCCTCTCCACAGTTTCAATTCTAATCATATTCCAAGTTAAGTTTCCACATAACAACATCAATAAGAATGTAAGACATATCCGAACCTAAGAGGTACCTCCCCCTTAATCCATGTCTTCTTTCCAAGTTTTAACCTTTCAAGGTCTAAGTTAGACAGAATACCTAAAACCACCCATTTTAAGTTAAAATTCTAACTTAAGCCACCCATTCTCCCCCTTTGACACCATCAAAATGATTGCCTCAAGCAACCAAACCCTATGACATCAAATGTGAGAGTTATTGATTTCTGAATTTTCTCACAGCAGCTGAAAATAGCTGTGACAGTCGACTGCCCATAGGGCAGTCGACTGATACGCCATCAGTCTGAAATTTCAGCTTTTCTGCCGAATTTCAGAAACTCCCAGAAAATTCCAAAAATTATAAAATTTTGCGTATATGTTTGAAATGTTATACTCTATCAGGGAAAAATATTAAACCATATAAAATTTCAAACATGCATGTCTTTTGATAAAAACCCAAAAGTTTTGAAAAACACTACATTTTGTATCAACTTTTGAAACCAATATTGCAAATATGTGACTTTTAAAAGCATGGCACAGTATGTAAAACATAAAATGGTTTTCAAAGTTTTAAAATGTCCAACTATGATCTTTGGCAAAGTGTCCATTGATTAAACACTTGCCTACCCCATAGTCGGTCAAGTATTGATATTTTGATACTTTTAATGGTCCAACAATGTGCCACAAGCACAAGTGAGCCAAATGTATCACCTTAATGAATCAAGCACCCTTTTTCAAAGCTAATGTGTCCAAATTCACTCTATACTTTCACAAAGCACATTCCAAGCCCTCTTCTTAAGGATGTAAACTCCGATTCGGGAAGAGGCTTGGTAAAAATGTCGGCTAGGTTCGACTTTGACTCAACATAGTATAATTCTATGTCTCCTCTGTTAGTGATATGAGAGAAGTGTCCTAAGGCAATCACCTTATGATTGTAAAATATTTATTTTAATAAATGATAATTCACTATTTGAGTATACATGCTTGTGTATTTGATGAGATCTTAAACTCATCTACTGAATGTCCGCAATACAACTCACAGCATAAGAGAATTTGTGATGGGATCACAACTAGTGATTATCTCTAAATGTGCAAATGTGAAGTATTGAAAATATCCCTAGTCGATGAATTGATAAATACAGACACTATCAATTCTGTTGAGACTAACATGGGTTATTCTCTAATCAGCTGATTCTCACTGGCTGGTGACATTGGGATGTCCGGAGATAAACATGGATGCTAGTTAAGGGAACTAGTTCATTGGAGTGACTAGCTGTAAGACTTCATATGGAATCTATCTATAGAAATGTCAATGAAGTTCTTACTGCGGCTTAAGTGCGATGTTCCTTTGACTTGCGGTGTTCAAGTCATCTTGGTCATGGAGACTTATACTTTAACATCTTAAGCAAGCATCTCCAAGGAGTTGTGGACCCAGGATGATTGGGTATAAGCCGAAGTGCCCGAAGATGTTTAAACAGCCTACAAAGGATTCACCACTCCTTGCGAGGAGTTGTATACCCAGGCCTATCGTCGGATTGTTACTCAAAATCTCTGGCCAGAGTATATCATGTTTAGAGTACGAGTCTCTTAAATACATGAGAGTAATTAGAAATCCAAAAGACGAGAAAGATACTACTTGGGCTAGGTGTGACGTAGTCAGTCTAGTGGGGACTGACACAAACAGACCATGTCCTGAACCAAGTGGGTATAAGGTGGTGAAGGGAATGAGGCACGATTCATTAGAGCTGCTGAAGGGTTTCAAAATAATTTCTTTCTGGGGTCAAACCGTTGATCTTTCGATTAATTGGGGGTCATGATGTACTACTAGGTGCCACTCATGATCGTTCTATAATTTGTTGATTATAGACGGCCAACATAAATCGAAAGCCTATTTAGTCACACGCACTACGAGTAATCCGAGGGATTTAAAACGAGTTGAAAATTGGATTTTCCGATCAAGAGAAATAAGTCGAATCTGAGTTAATCAGAGGCGTAATGGAAGCTAAAAATGGCTAAGTCTTTTGAAGGCTTTTTGAGCGAATTAAAAGAGTTTAATTCGCATTGGTTCGGCTCGGTTTGGGCCGGCCAAAGAGGGTGCCAATCCTCCTTGGTTGGCCGGCCACCTAAAGGGAGAAAAACCAATTAATTTTGGTTTAATTAATAAAATAGATCTAGCGCGATTTATTTTATAAATTATGGATAAATAAATTTGTATAAAGAAATTTATATAAATAAATTTGTAGAAATTTATTCTTTTTATGGAAGTTAAAATAATCCATGAATTGGTTTATTTTAATTTTATAAAATCAATTATGAATTAATTTTTCCATAATAAGAAAGTTTATAAATTTCTTATAAAATTTATTCCATAATTAAAAAGAGAGAAGAATTTGTTTTATGGATAAATAAATTTGTATAAAGAAATTTATATAAATAAATTTATAGAAATTTATTCTTTTTATGGAAATTAAAATAATCCATGGAATGGTTTATTTTAATTTTATAAAATCAATTATTAATTGATTTTTCCATAATATGAAAGTTTATAAATTTCTTATAAAATTTATTCCATAATAAAAGGAGAGATTAATTAGTTTTATTATAAAGTTAGTTATAATAAAACTTGGTAATTCATAAGAGAATTTATAGGATAAATTTCTTATGATAACTAATTAGTTTTATTATAAAGTTAGTTATAATAAAACTTGGTTTAAACGGAATAATTCATAAGAGAATTTATACGATAAATTTCTTATGATAACTAATTAGTTTTATTATAAAGTTAGTTATAATAAAACTTGGTTTAAACGGAATAATTCATAAGAGAATTTATAGGATAAATTTCTTATAACTAATTCCGTTAATTCCGTTAAGAGGAGACTTGGCAAGGGAGAAGCAACTATATAAGGAACCAATGGGAAGCCTTTAATTCCTAATTGAAATAGAGCTAACCTCTCCCTCTCTCTCTTCTATTCTTTTCTCTCCTTCCCCTCTCTTCCCTTAGGGCCGGCGCCCACTTGGAGGCTTAGGGTCAGCGCAATCTCTACCCAACCAAAGGTTGCCGTGAGCTTCAAGAAGAAGGAGAACCCGAACAAGAAGAAGAAGAAGCGGATAGCGACTCCTCTCTTCCCGGAATTTGGATTCCGCTTCTTGTTGGTTAGTTTCCTAATTCCTCTCTTGATGTTCTTTGTTGTGCCTATAGAGAATCTAGTAGTTCTCGTCGACACAAAACTCGTGACTTTGCGAAGTCATCCTGAAGAGAACTCGGCGTGGACGCGAATAGAGGCGAAGCTTCCAAGGGACGCTACGGTTGGATCTCGTCCCTTTCTTCGAGTTACGCGAGGTACTTGGCAAATTAGTTTACTATTCCGCAAAGTTTTATTTTATGATTATGTCAACACACCATAAGATTGCATGCTAGATACGAAGTGAAAATAATTTAGGAAATTATTTTATGCAAATTCTTCCGCTGCACGTAAAAATTTAAAATTTTACGAACTCGTATCCTTGTCGACATGCACCCGGTCCCAACAGTGGTATCAGAGCCAGTTAGTGTTCGACTTAATCTTATAATTGTTTTGTGGAAAACTTTGTCATGATCTCAATTTCGGAAAAAATTTTCAATTATGGAAACTTTCAAATTATAATAAATTTTAGATTTAGGAATTTCAAAGTTTGGAAATCCTCATGAAATTTCACAAACGTTTGAAATTTTCTAATTTCTGAAATTTTATAATAATTGTGAAAACTTCCCATCTTTGGAAACTTTCCAATTTTGGAATTTTTTCTATTTTAGAAATTTTCCAATTTTGGAAATATGTAAGTTTCCTTTGTACCAAAAACTTACAATTATTCTGAAAACCAATTTTTGAAATCTCACAATTTTGGGCACTTTCTTTTAAGAAAGTCTAGACAAATTCATGGACAGTTAATTGACAATTAAATTTGAATTGGTTTTTAAATTGTCAACAAAATTCTTTATTTTGGATTGAGCCTCGGGGAGCCGTCCAATTTAAAGTTAGTTGTTGTAATTTAATTTCCCAATTTTTAATTGAAATTGTCATGTTTGATTTGGATTGAGCCTCGGGGAGCCGTCCAATTGGATTTACAACACATTACTTTTCTTTGGGTATCTGAGCCTCGGGGAGCCACCCTTAGAAAATGATTTGTTGTAATTAATTAAATCCATGAATAAAATATGTTTAAGAGGTGATGCTCTTACATATTGTTGTCTCCAAAATTAATTAGGAAAATGGTTTCCTATAGAGTTTCTTAAATGAGATTTTCATGAAAATAATATGTAGTTGAATTAAGGGATTTGTCTCTTAATTTAATAAGATTTGATTTAGAGAAATCAAAGTCTTGAACATATTATTTCCGAAATTAATTATGACAATTTAGGAAATTGTTTCCCAAAACAATTCCTTTAATTAAGTATGAAATGGAATTAGGAAATCCGGTTCCTAATTCAATTAATGAGACTTGATAACTTAAGTCACATACATACTTAATTAAGGAAATCGTTAGTCATGACATAATTCTATGTCATGAATGTGCTTAGAAAAGAAAGGATGAGACCCAAAACCCCTTACAAAATATTAAGGCCAACACCTTCCATTAATATGGTTAGAATCGGAGTTTTGTTTCTCGCTTGGGTTGATGGACACATCCATGCCCGACTTGAACCTCAACATGTTCAAACCATGGAATTAGTTTATGAATAATATAGTTGGAGTCAGAGGTCAATCATTAGTTTTGGTTGTTGGACACATCCAAGCCTAACTAAGCGGTTGAATGAGCTCCAACCATATTAAAACTATTTCTTGATTAATGGGCCAGCCTTAAGCTTGGAGCATCGATTTGTTGTGCCACAGCCAAGGTCGATGTAAAGAGAGGTGCAGTTGGGTGCTA
>JAGFNQ010001783.1:39577-82539 GCA_024364735.1 Boesenbergia rotunda
TCGCATGACCGAATTACACCGATGTGGAATTTTGGAATCATTTGAACCCGGTTCATTTGATACATGCGAATCATGCTTAAAAGGCAAGATGACCAAATTACCCTTTTCCGGAAAAAGTAATCCAGTGGGAGAATTGCTTGGTCTAATACATACTGATGTATGTGGACCAATGTCAACTCTTGCACAAGGAGGCTATAGCTACTTCATCACCTTTATCGATGATCACTCACGATTCGGGTACGTGTTCTTGATGAAACACAAATCTGAAGCCTTTGAGAAATTCAAAGAGTTCAGAAATGAAGTAGAGAAACAGCTTGGCAAAAGTATTAAAATACTTCGATCCGATCGGGGTGGTGAATACTTAAGTCAAGAGTTTCAAGATTATCTTAGGGACAATGGGATATTATCCCAATGGACTCCGTTGTATACACCACAGCATAATGGTGTATCTGAGAGGCGCAACCGAACCTTGATGGACATGGTAAGGTCAATGATGAATCATGCAACTCTTCCAAAATCCTTTTGGGGCTATGCACTTAAGACAGCTGTTTACTTGCTAAACAGAGTCCCGACCGAGCTAGTCTCTACTACTCCATATGAGACATGGAATAGTAAGAAACCCCACTTAACTCACCTTAAGATATGGGGTTGTCCTGCTTATGTGAAGCGGATTGTATCAGACAAATTGGATGCTAAGTCTGATAAATGTCTATTTATTGGATACCCTAAGGAAACGAAGGGTTACCAATTCTATCATCCCTTGGAACAAAAAGGTGTTTGTTTCAAGGCAAGTTGTATTTCTGTAAAAAGAATTTCTTTTACAAGAAAATAGTGGGAGTGGCATTGAACTTGATGAAGTTCAAGAAACTCCAATAGACATTACAGAGACACCTAGTCTAGAACCACAACAAATACCTCATAATGATGAGCTATCAGTTGAACCTAAAACTACACCACCTCTTCGTAGATCTGATAGGACACGCAATATTCCAGAGAGATACGGATTTCTCGTAAGTGAATCGAACGACGTGTTACTCATAAGCGATGACGAACCTATCAGTTATGAAGATGTTCTGAAAAGTTCAGAAAGGGACAAATGGCTTGAGGCCATGAAGTCGGAAATGGATTCCATGTACGAAAACCAAGTATGGGACTTGGTTAACCCACCTGAAGGGATAAAGCCCATAGGGTGCAAGTGGGTTTTCAAGAAGAAAACCGACATGGAAGGTAATGTTGTTACCTTTAAGGCTAGATTAGTGGCAAAAGGATATCGTCAGAAGCAAGGAATTGATTATGACGAAACCTATTTGCCAGTAGCTATGCTTAAATCCATTCGGATGCTCCTAGCCATAGCAGCTCATTATGATTCTGAGATATGGCAAATGGATGTGAAAATAGCTTTCCTTAACGGAAACCTGCTTGAGGATGTATACATGATACAACCTGAAGGTTTCACATCGGTTGATAAAACCAAAGTATGCAAGCTTCGACGATCCATATATGGACTGAAGCAAGCATCTAGGAGCTGGAACATCCGTTTTGATGAGACAATCAAAAAGTTTAATTTCTCACAAAATCCAGACGAACCTTGTGTGTACAAGAAGGTTAGTGGGAGTGCAGTCGTATTCCTAGTATTATATGTCGATGACATCTTACTTATAGGAAACGATGTATCAGTCTTACAAACAGTTAAAATTTGGTTGTCCAAAATTTTCTCCATGAAAGACCTGGGAGAAGCAACCTATATCCTTGGGATTAGAATCTATCGAGATAGATCAAAACGGTTGCTTGGTCTTTCGCAGTCTACATATATAGACCGAGTGCTAAAAAGGTTTAGCATGTCGGAATCCAAGAAAGGTTACCTTCCCATCAGGCATGGGATCGAACTTTCAAAGTCTATGTGTCCGCGCACAGAAGACGAGAGGATTTGCATGAATAAGATTCCTTATACATCCGCGATAGGATCTATCATGTATGCTATGTTATGTACAAGGCCCGATGTATCGTATGCTTTGAGCGTCACAAGCAGATACCAGTCGGATCCAGGAATGGATCATTGGGCGGCTGTTAAGATAATCCTTAAGTACTTAAAAAGAACTAAGGATGTGTTCCTAATATATAGAGAAGGAGATATGGTAATACGTGGGTATACAGATGCCAGTTTCCAGACAGATAAGGATGACTCCAAATCTCAGTCTAGATACATATTTACTTTGAATGGAGGCACAGTATGTTGGAAAAGTTCCAAACAAGACACCATAGCGGATTCCACCACGGAAGCGGAATATATCGCAGCTTCGGAAGCAGCAAAGGAAGCAGTCTGGATCAAGAAGTTCGTCTCCGAACTTGGCGTGGTTCCAACCATTGATGATGCAGTGCCGGTTTACTGCGACAACAATGGAGCTATTGCACAAGCAAAGGAACCAAGGTCTCATCAGCGATCCAAACACGTGCTTCGCCGCTATCATCTGATCAGAGAGATTATAAGCAGGAATGATATACAAATTGAGAAAATTCCCACTGAAAGGAATTTAGCGGATCCTTTAACAAAGGCCTTGCCTCAGAGCAAGTTTGAGGGTCATGTTAGAGCTTGTGGTATTGGATACCGTAGCGATTGGTATTAGGCCAAGTGGGAGTTTGTTAGTGATATGAGAGAAGTGTCCTAAGGCAATCGCCTTATGATTGTAAATATTTATTTTAATAAATGATAATTCACTATTTGAGTATACATGTTTGTATTTGATTGGGATCTTAAACTCATCTACTGAATGTCCGCAATACAACTCACAGCATAAGAGAATTTGTCATGGGATCACAACTAGTGATTATCTGTAAATGTGCAAATGTGAAGTATTGAAAATATCCCTAGTCGATGAATTGATAAATACGGACACTATCAATTCTGTTGAGACTAGCATGGGTTATTCTCTAATCAGCTGATTCTCACTGGCTGGTGACATTGGGATGTCCGGAGATAATCATGGATGCTAGTTAAGGGAACTAGTTCATTGGAGTGACTAGCTGTAAGACTTCATATGGAAGCTATCTATAGAAATGTCAATGAAGTTCTTACTGCGGCTTAAGTGCGATGTTCCTTTGACTTGCGGTGTTCAAGTCATCTTGGTCATGGAGACTTATACTTTAACATCCTAAGCAAGCATCTCCAAGGAGGTGTGGACCCAGGATGATTGGGTATAAGCCGAAGTGCCCGAAGATGTTTGAACAGCCTACAAAGGAACATCGCACTTAAGCCGCAGTAAGAACTTCATTGACATATCTATATAGATAACCATATGATGTCTTACAGCTAGTCACTCCAATGAACTAGTTCCCTTAACTAGCATCCATGTTTATCTCCGGACATCCCAATGTCACCAGCTAGTGAGAATCAGCTGATTAGAGAATAACCCATGCTAGTCTCAACAGAATTGATAGTGTCCGTTTTTATCAATTCATCGACTAGGGATATTTTCAATACTTCACATTTGCACATTTAGAGATAATCACTAGTTGTGATCCCATCACAAATTCTCTTATGCTGTGAGTTGTATTGCGGACATTCAGTAGATGAGTTTAAGATCCCAATCAAATACAAACATGTATACTCAAATAGTGAATTATCATTTATTAAAATAAATGTTTACAATCATAAGGCGATTGCCTTAGGACACTTCTCTCATATCACTAACATAGGAGAGGAATAATTGACCCTACTTTGTTCTAAAAATCTAAGGATAAGGACATATTTGTTGCCCAAGTGTATGTAGATGATATCATTTTTGGGTCAACAAATAATGACTTTCTAAAAGAATTCATCAAATGTTTTGAAGATGAATTTGAGATGAGTCTTGTAGGAGAGCTAACCTTTTTTTTTAGAACTTCAAGTCAAGCAAACCAATGAAGGAACACATGTTTTTCAAACTAAATATGCTAAGGAAATGTTAAAGACATTTGGCTTAGAAAATGCTAAGGTAGCATCTACCCCCATAGGAACCAATGTGAAAATGGATAGTGACCTTGAAGAAAAAATGGTAGACTCTAAGCAATACAGGAGCATGATTGGTATCCTACTATATCTAACCGCTATTAGACCCGATATACTTTTTGCTGTAGGTATGTGTGCAAGGTACCAATCTTGTGCCAAAGAGTCCTATTTTGTTGTAGTAAAGAGAATCCAAAGCTATGTCAAAGGTACCATCAATGTCGGACTTTGGTATCCTAGAACACCTAGTGTTGATCTAATTGGATACACCGACTCGGACTATGTAGGTTGTAAGCTAGATAGGATGAGTACTAGTGGAGGGTTTCAATTCCTTGGGTCTTCCTTAGTTAGTTGGAGTAGTAAGAAACAACCATGCGTTGCCCTATCAACAACGGAGGCAGAATATGTGGCAATGGGTGGGTGTGTTTTCCAACTCCTTTGGATCATGCACACCTTAGAAGATTATGAGTTATATTATACCAAGGTCAAAGTCTTGTGTGATAATATAAGTACAATTGACTTAACCAAAAATCTAGTTCACCATTCTACGACAAAACACATTGAAGTGAAACATCACTTCATTAGAGACCATGTGGCAAAGGGAGATATAGAACTACACTATGTTGAATCAAAGTCGAACCTAAACGACATCTTTACCAAGCCTCTTCCCGAATCGGGGTTTACATCCTTAAGAAGAGGCCTTGGAATGTGTTTTGTAGAAGTGTGGGATGAACTTTGGGATATTAAACTTGAGAAAGTGTGCTTGATCCATTAGGGTGATACATTTGGTTCACTTGTGCTTATGGTATATTGTTGAATCATTAAAAATATCAAAATATGAAAACTAGACCAACTATGGGGAAGACAAGTGTTTAATCAATAGACATTTGGCCCAAAGATCATGGTTAGACATTTTAAACTTTTGAAAATGATTTTATGATTCATATACTTTGCCATGTTTTTAAAAGTCATATGATTCCAAATTTAGATTGTAAGTTTGATACAACACTTAGTGGTTTTCAAGGATTTTGGATTTTTATCAAAATTCATACATGTTTGAAATTTTACATAGGCTGATATTTTTTTCTTGATAGAGTATATCATTTTAAACATGTCTGCAAATTTTTACAATTTTTGAAATTTTTTGGAATTTTTAGAGGGTTTCTGAAATTCGACAGAAAAGCTGAAATATCTGACTGAAAGCGTATCAGTCGACTGGCACGCCTATTTTCAGATTCTGAAATCTTTTTTTTTCAGAAATCCAACTTTCTCTCATTTGATGCCATAGGGTTTGGTTACTTGAGGCAATCATTTTGATGGTGTCCAAGGGGAAGAATGGGTGGTTTAAGTTAGAATTTTAACTTGGAATGGGTGGTTTAAGTTAGAATTTTAACTTGAAATGGATGGATTAAGCTATTTTTCTAACTTAGACTTTGGGTGATTAAAAATGGGAGAAGACATGGATTAAAGGGGGAGGTTACCTCTTAGGTTTTGATATGTCTTACATTTTTAATGGTGTTTAGTGTTAAGTGGAAACTTAACTTGGATTATGATTAGAATTGAAAATGGGAGAAGACATGTATTAAGGGAGAGGTTACCTCTTAGGTGTACTATGTCTTAATTTTTCAATTGCTATCTATTGTTACTGTTATTGTTGGTTGTTATTTATCTCTAAACTTAAACATATTGTCACACATCAAAAAGGGAGAGATTGTTGAGGCAATCGGCCCTTAAATGATTGGAAGATCATGGTTTTGATGTGTGTGTGTGAATATGTTTAAGGTTAGAGTGTTATGTTGTATTTGATGTGTGTGATTGAGTTTGCATGACTTAGAGAATCACACTTGGTGAACATATACGAGGGACGAGAGCCGAGGGAGGAGGACTCCAAGGGGCAATCCAGGAAGTGGACTTCAAGGGCACACGTGAAGGGTAGCATGGAGGCAAGCCAAGGGAGGCTTGTGTGCGCATCTGAGGGACGAGAGCCAGAGGAAGATGACTTCAAGGGGCGAGCCAAGGAGTGAACCTGAAGGCACACGTGAAGGACTATGTGAAGATTGGCTGGGAGTGAGTGGGCAGTCGACTAGCCAGAGTGCAGTCGACTGCCAAAACTCACAGAAGGTTTTCAACATTCTACCAGTCGACTGGCCCAGACGTAGTCGACTGGTATACCCCTGAAAACTAGCCGTTGGCTAGTAATTAATGCTATGCCAGTGACTGCCCCAGGGGCAGTCTACTGGTGCGGAGCTGGACAGACTGCGAGTTTGTCCTGTTCTCCTAGAAAAGGAGGACCTTTTTACACATGGGCGGTACGGTTCCATACTATAACGAAGTGATGCTCGTGTGAAAAGCTTTCTCGACTTCCTCTCTCTCATTTACTACATTCTGTAAAGAGGAAGACCACCACTGTAAAGGATTCTCCACCTGAAGGAGATTTTTCATAGTGGAAGTGGTGTCGTGAGTGGATCCTGGATTAGTCACCCATCTTGGTGGAAACCAAGTAATGTATTGTTGTTAGCATTGTTCTTATATTCTTTTGCATATTATTGTTTCCGCAGCGCTAACAACCTTGTAGAGATTCAACCGAAAAAGTGCTATTCACCCCCCCCTCTAGCACGCCACATCGATCTATCAATTATTTCTCTATATTCAGTTTCTGCAGACTTATTAGTGGATACTGGTAGTTCGTATTCTTTTATTTTATGGATATTCATGGCTAGGAACGTAGGATACCTACCCCTAGGATATGATAGTTATCTGTGTCTTTACCATTTGGTGAGACATTAGGTATCACTCAGGAGGTCAAAGCTTATCCATTGGACTTCGGTAGTATGACTCTCACCGTAGACCTGCTGGTATTTGAGATTGGGGGATTTCGATGTCATTGTCGGCATGGATTGGCTTACAACGTACCATGCCACTATTGATTGTCGGACGAGGGTGGCCACATTTCGACCTCCAACCAACCCTTGTGGAATTTCACCGACATCAGAGATAATGGCATATAAGTTATTTCTGCACTTCAGACACAAAGATTTTTATCACAGGGATGCTAGGGTTTCTTGTTATCGATGATCAGCGTAGACGATAGTAGTAGCACCTCACTTCCAGATATTCCAGGGGTTCGGGAGCTCCCAGACGTCTTTCTAGAGGAGCTACCGGGTCTTCCTCCCAGGAGACAGATAGAGTTCACCATTGAGTTGATTCCGGGGGCTGCATCGACATCTAAAGCTCCCTATCGTATGACACCAAAAGAGTTGTAGGAGCTGATGGTTCAACTCCAAGAGTTATTAGATAGAAGGTTCATTAGACCGAGCGTATCTCCAAGGGCTTCACCAGTTCTGTGTGGCAAGAAGAAAGATGGTTCCATTATAGGATCAAGATTGAGCGATAGAGGGGGCTAAATATCGCTTCTCAACATACTTCGAATTTAACACTTAAATTACTAAGCGATAAAGTACACAACAAAAGCTTAGAGAATAAGCGTAGCAGTTAGAGAGATAGAGCAGAAGAAATAAACAACAAATCAAGATCGCCAATACGAGTTGGTTTTACTTGCTTCGGAGTCTTGACCGACTCCTACTGCTAGGCTCACGATCGTTGAACGTTTACTTTGGGTGTCACTAAAAATCACAATGATGATTACATGTTACAAATTAACATGTGCAATAAGAAATTAACAGCAATACTGACTCTTGAAGTGTGAGAATAGGTCTTCGTTCGGAGAGTCGGATGGCGATTCAGCGTTGTATGTACTTCAGTCGCGCAACACACAGAAGAAGAAAGTAATCGCAGTGATTGAATTGATTGCTTGGACTGCTACACTCGACCCCATTTATTCAACTCACTCAGGCACCTGAAAGGCCATTCAGGCTCCCTAGTGGCAGTGGATCGGGCAGAAACTTTATATGCTACAGAGTCCCTTTTAGGCGCCTGAGTGTTAACGTGGATCCTCCACTCAACACTCGCCACATCAGTCATACCATTGTGCCAGCTCAACCACCATCTGTCAGCTTTTACGTGCCTGTAACGCCCGCCCTTATATCTACCCTAAAGGCGGGGTTACGGGTCCATACATTCATATCATTTACCATGTTAAGCATGTATATCAAGTAGAACAATTACAATGCAGGAATAGTAGTAAGCATGCTTGAGCAAAAACCTATCATTTGTCGACATGCATTTACAACATAATAGCAAATCATCTAACTTCGTAGTTTACTGGTCTAAACATGGTTTGAGCAAGATAGAGTATGGCATAATCTAAACATAACTTACTGCAAGTGATCCAATTAAACACTATAGCATGGAATCTCAAGTAGGAATGTAGCATGAGTTATCTAACATGACATAGGTTCCATAACTCTAACTTGACCAACAGTAGAGTAGACATAGTCATCACACAATCAATATATAGTAATACAACTTGTAATCTTTTATAGGAAGCAATTTGGATTCTAAACAAAAATGGTAGATAAGAATCCTTCTTTCTTTCCCGAGCCATCACCACACACATCTTGTAGCTTTCCCTCTGCCTCTTCCTTTAGTTCAAGTATTTCTTACCGCTATCTGCAGCATAAGAAAACAACATGAAACTAGTAAGCAAAACATGCTTAGTAAGAATCCGGGCCTACTCGCAAAATCCGTATCGATACATCATATCATGTACACAGTAATCAAGATAGAATTTTAAGCATCATAAGCATCACATCACATATTTCTAAGTATTTGCATCATAAGCTTCACATCAAATATTTCTAAGTGCTTTACAGAACAAGATCATCACATAATGAGAAAATATTTTTTTTTCAAAAAGTTCCATAAAGGTAAGTACTTAAAAATATCATATCATCATCTAGGGCCCAGTTGTAGTACCACATCAAGCGCGTTCCCTAATGAGTTGGGGTAGCGAGCCACCAATCCATTTAGGGCAGGACCCTTCCATCCTACCAATGCCATGACCTTCAGTTAACATGTACATTGGATTTGTTTAACGACCCCCTTCCGAGTCGGGTACACAACATTCAAAGTAAAGTATCTTAATATGCAATTACACATATATGTATATGCTTAAAGGTACTCCTAATAACATCTTAATGGGACACACCACTCATCAAGGGTGCTCATGATCCCCTAGGGACACACCACACATTTAGGGGTGCTCTTGATCCCACTTTCAGTAGAGTATCCTTTTTCAAGCATATTTATCAAACACATCATGTTCATATCATCAGGGTGCCCCATGGGCTATAAGGCATGCATTTATACCTAACAAGATAGGTCACATAAAATTATACACACATCATCTAAGTGGTAGCATGCTTTATGGTTTCATTAAGTACTTCCCCACCCTAGAACCATGGTTGGCTGAATAGTGTAAGGGTAGGGAATTCTTTGATTTTTCAATCAAGCATTCATTCAAGCATTTCTACAAACACCTCAAGTGCACTTCATGTTAACAATTGAAACATGGTTTATACCTCAAAGTGGGGTTAACTCTCGCTAACCCCTTTTTTTCTATACCTTGGCCGAAACCCATCCAAGCCCTAAACCCTAGCTTTTGTTATCACAAAATGAAGGGACACATCATATAGGTATACCCTAAGTTCCAAGGGGTCTTCACATGCATCAAAAAGTAACCCAAACACTTCCCTTTGGAAGTGGCCGAAACCTTATACAAGGACAAACCCTAAACCTTAGTTGTTGTCATCACAAAATCAAGGGTCACCACATATGAGTATACCCTAAGTCTTAAGGGTTATCTTCATGTATTAAAAAGTAGCCAACCACTTCCCTTAGGAAGTGGCCGAAACCTTGTAGGGTACCCAAACCCTAATTTTTGTCCTTTCAAAAATTTGGAAACAACACATATGAGTATAAAGTCCCTAGGAGTACTAGCATACATCAAGGTTTGATCAACAACCCTTCTCTTGGACCCCTTACAAGGGGTGGCCGAAACTTCCACTAGGGAAGTCCTTGTGAATTTTCAAAAGAATGAAACAAGCAAACATTCAATAGCAATTATGTTGCAGGCGAGAGGACACTTACATCCTAGCGCTGGAATTTCACCTTCTCTTTAAACGTAGGGTACCCTAGACTTGGAGGGCAAGTGAAAATCCTTTTCAAATCTTCTCTAGGGCTCCTTGGACTTAGTAGGGGGTAAGAACCTTCAAAGGGGTCCTCTTCCTTTCAAATTCCCTAGGGTTAGAACCCTAGGGTGGTGTTTTCGAAAATGGAAAGGGAGAAGAGTCTTCTTGATTTTTCGAAAATGGAAGTGGGGAAGAAGAAGGAAAAAGTGTAACTTCCTTTACCCCTCTCTTATTTATACTCTTCTCATGAAGAGGCATGTCTCTTCGCTTCCCTCGATTTAACGAGAATGTTTCTTATTCTCTCTACAAGAATATTGCTTGGTTCATTGGTTATGATATGGTGAGTGCAACTAGGAAGTTCAAGGTTCAATCCTTGCTTCCTCCTTTCTACTTCTTCTTTTTATCACAATTTGCACTAATCCATATCAAATCCCATTAAACCAAGCCCATCATGAAATTCCATAATATTAATAATATTTCATGAATTCATAATATTCTATAAATATTATTTCATAATATTTTTAATATTTCATATTCATGAATATGATATTTCATGCATCCATGACATTTCATAAAATGTGATTGCATGAAATTTATATCATTTCATTATAATCATTTTTTTTTCATACATCGTCATGATTTTACATTGAAAATTTGGGGTGTTACAATCCTCCTCCTCTTATAGAAAGTTCGTCCCGAACTTCAAACAGTTCCGGGTACTTTGATCGCATCGTATCTTCCTGTTCCCAGGTGGCTTCTTCGAACTGCTTGTTCCGCCACCGAACCTTCACTAAGGGTATTTCCTTGTTCCTTAGCCTTTTGACTTCCCGATCGAGGATCTGGATCGGGCGGCGTTCGGAACTAAGGCTCCCCTGTTCTTGCACTGGTGGGGGTTCTATCATTTGACTCGCATCAGGGGTACACTTCTTGAGCATCGACACATGGAAGACATTGTGGATAGCCGCCATTTCTGGCGGTAGCTCCAGCTCGTAGGCCACCTTGCCTACTCGTCTCAAAATCTGATAGGGTCCCACGTATCGCGGACTCAGCTTCCCCTTCTTTCCGAATCTCATCACTCTTTTCATAGGGGCTACCTTCAGGAATACCGAATCCCCAACCTCGAACTCAAGTGGTCGACGTCGTTTATCAGCGTAGCTCTTCTACCGACTCTGAGCAGTCTCTATCCTCTGGCGGATATTCCTTATAGCCTGAGTGGTCTCATCAATAATATCGGTCTGGAGTCCCATCTCCCTCTTTTCACCACTCTCATGCCAGCATAAGGGAGATCTGCATTTTCGGCCGTATAGTGCCTCGTACGGTGCCATCCCGATAGTAGCCTGATAACTGTTGTTATAAGCAAACTCTGCCAGGCTCAGGTATCGACACCAGCTTCCCTTGAAGTCCAAGGTGCAAGCTCGTAACATATCTTCTAGTATCTGGTTTACTCGTTCAGTCTGCCCGTCAGTCTGGGGGTGAAAGGCTGTACTGAACTTCAGCTTCGTGCCAAGGGCCTTCTGCACGTGTCCCCAAAAATCAGAAGTAAATCGACCATCTCGGTCAGAGACGATGGTCTTGGGAATCCCGTGTAGTCAGACAATCTCCTTGACGTACAGTTGAGCCAGCTGCTCAACTGAATAAGTCATCCTGATAGCCAGAAAATGCGCGGACTTGGTCAGTCGATCCACAATAACCCATATACTATCATATCCATTCGTAGTCCGAGGCAGCCCTGATATGAAATCCATAGATATGTCCTCCCATTTCCACTCGGGAATAGGTAGAGGCTGCAGAACTCCCCTAGGTCTCTGGTGTTCTGCTTTGACCCTCTGGCAGGTCAAACACATGCTAATATAATGGGCTACATCTTTCTTTATGCCGGACCACCAAAATTTGCCCTTCAGATCTTGATACATCTTGGTAGACCCAGGATGCATCGCATAAGGTGTGCCGTGAGCTTCCTCGAGTATCCTCGTCCGTAAGTCGGAGTCGTCGGGAACGCATAATCGATCCCGGAGATATAAGACACCGCTATCGGAAATCCGGAATCCCTCGTCCTTGCCTTCAAGAATCTCCTGCCTGATTCTCCGAAGACTCGGATCAAGATTCTGCTTCTCCAGAATACCATCAAATAACGTCGGCACAATCTGTAGGGTAGAAAGCTGTCCCGATATAATCTCGATTCCGAAATCCATAATTTCTTCCCCTAAGGGTCGTGACAAAGCTGATAAAGACAACAATGCAGCACATGATTTTCTACTGAGAGCATCCGCTACCTTGTTGGCAAGATCTCGCAGTCGTAGTCCTTGACCAACTGGAGCCATCGGCGTTGTCGCATATTCAGGTCCTTCTGGGTGAAGAAATACCGCAGACTCTGGTGGTCAGTAAAGACCTTGCACTGAGTGCCATATAAATAATGCCTCCATATTTTCAGCGCAAAGACCACCGCTGCTAATTCCAAATCATGGGTAGGATAATTCTTTTCATGTTCCTTTAATTATCTAGAGGCGTAGGCAATCACCTTGCCATTTGCATAAGTACAGCTCCGAGTCCCAGTTTGGATGCGTCGCTGTACATATCGAAACCCGTATCACTTTCGGGAAGAGTCAATATAGGAGCGCTAGTCAGCCTCCTTTTCAATTCAGAGAAGCTCTTCTCACATTCCTCGGTCCATACATATTTCTTATCCTTCTTTGTCAGAGCTGTCATAGGAGCTGCAATCCGAGAGAAGTTCTCTACGAATTTTCTGTAATAGCCTGCTAGCCCCAGAAAACTTCTGACCTCGCTGGCATTCTTGGGTCTGGACCAGTTACTTACGGCCTAAATTTTGATTGGGTCGACCATCACTCCGTCCTTGGAGATAACATGTCCCAAGAATGATACTTGGTTCAGCCAGAACTCACATTTCGAAAATTTAGCATACAGTTGTTCCTTCTGAAGAATCTGTAATACTATACTCAGGTGTTCCGCATGCTCTTCGGAAGTCCTCGAATAAATAAGGATGTCGTCGATGAAGACGATCACAAATCCATCGAGAAATGCCGAGAAAATCCGATTCATAAGGTCCATGAATATTGCCGGAGCATTAGTAACTCCGAACGACATCACTACGAACTCATAATGTCCGTATCTCGTCCGGAAAGCAGTTTTGGGTATATCCTCATTTTTCATCCGGACTTGGAGATAACCAGACCTCAGATCGATCTTAGAGAAAACCGTAGCTCCCTTTAACTGATCGAACAGGTCATCTATCCTGGGTAGAGGGTACCTGTTCTTTATGGTCACATTGTTTAATGCCCGATAGTCGATACACATACGCATCGACCCGTCCTTCTTTTTGACGAACAGTACGGGAGCTCCCCAGGGGGAATGACTAGGGCGGATAAGTCCCTTGTCGAGTAGCTCTTGTAGCTGTCCTTGCAATTCTTTCAATTCAGTCGGCGCCATTCGGTATGGTGCTTTCGAGATGGGGTTAGTACCAGGAATCAAATCAATAGCAAATTCAACATCTCTTTCAGGTGCTAACCCAGGTAAGTCGTCAGGAAATACCTCTGGATAGTTGCATACGACTTTGACGTCTTCTAGCTTCGGGTCCTCTGTAGGACGAGTATCAACCACATGAGCTAGAAATCCAGAACATCCATTCTCTAACATTTTCCTTGCTTTCAGAGCCGATAAGAATTTGCCAGTCTTCTTCTTCGGCTCGCCGATAAATTCAAAGAGAATTCCCGTCTCGGGTCGGAAGATAACCCTTCGTTTACGGCACTCGATAGAAGCGCCGTATTTATTCAAGAAATCCATGCCCAATATCAGATCATAATCGGCCATATCAAGCACTATTAGATCGCAGTAGAGTTCCCTATCTGCGATGCTAACCGGTGCGGCCCGCAGCATTTGGGTAGAGGGCATCACCTCTCCCGAGGGCAACGTGGTCAGAAACTTGCAATCTAGTTCTTGCAGGGGCATATCATATCTTGTGGCATATAGCATAGAAATAAAGGAATGCGTTGCCCCAGTGTCAAATAATGCAGTAGCAGGATGACTGTAAATAACTATCTGACCTGTGACAACGGTAGAGGCAGTCGCCACGTCTTCCTTGGTAAGCGAGAAAACCCGGGCGTTTGTTGTAGCAGGCGGGGCTTCTAATCGCCCCTGACAGATAGGAGTACCATCAATAGCAGCCTGCATATGGTGAAGCTGGGGAGGAGCACCTTTGTGCTGAATATACTGCTGCTGAGGTGCCTTAGCGGCAGTAGGACACTCTCTGGCGAAATGTCCTTCCTTCCCGCAAGTGAAACATCTCTTGGCACCCAATAAGCATGTCCCTAGGTGCATCTTCCCACAGGTGGCACAAGGAGGATATTTAGGCTTCTTGCCTAAATAACCACTGGCAGATTTATCCCATGGCTTCCTCTTTCCGTTGTGGTTCTTTTTCCAGTGGGGGTTGCTATTTGGAGGTTTCTGACCTCCCGACTGATTCTGACTCTTGCTGGCAGTCAGGGATTGGCTCTGCTGGTTAATATTCTTCAGATAGTGCTCAGCATTCAGGGCGCCGCTGACTAGCTCCTCTGCAGTCTGTGGCCTATGAACGCCACCGGCTACACTCAGAGCGATGTCGGGCCTGAGCATTCTCAGCATTAATCTGACCCTTTCCCTTTCAGTACTGACCAGCTCCGGACATAATCGTGCCAGTCGGTTAAATTTCTGGACGGCCTCGTTGACAGAGAGATTCCCCTGTCGAAATTCGGTGAACTCATCAAAATGTCTGTTGGTCACCCTCATATGGAAGAACTCCTCCAGAAATTCAGACTCGAAATCCTTCCATTTCATCTGGTCCACTGATCTTCTGGCCTTCACCCGTTCCCACCACATCCGAGCATCGCCGGAGAGGCAGAACGAGACACACTTGACCTTTTCGTGTTCCGGCCAGTCAAGAAGTTCCACGGTGCTTTCCACTGTTTTGAGCCAGGACTGGGCGTCCCACGGCTCGCAGATGCCGGAGAACTTATCCGGCTTCAGTCGCTGCCACTGTATCAAATAGGCCTCTTGTCGGACTGCTCTGGCCATAGTGTCCGAGGGCGCCTGTGCAGTCGGAGGTTCAGTGGTTATGGCGTCCTGACTTCCCGCAGGGGTGGCAGTGTTAGTCTGCTGGGTCATCAGAGTGTTTATCATCTGCTGCTGCTCAGTGACCTGGCGGTGCAGCTCAGTAATCACCTGCATCAGGTCAGGTGGGGGTGCTCTCTCGTTACCCCTAGTACTACGCCTTCTAGCCATATCTATTATATAGACAGTAAATGACTACATAAGTTATAATTCTATCTTCACTTGTTATGCAAGTATTAATCATCTCCATATTATGCAAGCATAGATCATCCCATATAGTTGTACTGTACATGAAATAAATAAAGTAAGGCGAGTTAGGATTTCTTACATGGAAGCGGCAGGAGGAAGCTTGATGTGTGTGTGGTGGAGGGGAAACCTGCTCTGATACCAACTTGTAACGCCCGCCCTTATATCTACCCTAAAGGCGGGGTTACGGGTCCATACATTCATATCATTTATCATGTTAAGCATGTATATCAAGTAGAACAATTACAATGCAAGAAAAGTAGTAAGCATGCTTGAGCAAAAACCTATCATTTATCAACATGCATTTACAACATGATAGGAGATCATTTAACTTGGCAATATACTGATCTAAACATGGTTTGAGCAAGATAGAGTATGGCATAATCTAAACATAACTTACTGCAAGTAATCCAATTAAACACTATAGCAAGGCATCAATAAATAGGAAGGTAGCATGAGTTATCTAACATGACATAGGTTCCATATCTTTAACTTGACCAACAGTAGAGTAGTCATAGTCATCACACAATCAAAGTATAGTAATACAACTTGTAATCCTTTAGTGGAAGCAATTTAGATTCTAAACAAAAATGGTAGATAAGAATCCTTCTTTCCTTCCCGAGCCATCACCACACACATCTTGTAGCTTTCCCTCTGCCTCTTCCTTTAGTTCAAGTATTTCTTACCGCTATCTGCAGCATAAGAAAACAACATGAACTAGTAAGCAAAACATGCTTAGTAAGAATCCGGGCCTACTCGCAAAATCCGTATCGATACATCATATCATGTACACAGTAATCAAGATAGAATTATAAGCATCATAAGCATCACATCACATATTTCTAAGTGCTTGCACAAATCATATAAGCTAATCACATCAAATATTTCTAAGTGCTTTACGGAACAAGATCATCACATAATGAGAAAATGCTTTTTCAAAAGGTTCCATAAAGGTAAGTACTTAAAAATATCATATCATCATCTAGGGCCCAGTTGTAGTACCAATCAAGCGCGTTCCCTAATGAGTTGGGGTAGCGAGCCACCAATCCATTTAGGGCAGGACCCTTCCGTCCTACCAATGCCATGACCTTCAGTTAACATGTACATTGGATTTGTTTAACGACCCCCTTCCGAGTCGGGTACACAACTTTCAAAGTAAAGTATCTTAATATGCAATTACACATATATGTATATGCTTAAAGGTACTCCTAATAACATCTTAAAGGGACACACCACTCATCAAGGGTGCTCATGATCCCCTAGGGACACACCACACATTTAGGGGTGCTCTTGATCCCACTTTCAGTAGAGTATCCTTTTTCAAGCATATTATCAAACACATCATGTTCATATCATCAAGGTGCCCCATGGGCTATAAGGCATGCATTTATACCTAACAAGATAGGTCACATAAAATTATACACACATCATCTAAGTGGTAGCATGCTTCATGGTTTCATTAAGTACTTCCCCACCCTAGAACCATGGTTGGCCGAATAGTGTAAGGGTAGGGAATTCTTTGATTTTTCACTCAAGCATTCATTCAAGCATTTCTACAAACACCTCAAGTGCACTTCATGTTAACAATTGAAACATGGTTTATACCTCAAAGTGGGGTTAACTCTCGCTAACCCCTTTTTCTATACCTTGGACGAAACCCATCCAAGCCCTAAACCCTAGCTTTTGTTATCACAAAATGAAGGGACACATCATATAGGTATACCCTAAGTTCCAAGGGGTCTTCACATGCATCAAAAAGTAACCCAAACACTTCCCTTTGGAAGTGGCCGAAACCCTATACACGGACAAACCCTAAACCTTAGTTGTTGTCATCACAAAATGAAGGGTCACCACATATGAGTATACCCTAAGTCTTAAGGGTTATCTTCATGTATTAAAAAGTAGCCAACCACTTCCCTTAGGAAGTGGCCGAAACCATGTAGGGTACCCAAACCCTAATTTTTGTCCTTCTAAAAATTTGGAAACAACACATATGAGTATAAAGTCCCTAGGAGTACTAGCATGCATCAAGGTTTGATCAAAAACCCTTCTCTTGGACCCCTTACAAGGGGTGGCCGAAACTTCCACTAGGGAAGTCCTTGTGAATTTTCAAAAGAATGAAACAAGCAACATTCAATAGCAATTATGTTGCAGGCGAGAGGACACTTACATCCTTGCGCTGGAATTTCACCTTCTCTTTAAACGTAGGGTACCCTAGACTTGGAGGGCAAGTGAAAACCCTTTTCAAATCTTCTCTAGGGCTCCTTGGACTTAGTAGGGGGTAAGATCCTTCAAAGGGGTCCTCTTCCTTTCAAATTCCCTAGGGTTAGAACCCTAGGGTGGTGTTTTCGAAAATGGAAAGGGAGAAGAGTCTTCTTGATTTTTTCGAAAATGGAAGTGGGGAAGAAGAAGGAAAAAGTGTAACTTCCTTTCCCCCTCTCTTATTTATACTCTTCTCATGAAGAGGCATGTCTCTTCGCTTCCCTCGATTTAACGAGAATGTTTCTTATTCTCTCTACAAGAATATTGCTTGGTTCATTGGTTATGACATGGTGAGTGCAACTAGGAGGTTCAAGGTTCAATCCTTGCTTCCTCCTTTCTACTTCTTCTTTTTATCACAATTTGCACTAATCCATATCAAATCCCATTAAACCAAGCCCATCATGAAATTTCATAATATTAATAATATTTCATGAATTCATAATATTTCATAAATATTATTTCATAATATTTTTAATATTCCATATTCATTAATATGATATTTCATGCATTCATGACATTTCATAGCAAGTGATTGCATGAAATTTATATCATTTCATTATAACTATTTTTCATACATTGTCATGATTTTACATTGAAAAATTTGGGGTGTTACATTCCATGTCAGTTTTCTTCTTGAAAACCCACTTGCACCCTATGGGCTTAATCCCTTCAGGTGGGTTAACGAAGTCCCATACTTGATTTTCGTACATGGAATCCATTTCCGACTTCATGGCTTCAAGCCATTTGTCCCTTTCTGAATTTTTCAGAACATCTTCATAACTGATAGGTTCGTCATTCCTAATGAGTAACACGTCGTTTGATTCACTTATGAGAAATCCGTATCTCTCTGGAATATTGCGTGTCCTATCAGACCTACGAAGAAGTGGTGTTGTTTTAGGTTCAACTGATTGCTCATCATTATGAGTTATCGGTTGTGGGTCTAGACTAGGTGTCTTTGTAATGTCTATTGGAGTTTCTTGAACTTCTTCAAGTTCAATGCTACTCCCACTGTTTTCTTGTAAAAGAAATTTTTTTTCTAGAAATACAGCATGCCTTGAAACAAACACCATTTGTTCCAAGGGATGATAGAATTGGTAACCCTTCGTTTCCTTAGGGTATCCAATAAATAGACATTTATCAGACTTAGCATCCAATTTGTCTGATATAGTTCGCTTTACATAAGCAGGACAACCCCATATCTTTAGGTGAGATAAATGAGGTTTCTTACTATTCCACGTCTCATATGGAGTAGTAGAGACTACCTTGATCGGGACTCTGTTTAGCAAGTAAACAGCTGTCTTAAGCGCATAGCCCCAAAAGGATTTTGGAAGAGTTGCATGATTCATCATAGATCTAACCATGTCCATCAAGGTTCGGATACGCCTCTCAGATACACCATTATTCTTTGGTGTATATGGCAGAGTCCATTGAGACAATATCCCATTGTCCCTATGATAATCTTGAAACTCTTGACTTAAGTATTCCCCACCCTGATCGGATCGAAGTATCTTAATACTTTTGCCAAGCTGTTTCTCTACTTCACTTCTGAACTCTTTGAATTTCTCAAAAGCTTCAGATTTGTGTTTCATTAAAAACACATACCCGAATCGTGAGTGATCATCGATAAAGGTAATGAAGTAGCTATAGCCTCCTTGTGCAAGAGTGGACATTGGTCTACGTACATCAGTATGAATTAGACCAAGCAATTCTCCCACTGGTTTACCTTTTTTGGAAAAGGGTAATTTGGTTATCTTACCTTTTAAGCATGATTCGCATGTATCAAACGAACTGGGTTCAAATGATTCCAGAATTCCACATCGGTGTAATTTGGTCATGCGTTTCTTACTTATATGGCCAAGACGACAATGCCACGTGTAGGAGTCTATTTGATTATCTGTTCGAGCACGTTTGTTGCTAACTTCGATATTGAAAATGTCATCGGATAAATCTAACGTGTAGATACCATTGCATAAAGTTTCGGTCCCATAAAGAACACCATTTAAAGTTATGTAACAACAATTGTTACTAAAAGTTAAATGGTAACCCTTTTCATTCAAGCATGAAATAGATACAATGTTTTTTATTAACGAAGGAACAAAATAACAATTATCCAATTCTAAGACAAGTCCAGTAGGGAGCTTTAGCAAATATGTTCCGATGGCAATAGCAGCAATCTTTGCTCCATTTCCAACTCGCAAATTCGCTACTCCATTGACGAGTGTTCTTCTATTCCTTAGCCCCTGTATGTCATTACATATATGTGAGCTACACCCAGTATCAAGTACCCAGGTGTACGAGGAAATAGAGTGACATTCAATAACGAAGATGCCTGAAGAGGATGGGGCATCGGATGCCTTCTTCTTCAAGGACTCAAGATAAACCATGCAGTTTCTTCGCTAGTGGCCCTCCTTGCCGCAGTGATGGCAAGTGCCTTTTGGTGCCTTTTCAATCCTTTTGTCCTTAGTTAACTTATTGGTGTCCAAAATGGAATGCAAATTCAGAGAAGACATGATCAGGTGATTATCCTAGAAATACAAATTGAGGTTATGTGATGAGAAGAATGCATCAATATACATTAATTAAATCCTATTTATTTTTCGAATTGAATAACCCTTTTTTATCAATTCGGGAGATCGTAGGAACATCTCCAAATAGGTTGATATCCAACCATAGATAAGAACAACCATGGCTGGGGCCATCATGTTTTTCTTAGCTATGAAGGTAGGTAATTATACCAATTACATATTACATATATATAACTATCACATTATGCTATCAACTAAATGAATGTTTGCATAAATCATTGGGTTGTTAACTCATTAACAAGTATGTAACATTATACATAGCACCCAACTGCACCTCTCTTTACATCGACCTTGGTTCTGACACAACAAATCGATGCTCCAAGCTTAAGGCTGACCCATTAATCAAGAAATAGTTTTGATATGGTTGGAGCTCATTCGACCGTTTAGTCAGGCTTGGATGTGTCCAACAACCAAAACTAAGGATTGACCTCTGACTCTAACTATATTAATCATAAACTAATTCCTTGGTTTGAACATGTTGAGGTTCAAGTCGGGCATGGATGTGTCCATCAACCCAAACGAGAAACAAAACTCCAGTTCTAACCATATTAATGGAAGGTGTTGGCCTTAATATTTTGTAAGGGGTTTTGGGTCTCATCCTTTTCTTTTAAGCACATTCATGACATATAATTATGTCATGTTCTAATGATTTCCTTAATAAAGTATGTATGTGACTTAATTTATCAAGTCTCATTAATTGAATTAGGAACCGGATTTCCTAATTCTAATTTCACACTTTATTCAAGGAATTGTTTTGGGAAACAATTTCCTAAATTGTCATAATCAATTTCGAAAATAATATGTTTAAGACTTTGGTTTCTCTAAATCAAATCTTATTAAATTAAAACACAGATTCCCTTAATTTATCCACATATTATTTTGATGAAAATCTTATTTAAGGAAACTCTATAGGAAATAATTTTCCTAATTAATTTTGGAGACAACAATATGTAAGAGCATCACCTCTTAAATCAAATAAGGAAATTATCGTTTGAGAATCACCTTAAAATTTCCAAGATTTGATTACATATTTTATTTATGGATTTATTAATTACAACAAATTATTTTCTTTGGGTGGCTCCCCGAGGCTCAGATACCCAAAAAAAAAGAATTTGTTGTAAATCTAATTTGGTCCGCTCCCCGAGGCGTAACCAAATTAAACATGACAATTTTATTCAAAAAAGGAAATTAAATTACAACAACTAACTTTAAATTGGATGGCTCCCCGAGGCTCAATCTAAAATAAAGAATTTTGTTAATAATTTAAAATCAATTCGAATTTAATTGTCAATTAATGATCCATAAATTTGTCTAGACTTTCTTGAAAGAAAGTGGCCAAAATTGCGAGATTTCATAAAAGGTTTTCAGAATAATTGTAAGTTTCTGGTACAAAGAAAACTTACATATTTTTAAAATTAGAAAATTTCCAAAATAGGAAATTTCCAAAATTGGAAAGTTTCCAAAAATGGGAAGTGTTCACAATTATCATAAAATTTTAGAAACTTGGATATTTCAAAAGTTTGCGAAATTTCATGAGGATTTCCAAACTTTAAATTCGTAAATCTAAAATTTATCATAATTGGAATATTTTTCAAAATTGAGATCATGACAAAGTTTTCCGCAAAATAATTATATGATTATGTCGAATACTAAGCAGCACTAATACCACTGTTGGGACCGGGTGCATGTTGACATGGATGCGGGCTCGTAATTTTATAAAATAATTACGTGCAGCGGAAGATTTAGCATAAATAATTTCTCAAATTATTTTAACCACACATCTAGCATGCAACCTTATATTGTGTAGACATGATCATATATTAAAATTTTGCAGAAAGTAAACTAATTTACTTAATACCTCACGTAACTCGAAGGAAGGGACGAGATCCAACCGTAGCGTCCCTTGGAAGCTCCGCCTCTAATCGCGTCCACGCCGAGTTTTCTTCGGGATGACTTCGTAAAGCCACGAGTTTCGTGCCGACAAGAACTACTAGATTCTCCAAAGGCACGACACGAATACCAAGAGAGAGATGGAAAGACTAACCACCAAACGAAGAACGAAATCAAAATATCGGGAAGAAGGAAGGAGTAGCGCCCGCTTCTTCTTCTTCTTCGGCAGCTTCTTGGTGGTGGTTGAAGCTCACGGCAATAGGGGTTCTCCTTTTAAGGCTGGTGGCACTAGAGGAGGGAGAGGGAGAGAAGGAGAGAGAGAGAGGGCTTATTTCTAGATCTCTTAGATTAATCTCCAAGCCTTGCCTTGGTTCCTTTATATAGTAGCCTCTCAAATGCCAAGTCTCCTTTTTATGGAATAAATTTTCATAAGAAATTTATCATATAAATTTTTCTATGAATTATTCCATCATGCCACGTTTTTATCATAATTTAGTTTATGATAAAAACAACCATGTCTCCCTTTTCTTATAGAAAGAAATTTCTTTATATAAATTTCTTTATCATGGTAAATCAATCTATTATTGATTTTATAAAATAAAATAAACCAACCATGGTTCATTTTAATTTCCATGAAAAATAAATTTCTTTATCCATAATTTTAAAAACAAACCACACTCGGTTTATTTTATAATTTGAACCAAAATTTGGTTTTCCCCTTTTGTTGTGGCCGACCCTCTTTGGCCGGCCAAATCTAAGCTAAAACTATATGAATTAAACTCATTTAATTCGTCTAATAAGTCTTCAAAAGACTTAGCCATTTTATGCTTCCGATGCGTCTATGAAAAATTCAGATTCGACTTATCTCTCTTGATCGGAAAATCTAATTTTCAACTCATTTTAAATCCCTCGGATTACTCGTAGTGTGTGTGACTAAATAGGCTTTCGATTTATGTTGGCCATCTATAATTAACCAATTATAGAATGATCATGAGTGGCACCTAGTAGTACATCATGATTCCCAATTAACCGAAAGATCAACGGTTGACTTCAGAAATTATTCTGAAGCCATCTAACGAATCGTCCCTCATTCCCTTCACCATCTTACACCCACTTGGTTCAGGACATGGTCTATGTGTGTCAGTCCCCACTAGGCTGACTACGTCACACCTAGCCCAAGCAATGCCTTTCTCGTCCAACGGATTCTAATTACTCTCATGTATCTGAGATATTCATACTCTGATCATGAGATACTCTGGCCAGAGGCTTCGAGTAATAATCCGACGATAGGCCTTGGGTATACATCTCCTCGCAAGGAGTGGTGAATCCTTTGTAGGTTGTTCAAACATCTTCGGGCACTTCGGCTTATACCCAATCATCCTGGGTCCACACCTCCTTAGAGATGCTTGCTTAAGATGTCAAAGTATAAGTCTTCATGACCAAGATGACTTGAACACCGCAAGTCAAAGGAACATCGCACTTAAGCTGCAGTAAGAACTTCATTGACATATCTATATGTAGATTACCATATGAAGTTTTACAGTCAGTCACTCCAATGAACTAGTTCCCTTAACTAGCATTCATGTTTATCTCCGGACATCCCAATGTCTCCAGCCAGTGAGAATCAGCTGATTAGAGAATAACCCATGCTAGTCTCAACAGAATTGATAGTGTCCATATTTATCAATTCGTCGACTAGGGACAATTTCAATATTTCACAATTGCACATGTAGAGATAATCACTAGTTGTGAATTCATCACAAATTCTCTCATGCTGTGAATTGTATTGCGGACATTCAGTGAATGAGTTTAAGATCTCAATCAAATACACAAACATGTACACTCAAATAGTGAATATTCATTTATTAAAGTAAATGATTACAATCATAAGGCGATTTCCTTAGGACACTTCTCTCATATCACTAACAGGTTATCCTCCCCACTTTGGCACCTGAGCTGATGGGGGCGCCCGTGACCTCACGGGCGCCTGATCCGCCTTGATTCAGTGGCTTTGCAGCTATGATTTGGGATTTGCCTTCACTCTTGGGCGCCCGTATCCTTACGGGCGCCTGAGCCCATTCGGGTGCCTGACTTCATTCGGGAGCCTAACTTCAATCGGGCGCCTAGGCCCAGTGAAGAACCTTCACTTTCAGACGATCAGTCCTTCCATCCTGCAACTAAGGTTAGTCCCAAAAACATAGTAAGTAATAATTACAGCCGTGGCTGTCTTGGTTCTGACTTCGGATCTCCCAAATGGAACTCTAGGTCAAACCGACACCTACTGTTCCGACGACGGGGAACGCATCCTCACCTACTCCTCTCAGGAGAGTTTACCTTTTGCCAACCGGCTCCTCCGGTTGGACTTTTGCCCGATCCACCTGACCAGGTCTTCGTGCCCAACTTTGGGTCAGGTCTTCGGTGCCCAGCCCCTTGCCAGGACTTCGTACCCAGTCCTCGACCAGGACTTCTTTGCCCGACTTCCGGTCAAGTCTTCTTGCTCAGTCCTTGACCAGGACTTCATTGCCCAACCCTTTGCCAGGACTTCTTGCCTAGTGTACCTAGGGCTTCTTCCTGCACACTCAGTGAACATGTTAGACAACAATAGAATCTTAACTTCTGAACCCTTTGTCATTATCAAAACCCAGGTTTGACTTAGGTGCTATCTGCACCAACAATCTCCCTCTTTTTGATTTATGACAACCCGATTCAAAAAGTTAAGTTAAACATTATAGTAAAATACCAGTTTTAATTTCCTCCCCCTGGAAGAAAACTCCCCTTGAGTTTTTCAAACATTCGTGGGGTTTTTTGAAAAAGTTTCTAAGTCTTTGTTTCTAAACATGAAATGTTTTTTCATGTTTCCAATACTTAGAAAATTTTCAAAACGGGATTTTTAACTTAAAAAAAAATTTCAAAAATATTTTGAGTTGGGCACTTAGAAAATTTTCAACATGTTTAGCTTTAGCACTTAGAAAATTTTCATGGGAATTTTGAAACACTTAGAAAATTTTGCACCAAACAAAATTTAGAGTAAGTACTTAGAATATTTTGAAATCAATTTTAAGTTAAGTACTTAAAAGAATTTTGATGACAAGTACTTAAACGAATTGTCAAAACAATTTGAGTTAAGTACTTAAAAGAATTTTCAAAACAATTTGAGTTAAGTACTAAAAGAATTTTTTAAACAATTTGAGTTAAGTACTTAAAATAATTTTGAAAACACTTTTGAGTTAAGAACTTTAAATAATTTTGAAAACACTTTGCACTTTATAGAATTTTCTAGACTGATTTTGAAGTTTTAACACTTAGAAAATTTTCAAACAGTTTTAATACTTAGAAAAATTTCCAAGCCAGATTTTGATTTTATAACACAGAAAATTTTTCCAAAGTGATTTTGAATTACTTTACCTTTTTGAAAAAGGAGATAAAAAGTTTGAAAAAATTTTAAAGTTTGAAAAAATTTTAAAACCTTCTTTTCTCTCCTTTCCAATCTCTCCCCCTTTGCCATATATCAAAAAATATAGCAAAAAAAATGAGTAATAAAAGTAGGGTGTTGTACTGAACCAAATCTAAGTATAAACTCTACCAAATCAATTTAAATTTTCTCTTCCGGGTCCTGTCTAGCCCTATTGGCTACTTACTAACTGTTATAAACAGTAGCTTTCGCTAGGGTTAGTCAAGTTAAGTGTTCTGATCAAGTTAGATTTTCTAAGCTTGACACATAACCTGATTACTGTTTAATTTGTATTTATTGCCCCAATTACTGCAAATGCACTGACTTAAAGCATCTTGAATCAAGGCATAGACCTAAGCATCTCAACCCAGTCTAGGTTATCAATCAAAAGTACCCTAAGGTGCTTGTGAGATGCTAGCTTCTAGATCTATAGGTGCATGCAGTTCTAGGGTTAGGGCCTAAGCTAAGTCCATTTGCGAAAAAGCCCTAGTTTTGAAGGGGGTAAGTTTTGAAAAAAAAAAACTAAGTCGGAAAATCATTTTAAATAAAATAAAAAGAATGATTTTTCAAATGAAATAAGAAATAAAATAGTTTTTGAAAAGAAGTATAAGTAGAGCAGTCCTATTCTACCAAGCATAACCATACAATTGACTTAGCATACTAATTGAAATGGCAAGTATTTACTGAGATAAATGCATTGACCAAAGAAATCAAACTAAAGTCAAGTGACAGTCAAGTACGAGTCAAATACAAGTCAAATACATGTCAACCCTACTCAGTAGGGGTAGCAAAATAGTCAATAGTACATCTGAAAATATCAATCTGAACTAGGAGGAAGGGCCAGGATGATCAGATGAGCTATGCTACCAAGATCGGAATAACGACATCATTTCATTATATCGTGTGTCGTTAGTCTCTCGATCGGCTCTAAGGGTGTTCATATACTCCATGTAATGTGCCTCATTTGCCTCCATATACTCTGTGTGATGGGCCTCCATTTCCTCCCTAAGGTTGTGCACCTCCGTCTGCAACAGTGTGATGCGCTGATCGGTGGTCAATGGTGGAGGCTCCTGTAGGTGCTCATTGATCTCAGCTGCGAGATCAGCTACGTCTACCTCTACCTCCTCATCGGAGTCGTCCTGTCGTCTGGCTCTCTCTCGTCTCCACGCTAGTACCCCTGTGGCCGATACTTCTATCCCCGCTAAAGAAAAGTTTCTAATCCCTATCTCGTCGAACTCAATCATCGAAATAATCTCTCCGGCGGTGATGTCGCGACCGTGGTGGTGAAGAAGGGCAGTGATGACATGGCAGTAAGGCGTACGAACTCGATCGTGTGTGGATACGCTCGAGGCGTAAATCATTATACGGAATATGTGGAGACCTATGTTGATGTCAAGCTGATGAATCATGGCATAGAGTAAGAAGGTGTGAAATGGTCACATGGTCGTGACATCTCGAGTGGTAAGTGGGAGAACACAGCGAACTATCACTCGATAAAGGACGTAATCCTAAACTCGGAGGTCTACCGATTGAAATCGCCGAGCTAACGGGTTTCGCACATCTCCAATGAAATAAGAGTAGAGAGTGTCTAAAGTAATGTGCGAATAGGGGGGTGCGAAGGGAGGGTCTGCCAGAGGATAACAAGAGAAAGTAGACTGTGACTGTCGAAGTCCGAGAAATCGATTGAACAAAGTCAGAGAAATGGTTAGGGGAGTGCCTTGTACTGTGGTAGTAAAGAGTAGGTCATCAATCTTGACAAGGTTGTTATAAAACTCTGCACACAGGGTTGAGTTTACCGGATGTGTACAGAAAACTAGGTGGTCTAGTTGGTAAAAGTTGATTGCATCCATTGCTAAGGGACAGGATTGGGTGAAGAATTGCCTATTTAGAAAACTAGTCTTTATAGGCTTGTAAGTTGTTTGGGCAAATTTATTGAATAGTTCTAGGTTGGGAAACCTCGGGTCAGAGCTAGGTTCGGCCACGGGGTTGGATTGGGAGACGCGGCGTTTTCTAGAAAATGAAATTGCAATCATGCATTTAATAAGTAAGAAAATAAAATTACAAAAAGAATGCATAAAAAGATTGATACCGGGGCAACATTCTTGAAATCAAGCGTTTGAAGACTAGCAAGGAGGTTCGGGCACCTTGGAAAGCAGAGGAGTGAAGGAGAGTTTTGATTTTGGTGTGGGGGAAGTGGAAGGAGCCATGCACCTTATATAGTGTTATACGGGGTCACGGGCGCCCGAGTTCATTGGGGCGCTCGTAAGGTCACGGGCGCCCGGGACAAACGACAGCTTTTTGGTAGAATTGACTGCCTTGGATGAAGAGACAGACTTGGGCGCCCGATAGGTCACGAGCGCCTGGGTTAGATGAGTAGGGTTGACAGCTTTTGCTGTCTCGGTCGAAGGAAAAGTTTTGAGTGCCCGACAGGTCACGGGCGCTTGATCTGACAACAGTTTGACTTTTGACCAGATTTGACTGTGTTGACCCAGTTTGATTCTTTTAACTAACTAACAATTAGGTCAATTACGCTCTAATTTGTATGATTCAGTATTTAATAAAAAACATATGAATTTGAGTTAGATCCTAACCATCTCACCTAGTCTATAGTTATCAATCATGTTAACCTTATGGGTTTTGTGAGACAGGTTTTAATAGAAGTAAAGATTTTATTTTGAAAACAATGATTAATTTTGAAATGTTGAATTAATTTTAAAACCAATTAATTATACTTTAAATTTATTTTTGAAAAGATGGTTGAATCTAAGATTAATTGAAATCTGTGTTAGATTCAAATCTGACAATAATGAAGTGAATTTGGTTTTCAATAATCGTCTTCCAAGTATTGGCGAGGTACTAGGCCTTCTTTGGTCGTAGCCTTATTGGATCATCAACCCTTTCCTTGACAAAGCCTTTTATTGAAAATCCATCTTCAAGTTACTCCTTGAAAGATTTTGGTCTAACTAGTTTGGGACTTGGATCGGTAGCTTCGGCTAGTTCTGCCAAAATGGCTTCCCTAACGTACTATCATCTCACCTCCACCCAATACTATATTGTTCAAATTTCAGTTAATCATTTTAGTCCTTAATCTAACCAGTCCTAGGTCTAAGCATGGTAAATTGCAGAAAATAAACACACAAGCAAGCATTCAAATTTAAAATAAGAAAAGAATTTATCTAACTATAAAAATTATTTTTAAGTTGGCTCCCCCTGGACTAAAGCCTCGGTAATGATTAGGCAAGATATGAATCTTGTCCTTGGGGATCCAATACTGGTTTGGTCCAGCTTGGTTGTTCAGGCAATGTTTGGGTACCCATGCCTGAACTTTGGGTCTAGATTGGTCCAATACAGCATAGTATGACCTTTGTCTAGACTTGGTTCGATACCCTATCCCGGATCGATTTAGAACTGACTTCTGTTTTCCAAGGATCATGTCAAGACCCTTGGAACCCGAAGTGAATCATTCCAAAGCTGCTCTAAGATCCTTGACTTGAGTTTTCAGGAGGAGTTCCCTTTCTCAAGCTTTTCAACTTGAGTAGAGGTTCCTTCTTGAACCTTCTCAGTTAAAGATCTAGAGTCAGCTCCCTCTTTCAGGAGTTTTACTTCCTGTCGAAGGGACTCGACTCGGATTTTGGCTTTCGTCAAGTTACTAGATAGGTAAGCAATTAATTCTGCTAATTCAACTTTAGAATAACCACTTACAATTATTTTGCCGTCCTCCGAAATTGTGAGCTTTTCGTTGTCCGGCTCCGATTCTGATCCGGTGTCGATCTCTTCCGAAGCAGTCAAGGCGAGCAGGTTCGATTGTGGGGTCTCTTCTTCATCTTCGGAGGAAGACTCATCCCACGTGGCTTGAAGGGCCTTCTTCCTTCTTGTCTTCTTGGCTTCTTTCAGATTAGGGCACTCCGATTTGTAGTGTCCCTTCTTGTTGCATTCATAGCAGGTCACATTTGATTTGGTCTTAGACATTGATGGTTCAACTGGATCTTCCTTCTTTCGGCTGGCTTTTCTTCTGTTGGTCTGATGCTTCAGCTCCTTGTAGTAGTCCCGGGCTAGCCGAACCAGTTTGGGTCGATCTCCTTCGCTGTCTTCTGAGTCTGAGTCTGAGTCAGACTCGGGTGCAGGTTGAGGCTTTTTCTTGGTTACCTTTCCTGTTTTTCCTACAAGAAAAGCAATACCTTTCTCGGCTAAGGTGCAGTTAGTCTGCTCATGTAATTCTAATTCAGAAAATAATTCGTCTAATTTAATTTTGGAACGGTCCCTAGAAACTTTATAAGCATCTACCATAGATGCCCACAAAGTATTTCTCAGGAAGGCATTTAGGGTATACCTGATAAGGTCACGGTTTTCTACCTTGTGACCGATTGTGTGTAGACCGTTCATCAGCTCCTGGATCCTGGCGTGGAGCTGGGTTGCTGACTCACCTTCGTTCATTTTGATGGTGTACAATTTGTTCAGCAGTAGGTCCCTCTTGTTGATTCTGGTGATGCACCAAACTCCATTAACGAGAAAAATTCTTAAGAAAATGAAGAAAGAAAATTTTTTTGTAAGATTCGAAAGACTCTCAAATTGGTGGTTGCACCAAATTTGAGCCACCCGCTCTGATACCACTTGTTGGATCGAGAAAAACGATAGAGGGGGGTGAATATCGTTAAAACTATTCGGATAGAATAAAGAGCGAAAACGCAGCGGAAATAATTAAATGCACACAGGAACACATGATTTTACTTGGTTCGGAGTTACGGTCGGCTCCTACTCCAAGGCCCACGATCCTTGACCGTTACTTTAGGCAATACTATAATCGCGCAAAACAGTTTACAAGTTGAGTACAGGAATATTGCAAGAAATGAAAACTAGTTACACTTTTCTTATCGACGCCCGATATGGATCGTATTTCAAAGCAGAGGGACATCGTCGGTGCTGGAATCTTGAAGTCAGAGTTTGCCGGGGCGTAGCGCTTGAACGAAAAGCTTTGGAGCGTTAGAAAACTATGATGTTGAAGCCTTGGGGTCATGCCCCTTTTATAGTACTCTATTGGGCGCCTGATGGGTTGGGGGCGCCTAACACGTGCCCTTCGATCTAGGAATCCTTATCTGCGGGCTCAGTCAACGCTTATCCTCCCCACTTGGGCGCCTGAGCTGATGGGGCGCCTGTGAACTCACGGGCGCCTGATCCGCCTTGGTTCAGTGGCTTCGCAGCTATGATTTGTGATTTGCCTTCACTCTTGGGCGCCCATATCCTTACGGGCACCTGAGCCTATTCGGGCGCCTGACTTCATTCGAGCGCCTAGGCCCAGTGAAGAACCATCACTTGTAGACGATCAGTCCTTTGACCTGCAACTAAGGTTAGTCCCAAAAACATAGTAAGTAATAATTACAGTCGTAGATGTCTTGGTTCTGACTTTGGGTCTCCCAAATGGAACCCTAGGTTGAACCGACGCCTACTGTTCCCTCGACGGGGAACGCGTCCTCACCTACTCCTCTCAGGAGAGTTTACCTTTTGCCAACCGACTCCTCCGGTTGCACTTTTGCCCGATCCACCTGACCAAGTCTTCGTGCCCAACTTCGGGTCAGGTCTTCGGTGCCCAGCCCCTTGCCAGGACTTCGTGCCCAGTCCTCGACCAGGACTTCTTTGCCTGACTTCAGGTCAAGTCTTCTTGCCCAGTCCTTCACCAGGACTTGTTTGCCCAGCCCTTTGCCAGGACTTCTTGCCTAGTGTACCTAGGGCTTCTTCCTGCACACTTAGAGAACATGTTAGACAACAATAGCATCTTAACTTATTGTAACGACTAAGAAAATTTTCTTAATATTTTCTTTAAAATAATGAGCATGTCTAGATAATTTTCGAGGGACCTAGAAATATTAGTATGAACCTTAGCCTTGAAATCGATGATTTTCTCATTTAAATTGAGAAACTAAGTACTAATGGGCCTTATAGGGGCTTCCTAGTACCATGATTATTGGTAGATTTTAGGTAGAATTTAATATAAAAATAAATGGATTTTAACTAGGAATATTAGCATGATTATGGGTGAGTTTTAGGGGCATTTTCGAAATAAAATAAAAATAAAATAAAAAAATGGGTGTATGCACCAAGGATTGAACCTTGGACCTCTTGTACCACCATGCATGCACTAACCAATTCACCTAGCAAGGGAGTGCTATGAGGGAATGAAGTGGATTTTTGTTAAGGCTAAAGGAAGTGAAGAGTCACCATGAGAGGAGGCACCATGTCTCATCACTTGCCCCTCTTCATTGTGTATAAATGAGAGATAACTTAACACCTAAGAGTTATTCCTCTTCTCTTCATTGACCAAGCCCTTTCTCTTCTCCTTCTTCCTCCTTCTAGCCGAACCCCATAGGAGGGGTTTTCCTTGGAAAAAGTTCACAAGAAGTCCTCTCCTTCAAGATCCAAGGTTCTTGTTCAAGGTTACAAAGGCTAGAGGTGGTCAAAAGGCAACAAGGTCTTCATCCTTCTCCCAAATCTAAGGTCTAAAACCAAGATAATCTAAGGTAAGACTCCCTCACCTGTATAATAGCTTTCCTTGAAGTTATCATAATATGAAGTTTATTTGGGATCTTATGTTGGAAAAAGGGTTATGAACCCTAACCATAGGGTTTCGGCCACCATGGGTTTTGGGTCCAAGGTGATGTTAAAAATCTCACTTATGCTTTCTAAGGTTCTCTTATGATGTATAAAGAATAAAATAGGATTTGGAGAATTTTTGGTGTACCCCAATACCCTTTAGGGTTTCGGCCACCACCATGTTTTCATGGTTGGGGTTTAGATCTAACTCTTCAAGCAAGCTTCTTATGTTTCCTCATGTTATAAGGGGATTAATGGTGATTGATATGAACTTTTACAAGCCTTGTGACCCTTGTAGGGTTTCGGCCAAGATGAGAAGTTGGGCTAAAAGTTAGGTTTTACTTCAAGTATGGGTTCCAAAGGCCCCTATGGTATGGTATGGTTGGTGTTTAATGGTTAATTGGGAACTTTATGAAATGTTTTCCATGTACCCATGGTCTTGTAAGGTTTCGGCCAAGCCTAGAAAGTAGGGCTAATAGTTAGGGTGAACCCTAATCATGAGCCCTAATGGCTTCCTATGGTCTTATGGGTAATGTATGGTTGTTTCTTTTCCTTATGCTACCGTACATGTCATTTGAATGATGGAACCCTCCCTTACATGTTTCGGCCAAGCCATGTAAATGGGGTTTAGGTGGAGTTAGGGTTTGAAGAATGATGGTTTATGGCTCATTATGATGTATATATATAGGTTCAAGCATGTGGTAGAAATTATGTTACCTATAACCCTAACCTTAAGTACTATGTTTCATGTTGTATGTTCATGTTAGATGCCATGCTTAATAGGGTTTATTCATGAATGTCTTATGTTCTATGTCATGCACTTAGATAGTATGTAGCATGTTTAGAGAAGTCCTACCTATGCATGCTTGTGATGGATACCATGCTTCTGTATGAAATGTAATGCTTACCTTATGTATCATGATCATGCAAGCTCTATGGATTAGGATAATGGTCTATGTAAGCATGTCATGTTTAATGAATATAATGCAATGCTTACCTTATATGCCATGGTCATGCAAGCACTATGAACAAGAATGATGTTTTATGAAAGCATGCCCTGTTTTATGAATAAAGATGCATGTCATGTTTATGAATGAAGATAATGCTCATGCCTTTAAGGCATCATGATGCCATGCATTAAGTATGAACAATGAAAGGTCAAGTATGCTTTATGTCATGCTTCATGTAACAAAGCTATGTTATGTCTAAGTATGCTATGAATGTCTTATGAATGATGAAGCATGTAAAGTTATTTTACTTTATGAATGGGCTTGTACCAGGCCGAAGTATGGGTCCAAGGGATGGGCACCTTAAGAACGCCCCGGTTCTGGACTACCGACTATGCTGTCCACGGTTCTGGGACTACCGAAGCTGTCCAACAGGGATGGGCACCTTAAGAATGCCCCGGTTCTGGACTACCGACTATGCTTTCCACGGTTCTGGGACTACCGTAGCTGTCCTTACCCTAGTAGGTCGAGACTAGCTACCTCGTATTTACTTAAGGATGCGCGCACATGATGTATGTATGTGGTATAAGCCGGGGACCCCAATGATGTGATGATTATGTTTAAGTATTTAAAAGTATGATTTTAAAAGTTAAGCATGCGTATATATATGCATTTGACCCATACATTCATTCATGTTATGCATTATGTCAGGATAGTAATGTTTTATACTTATAATTCATGTTAAGAATTATGCATGATAGTAAACGTCTTATGTTTATGTTTATGTTAAGAAGATGCCCATATGCTATGTTAGAAATCATGCTATGTTAAGTTTATGTATGTTTATGTTTATGCCATGTATCATGCTATGTTAAGTTTATGTATGTTTATGTTTATGCCATGTATCCTGCCATGTTATGCTTATTTATGTTTATGTTCATGCCATGTGTTATGCCATGTTAAGTGTATTTTATGTTCATGCACTATGTGAGAACTATGTCAGGCTAAATGGTTTTAGATGCATATGTCCTATGTAGAGCATCATGTTATGTTAATGTTTCATGTGCTTATGATTAAGTGATGAATGGTTTTAGTGAGTAGGAAAGAGTCTTACTAAGCTTATGTGCTTATAGTCTTATTTTTCTGATACCGCAGATCACGCAAGGGGAAAATAAGGAAGCAGCAGGAGGGCAAGAATGTGTGTGTGGTAGTGTCTTGGCCAAGAAACAATATATCACGAGTCTTATGCTAAACATTATATTTGCTACGTATGTGGTTAAATGATGACTTATGCAACTTTATGACATGATGTTAAGTACGACATGATATGATGCTAAGTATGAAGTCAATATGCTAAGTTCCCATGCCATTGTGTTAGGAATGGTAGTTAGGTGCATGTATGTGTAAGTTTAAAGTTATTCCGCTGCATTATGATGTTCACATGCCCTACCTATGTTAACGTAATGCCGCTTTATGGGAAAAAAAATTGGGAGTTACACTTATGAACCCTTTGCCATTATCAAAATTCAGGTTTGACTTAGGTGCTGCCTACACCAACAATCTATGTATTTTTCACAACTATCGAACACATTTATCAAACATAATTTCTCTTAAATATATTTATCAAATACTGAAACATTATTTGAATGTGATCATTTTTGACTAGCGATCGATTACACCAATAATAATTTGATTGGAGTTAATTTAGTCATGATAAGAGGCAAATTTTTGAAATGAATAATTGTTCATGGGGATTAACTTAGCCATTTTAACCGAGTTAGGTTGCAAGAAATGAATCATCTATATATTTAGGATTAATTGAGACAAATTAGATGCCAACATGAAATTTCTCTAACATCTTATTTTTGTTGACATAAAGAATTTTCATGAACATTTAGGTAACCTAAAATAAATTATATTATCAATTTATTTTTTTTACAAAATACGTTTCTTTAGATAGTTTATTTAACTTACTATGTTTAAAATATAACAGTTTAAGTTATCCATATCATATAAATATAACCTATGTTTCTATATATATATAAATAGTAGCTCTAATTGACAAATCATTATTCAATACACTTTAGAAGTTAATCAACTTTGTGTTTCACATCCATCTTAATATTTAAGCCATGATGGACACAAGGAAAATTAGCTTTGTTATCCTCCTCATGTTATCCATTTTTATTATACCAATAATATCTAGAGAGCTTGCGCCTGCTTCAGCTCCTACTGAAATAGATTTGTTTGAATTACTATGTAAGTTATTATTATTTTCATACACATTGATTGTAAACATAGAAGGCAATTGAATCAAAGAAGCTAAGAGACTATGGAGGCATTATAGTTTTAGCGAAGAAACTTTTCATTATTGTTCATAAACAGTATCTTAAAGTTTTTCAATAAACAATATTTCTTTTTGTGTTTATGATTATCCAATTATAAATAATAGATTACTTGTTTGTGTTTATCATTATGCAGTAATTCAGCTTGCAAAAATTGCAGAGAAAGGACAAGGCATATTTTTCCCCAAAAATCAGTTAATTGGAAATCGTAACGGGCATTGTTTTCTTTGCTTGAACCCCCCTGGTGTATAATCGGGGTAAGTATATATAAAAAATAATTATTTTTAATAAAATATTTTTAATCATATATAATTGAGGTATGTATGAGAGCATATTCAAATTATGCGAGAAAATATACATAATTTACAATATTAAATATTTAGCATATTAAAAACTAATATAAGTTTAATTGAAATATTAAAATTTAAAATAATTTGTCACTTAAAAATTTTAGGAAATTTTTATTAGTAAATTTATAAATACAAGAAACTACGTTATGTAGAAATATATATATATATATATATAATCTCTTATTTATAGAGATGCCCTAGTTATTATCCTTTGATATTTTTATAATTTTAATCCATTATCAAAATAGATATCACTCATAAAATTTTTACACGTAAAGAGTTATACTCTATTAATATATTAAAATTTAAACACTTAAAACATTAATGGATCACGTTAATTTGATTTAGTCATGATGCTCTCCAATATAGAATTATGCATAATATTAAGGAACCAATATATATATATATATATATATATATATATACAGTTCGGATCACCTGCGGACGTGGGCTGCGGACGCGCTACGGACGAGTCCTACGTGGCGACGCGGGCTGCAGGCGGAACGCTGCGTGGACAAAACAAAAAAAATCAATATTGCAGTTATGTTTTTGCGACCCGACTCTCGCGCCCGCACCTCCTCCCTCTCTCGCGAGCACTAATCTGCGTTTATCCGCCTACGGTGATCCCCCGCCTCCCTCTATCTCGCGCCTGCCCCCGCGTTGTTGTGGTGCGCCGATCCCCCACCTCCCTCTCTCTTTCGCGTCCGAAGCCTGCACCAGCGTTGCCGCCTTGCGCCAGAGCCTGCCCCTGCGATTTTCCGCCTGCTTCCTACGCCGATCCGACTCGCTTCCTCCCCTCGCCGTAGCAGGTATCAATTTCAATTTCATTTTGTGTTTTTTCTACAATTTCCTCGTCGCTGAAGCCCTTTTGTTCCTCCGATCGCCGAAGCCCTAATTCAATTTTTCTGTGATTTTGTCAAATTTTGCTGCTTCTCCTGCTTTTTCAGTGATTTTGTGAAATATTTTTGTGATTTTGTTAAATTTTGCTGCGATTCTACGATTTTGTTAAATTTTGCTATGATTCTGTGATTTTGTGCAATTCTCGTTCTGCGGTTTTGCTTTGTAATAGCAGGTATTTGCTATTACAATTCTGTGACTTCAGCGATTTTGTGCAATTTCAATGTCATTCTGTGATTATTCTATTCTGTCAATAGCAGGTATTTGCTACAATTCTCGTTCATTATTTTGCTTTGTAATAGCTTATGTTCTGTCATGTGGCTCTTGGAATAATGATAAGATTTGGTTTATTTTAATGTAACACATTAAGATGAGCACCCCTGAAGTCTCTCAACGTGAAAGGTACCTTATGTATTCATTTTTGTTTCTTTTCAAAGCTTTTTCTGAATTTTCTCTGCACTAGATCATTTAAGCTTCTATTTTGTATTTCTTTTTGCCTCATCCATCTAATTTGTCATCCACGTGTTATTTATAATTAACTAATTTAATGCAAATTGTATCGTAAAAATTTGTAGCATCTTATCTGAACTAATTAAATAAATGAGGATACAAACTTTCAATATCTTGTAATTACTAGAAAATTAAGGGCGGTATGTCGTTGTTCACAGCCACTACCTGCACTGTTTGATTATCTTGAATGAAACGTAACCTTGTGGCTGTCATGAACTTTTACTTTGTATCTCTACTGAAATCATTAGGCAATAACTGGTGGAGGAAATTTCTATTTGTAATCTCCTACATATTGTTATGTTGGTTCAACTTGCTGTGGTTCTCCTGTCTATAAGACATATGAGTTCCTATCTTGCTATATAGTATAATGATATGTGCATTGAACTTTTTTAAGTTTTCATTGATGCTTTAACAGTGATGTTAAATACGTGTAATCTTTTTCATTTTAATATACTTAAAGATAATTTCTGCATGTCCTCTGTGTAACGCCCGCTTTTTTTTCCATAAGCGGCGTTACGTGAACATGCTTAGGGCATGTAGACATCATAAGACAGCGGAATAACTTTAACTTATACATGCCCTGTTACCATTCTTAACATAATGTCATGGGAACCTTAGCATATTAATTTTGAACTTAAGCATCATATCATGTCATACATAACATCATATCATAAGGTTCCATAAGTCATTAGTCAAACATATAAGTAACCAAGGTGAAGTTCTAGCATAGACAGTAAACATATGGTTTCCTGGGCCAAGTCACTACTACACACATGCGTTCTTGCCCTCCTACTGCTTCCATTATTGTCCCCTTGAATGATCTGCGGTATAAGGAAATAAGACTATAAGCACACAGGCTTAGTAAGACTCTTTCCTACTCACAAAAACCATTCATCATTCATCATCTCATAATGAGCACATGAAACATTAACATACTTGGTGCTCTACTTAGAACATAACATCTTACATCACTTAGCGTATATATAGCATGGCATGAACATAAACATAGTAAACATTCTAAGCATAGCATGATACATGGCATAAACATAAACATAGTAACATTCTAAGCATGGCATGATTTATGGCATAATCATAAACATAATCAACATTCTAAGCATGGCATAATACATGGCATGAACATAACATAGTAAACATTCTAAGCATGACATGATTTATGGCATAATCATAAACATAGTGAGCATTCCTCCTATCATAACATATGAACATTTTCTTAACATAATCATGGCATAGATCATTTATTCTCATGCATATTTCTTAACATGAAACGTAAGCATAAAATCTTATCAACATAGCATAATGCATAACATGAATGGATGCATGAGTGGAATGCATATACATAAGGGATGCTTAACTTTTAAAACATACTTTTAAATACTTAAACATAATCATCATAACATCATTTGGGGTCCCCGACTTGTACCACATACATACATCATAGCGCGCATCCCTAGCAAGTCCAAGGTCGCAAGCCCCGACCTACTAGGGTAAGGACAGCATAGTCGGTAGTCCCCGAACCGAGGCGTTCTTAAGGAGGCCATCCCTGTTGCACAGCTCCGGTAGTGCCAGAATCGTGGACAGAATAGTCGGTAGTCCAGAACCGGGGCGTTCTTAAGGTGCCCATCCCTTGGACCCATACTTCGGTCAGGTTGATAAGTACCATTTTTGTGATTATTTTAGATGTTAAAATCCATGTTTGACCCATATTTTTATGGCTTAATTGTGATTTTACCCTAGGTTTTGGAACTTTATCTTATTTTGGACTTAATTGCAAAATTACACAATTTTTGGATTATTTGGCCACTAATTTTCTGATATATTTTTGTAGGCATTAAAGGATCCTGGACCTAGGGCATACTGGGTCAAACCTGAGTCGGATGTGAACCGGATCGAATTATCAAGCCTACGATTAATCCGGGCCATCCGATTCAAAAGCGGCTAGATCTGAGCCATCCGGGACGATCTGAAGCAATCCGAGCTAGGGTTAAGGTTGATCAAGCTCTATGATCAAGATCTGAAGGTTTCATCCCAATCAGAGCTAGATCAACCGTTGGATCAAGCAAGGAGGGCTCTAGAGCGTCCATTCACAGATTGAGTTGATCTGGACCATCCGCTACATATCTGGAGGATCCGAGCTACCACAAGGCAGATCCTGACCCCAGATCATCATCATAAAAGTTTGGCTTAAATCAGAGTGAGATCGGCCGTTGGATTTCCTCCAATCAATCACAGCCGTCCAAGGGTTATGTATTTAATCAAAAATTCCCAGGCTTTCTCCTTCGTCGCGTCTTCAGAGTTCTTCGCCGCAATCTCCGTTCTTCGAGTTCTTCATTTTGCCTTGAGTTTTTTTCAATCCGTTGGCGCGACCACTCGATCTTCTTGCAGAATTCATGTGCTAGATCATTGGGGAGGCAATCGGTCTTGTTTCCGGATCAAATCTGCCCAAGAACAGAGTTGTGAGAGGTTTCTACAGCTTTGTACATTTAACACTCTTCGGATTGGCTGTGCTCTACCACCTTCCATCTAAGCTATCCAGAGGGGTTCCCTGAGTAGCTTGGATCGTCATCCATCCATCCACGCACGCAGACACAGCTGCAATGAAGAAATCGCATGGAAATTTCAGAAATGGGCAGTTTGAGATGTATTCAATCGCTGATGAGTTTTCCCCCATGATTTTCTGAGCTTGCGGGTCCGAGGCTCTCCTTTGCTTGACAACCAAAGAGTATCTGAGCTCTGGAAGGGATCGAGGAGTAGAATTTCTTAGTTTAATTTCAGTTTAGCTGTAAATTTTCATTCTCGCACTGTTCTGTTCTGAATTCTTGTTCAGCTGCTGTGATTTTCGATTCTTGAGTTCTTAGCTGTAGTTTAGCTTCAATTCTGCAAGTAGATTAATATAGGAACTTGTTTAATGATAAACTAGATTAAATTTCAGTTTATAAGTGTTTAATTTGCTAGCGTGCCAATTCCGTAGCTGCGTATCAGAATTTTCCATGTTTCATTTTAACTCTGCGTATCAGCCTCTTTAATCTTGTAATTTTCATATCAGTTAGTTAGTTTGTTGTTGAATTGTTTCTTACATTAGTTTGGTAATTTCGATCTCAGTTGCTTAGTTTGGTTTAGTTTCCCATTCGGTTTCCAATCCTGCCAATCCTGTTCTGACTTCTGCCTTCAGTCAGTTTTCAATTCTGTGAATCCAATTACAGCTGCTGCATTTCGAATTGCTTGAGAAGTCTGTATTTGATTTGTTGTTTCACATCCAATTGTGTTATTTCAGCTGCTGGTTGATTTGCAATCAGTTTATAGCTGCAAAAATCTGCTCATTACATGTTATGAGAAATCTGCAGTTTTATTTCAGCAATTCTGCAGATTTGTGAGTGAAATTACTGTGAAATCAATCTCGGCATGGTTTGTATCAAGTTGAGTGAAATTACAGTGTACTTTTGAGGTAGAAATCAATCCCTTTTGCAGTCATTGCACTTCTGAATTGTTAGAATCGGTTTTGGCACAAAGGATTTCAATTTGGCACAAGAGTTTTCCCTTCGCATACCAAGCTGATTTGGCACCGTTTGTCATCAGGAACTCACCTGTTTTTCTAGTGATGATTGAGTTTTGAAATCAATAAGTATAGCCTTGATTTCTAAATTTTGTGTGCATTGGTTGGCTCCAAAATAATTATAGTTTGTTTGAGTTGAATTGCTTGTGTGATTCCTGAATTTTGCATGCTATTAATTGGGTTAAGCTTGTTTGTCTCCAACATCTGAATTCACTGCACTTATTCATTTGTTTAGCATAAAGGCTGCATTCAATCTCCATTATATCCCTTTTCAATTTCGATTTAACCACTTTAGTGATTCGGTTTCCATTGGTTGAGTCTTTACTTGCCATCACACTTTTTGGTTCATTAGTTTGGTTTACTCCATTTCGATTTCCATTTTATTGCGATTCCGTTTCTATTTGAAACCAAAACCCAATTTCTTGTGTAAAACCCAAAAACTCATAAACGACACAAATACAAGTTTGAATCAAACACGACAACTAGCCCCGAGAAAAATACGACCTGTGGCCCCTATATTACATTTTCATGCTTTTGAGTTGTAAAAGGGTTTCCAGCTTTCATTTATAAATTCTAAATTTGATAGCCCACATTTGTGACACATAGTTTGGGCTCGTCACAGGTACAAGCCCATTCATAAAGTAAAATACTTTGCATGTTTCATCTTTCATAAGACATTCATAGTATAACCATGTTACATAATGCATGACTTAACACATGCTTGTCCTTTCATTGTTCATTCTTATTACATAACATCATGATGCCTGGAAGGCATGAGCATTATCTTCATTCATAAACATGGTATGCAACTTCTTTCATAAACATGGCATGAGTCTTTACTCATTTAACATGGCATGGCATGCATCATTATCCATACAACATAGCATATATCATTATTCATACAACATGGCATACTTCTTCCTACATAAACATGGCATGCATACCTAAACATCATTCCTATTTTTAGTACTTGCATGATCATATCCTAGAAGGTAAGCATTGTATCAAACATGACATGTTTTTCATAGATATTTATCCTACTACATAGAGCTTGTATGATCATGATACATAAAGTACACATTGCATTTCTTGCCTAAGCATGATATTTATCTTAAGCATGCATAAGTAGGATTTCCATAACATTCTACCTATCATTAAATTACATGACATAAACATAAGACATTCATAATAAACCCTATTAAGCATGACATCCAATCCTAAACATAAAACATAAAACATAGAACATGGTACTTAAACATAGGGTCATGGTTAACATGATTTCTACCACATGCTTGATCCTATACATATAAATACATTAGGGTAAATATGAACCATCATCCTTTGAACCCTAACTCCACCCCAAACCCTAGATATAAAGCTTGGCCGAAACTCCTAAGGTGGAGTTCCATCAATCCCATAAACATGTAACATAGCATAAGGTAAAGGAACAACCATACATCATTTAGGAGACCATAGGAAGTCATTGGAGCTCATGATTAGGGTTAACCCTAACCTTTAAGCCACCTTCCTAGTGCTGGCCAAAACTTATAAGGCCATGGGGGGTATGGAAAAATTCCATTAAAATCCCCAATCAATCATAAAACACTCCTTACATCTTACCATAGGGGCATTGGGGCCCTTACTTGAAATAAATCCTAACTTTTACCCTATGAACCCTTCTTGGCCGAAACTTATAGAGTCTCTAGGCCATGTGAAAATTCACATAATCACCCTCCATCACCCTTATATCATGGCAACACATAAAACATATACTTGAAGTTTAAGACTCAACCCTAACCTTTGAGTCCTTGAGGTTGGCCGAAACATATAGGGTCTCTAGGGTACCCCAAAAATTTTCAAAAATTGTATTTAACCTCTAAACATCATGAGAACACATTAAACAACATTATGGAGATTTTTAGCATTATTAGTGACCCTAAAATCATGGTGGCCGAAACCCTTAAGCATAAGGTTCTTGGTTTTCTTTCCTTTCAACATCAAATCCAAAAACCAACCAATATATCATGCTAAAAATCATGAAAATCATAAGGAACTATTATACCACAGGTGAGGGAGTCTTACCTTGGGTTTCTAGATTTTTTGAACCTTGAAGAGAAGAAAAATTGCACTTGGATCCTTGCCTCCTTTCCTG